>JBBMOL010000219.1:0-600000 GCA_037954665.1 Laguncularia racemosa | reverse complement strand
TTAATGCTTGCTTTTTTGAAATTCAAATTTAACCACTACAACTCCCTTCACTCACGGCACATACACACACTTACAACCCACGTGCAGCACACTAACCCCAACCCTTCACAACACACCACGTTGCACCCTTCACAACACAAACTCACTTCACCACACACACACACACCTCAACCACGGTGCAAGCTTCAAACACAACTTACACTTACACTCACAGTGTAGCACTTCTTCAATCTACAATACACTCACTTCACAACACAATCACAACACAACAATTCAAATGCAACTCTTAATGAAGCTTCTCCACAAATGGTAAGAAACAATTCAAATATTCAAATTGCATTCAATCAATACTACATAATAACTCTTCAAACTTAATGAATGTATTTGAATTCAAATAATTTCCCTATTCTCCACGCAAGGCAAATCTAGAAATGCAATTTGACAATCCTCAATTCTGAAACCTTAAACAAGAAATTCACTTCTCTTTTGCCTCGAGGAATGTATCTCCAATTCCAAAACAAACACAAGGAAACACACCTCCTTACTTCCCCTTCTCCTCACGGCAAGATATAGAGCAAAAGGACTACTACAAGATCTCCACTTCCACTTCAACAATCAACAAGTATAACATAACAAAATCACAATTTATACTTCAATTCCACTTCAACAATTCGGATCAAGAAGTGATCAAGAAGTAAAATTCAAGAACCCTAAATTTCAAGTGAAGTTCATGCAAACCCTACTCTACAACCTATGCTCTAATACCAAAAATTATGATGTGCCTAACCAATTGGATAGCAAACATATCAATCAAGTGGCGTGAACAACCAACTCTAACAACAAATGGCATGTTCAAATTACTTCACAATTGAAGTCCAATTCACTAATTTGAACACTGAATTGATGTAAGGAACAAACAAGTGTATAAACTTCAATGGAACAACATGAAAATGAACTAGAATTCAATCCCAATTTGAAATGATCAAATCTGAAAATAAAGAACCCTAATTCACATGATAAGAATAGGTAACCAACAAATTGTACTTAGATATTACTCACTAAACACAATGTGTAAAACAACAAGAGTAAGATTGATATGACTCACAATCCACTCTAGTTGATTCTCACCACAATTTCTGATGGGAAATTTTCTGGCACTATATATGCTTTTAGAACTTGATTTAGATGATGATCCAAATGGCTCATATTTTACTTCATTTCTTTTTATCTAATAAGTATTTGAGAAATAATCTTACAAGTACAATAATATTTCTCCATGGGATGCCAACATGTCCTACATTAGTTGATGGCTACGGGACATCGTCAGATTTGCATTCAAAGGCCGTTGCGATTGTTTCCACTTCGAAGCATTAGCTCATGAAGATTTATAATATTTTGTACTTTGTAATTATTCTTTGGACTATTTTATGTTGTATTTTCTTTTAGGACACTTTCATTTTATTTGTAATTCTCATTTAGGACCGGCCTGATACGAGATCGGTTTGATCGGATTCCTAACTGATACGAACCACGCCAACGTGTGACGAAACCCAATACCAATACGTTCGGAATTCGTTACCTAAGATGCCAAACACCCTCAAGTGGAAACCGCAACCCGTTGTCTATAAGCGAGACAAGAACCTTGGTATAATATGAAGACGCCACAATCGGGATGAAAGACCGATTGATAAGTCGGGATGAACGCCACGGAAGAAAAATCCGATAAGTTCTAGATTAGTTCTTTAAAGAACCAAGAGAGGAATTCTCTCAAAAGTGTTTTTTCAAACTTTAATGTTGTATATCTTGTCTATTCTCTAACCCTAGGAGCTTTATATTAGGGTTACAATTCATGACAATAAAGGTCCAAAACGACGTCGCTTCAATAAGTGCGTAAAATAACAAAACAAGGCAAAAAGCCGACGTCGGGGAGATACACGGCCGTGTACTTGGCCGTGTACTTTTCTGTGGAAATCCTGGCAACATACACGACCGTGTACTTCTAGTCATGTATCTTTCTGTGGAAATTCTTGACACCATACACGGCCGTGCCTTTTGGCCGTATATATGACCGTGTATGATTTTGTGTAACCTTGAGATTCCTATACGGCCGTGCCTTGTAAAGACACGCCCTCTTCACCCCGTATCCGATATGACTTGTACAAGAGCAAGGGCCTTCTCATGGTTGTTCCAATCCTTTCCAACTTCATGATTGCTCCAATCCTTTCCGGCTTCATGGACATCCTTTATCAACCCGTTAAGTGCTTCCTTGAATCGTTTCGCTCGATTTCTTGTGATCGGTCCAGGTGGCACTTCAAGAGGATCCACATTCCTTCTTCCGGCTTGGCTCTCATCGTAGATCTCATCATTCCCCTCCTCTTGAAAAGGATTTGTCCTCAAATCATCACCTACATCAAAAGGACTCAGATCAGTAACATTAAATGTGGCACTTACTTGATACTCACCAGGCAAATCTATCTTGTATGCATTATCGTTGATGCGCTCAAGAATTTGAAATGGTCCATCGCCTCTAGGAAGTAATTTAGATCAACGCTGCACAGGAAACCGCTCTTTACGCATGTGAACCCAAACCCAGTCTCTAGGTTCAAAGATAGCTTGTCGACAACCCTTGTTGGCTTGTTTCACATATTGCTCTGTTCTTCGCTCAATGTTTAGCCTTGCCTTCTCATGGATCTGTTTAACAAATTCTGCTTTCTTCTTGCCATCTAGATTAACATACTCAGAAATAGGCAAAGGTGATAAATCCAAAGGAGTTAGTGGATTAAAACCATACACAATTTCAAAAGGAGTAAATTTAGTAGCAGAATGTACTGTACGGTTATAGGCAAATTCAACATGCAGCAAACAATCCTCCCAACTTTTAATATTCTTTTTAATTACAGCCCTCAACAAAGTAGATAAAGTTCGATTTACTACCTCAGTTTGACCATCAGTCTGTGGATGACAAGTAATAGAAAACAATAACTTAGTTCCTAACTTAGCCCACAAGGTCTTCCAAAAGTAGCTTAAGAACTTAGCATCTCTATCCGATACAATTGTTCTAGGCATACCATGTAATCTCACAACTTCCCTAAAGAACAAATTAGCAATATTGCAAGCATCATCTGTTTTGTGACAAGGAATGAAACGTGCCATCTTAGAGAATCTATCCACAACTACAAAAATAGAATCTCGACCATGTCTAGACCTGGGTAATCCTAACACAAAATCCATGGAAATATCTACCCAAGGCTCATGAGGAATGGGAAGTGGGGTATAAAGCCCTTAAGGTTGGACTCTAGATTTTGCTTGCTTACACGTAACACATCGCTCACAAATCCTCTCAACATCTCGTTTCATGTGAGGCCAATAAAAGTGTTCCTGCAATACCCCTAAGGTTTTAGCTACTCTAAAATGTCCCATTAAACCTCCTCTATGAGACTCCCTCACTAGTAATTCTCTTAAAGAACAAATTGGAATGCATAGTTTACTCTCCCTAAACAAGAATCCTTCATGTTTATAAAATTTACCATGCCCACTCTTCTCACAATGCACATACTCCTCACAAAAATCTCGATCAGCAGCATACAATTCCTTAATGTGCTCAAAACCAAGCAATCTAGAACTAAGAGTAGAGATAAGAGCATACCTTCTAGAAAGTGCATCAGCAACGACATTCTCTTTACCTTGCTTGTAGTGGATGACATATGGAAATATTTCGATGAACTCCACCCAACGAGCATGCCTTTTATTTAGCTTATGTTGCCCCTTCAAGTACTTTAAGGATTCATGATCAGTGTGGATCACGAACTCTTTTGGCCAAAGGTAGTGTTGTCACGTCTCTAGGGCTCGAACCAATGCATATAACTCCTTGTCATAAGTAGGGTAGTTCAAGGTTGCCCCACTTAGCTTCTCACTAAAGAATGCAATTAGTCTTCTCTCCTGCATAAGCACTGCTCCAATACCTAATCCTGAAGCATCACACTCAATTTCAAACATTTTAGCAAAGTTAGGTAAAGCAAGTAATGGCGCCTGAGTCAGCTTATTTTTAAGCGTCTAAAAGGCCTTCTCTTGTTGCTCTCCCCATCTGAACCCCCACGTTCTTCTTAATTACCTTGGTAAGTGGTGCTGCAATGGTGCTGAAATCCCTCACAAATCTCCTGTAAAAGCTCGCTAGTCCATGGAAACTCCGCACATTACTTACATTAGTTAGACGAGGCCATTCTTAGATCGCACGAACCTTTTCTTCATCGACCTGTATTCCCTGTGCACTAACAACAAAACCAAGAAACACAAGTTTATCTGTGCAAAAAGTGCACTTCTTGAGGTTAGCATATAATTGTTTCTTTCAAAGCACTTCTAAAACATCCCTTAAGCGAGATATATGATCTTCCAAACTTTTGCTGTAAATAAGGATATCATCAAAATAGACAACCACAAATTTGCCAATAAAAGTCCTCAAAACATGGTTCATAAGTCTCATAAAAGTACTAGGTGCGTTAGTTAAATCGAAAGGCATTACTAACCACTCATACAATCCATATTTCGTTTTGAATGTGGTTTTCCATTCATCACCTTCTTTCATTCTAATTTGGTGATATCCACTTTTCAGATCAATTTTAGAAAAGACACTAGACCCATGTAACTCATCTAACATGTCGTCTAAGCGAGGAATGGGATGACGATACTTTACCGTGATGTTGTTGATGGCGCGGCAGTCAACACACATTCTCCATGACCCATCCTTCTTAGGCACCAAAATCATAGGCACTGCGCATGGGCTCATGCTTTCCCTCACGTACCCCTTCTCCATTAATTCATCGACCTGCCTTTGGAGTTCCTTTATCTCCTCCGGATTGCTCCTATAAGCCGGCTTGTTTGGAATCGATGCTCCGGGTACAAGGCCAATTTGGTGCTCAATACCACGAATAGGTGGTAATCCCTTTGGAATCTCCTCAGGGAAGACATCTTCAAAGTCCTGCACAGACACAACCACACTAGGCAAAGAGTTAGATAGTTCGTCGGTATTAAGACATGTTTCCTTAAACACCAGCAACAACATAGGTTGCTTCATCACTAACGCTCTCCTCACTACACTCGCTTTTGCCACACAACTCTCCTTTTGCAAGGATGTACTCTCCTTTTCACTCACCACCAAAGTTGATCCCCCTTCAACTTGGTCTCTCACACTCTTTCCAGCCTTCCTCTCTTTTTCCTTTTGAGTTCGACTTTTGTATTCCTTTTCTTTCTCATTGTCTTTTGCTCTCTCGCTCTCCTTCTGTTTTTCACTCACCTTATGTGTTGCAAAAGACTGTTGTAGCTGCAACTGATCCTCGTACACCTGTTTAGGTGTTAACGGTTTAAGATTAAAGCTTTTCCCCTGGTGAACAAGCGTATACTTGTTAGAAAAGCCATCATGAACAACCTTCCTATCAAATTTCCATGGCCTCCCCAACAACACATGACACGCCTGCATTGGCACTACATCGCATAACACCTCATCCTCATACCTACCAATGCGAAAAGCAATCAAGGCTTGCTTACTCACCTTAGTCTCACCACTGTCATTCAACCACTGCAATTTATATAGACTAAGGTGTCTAATAGTTTTGAGTCCTAGCCTCTCAACAATAAAATTACTCACCACATTAGTGCAACTTCCTCCATCAATGATCAAACTGCAAATATGATCTCCTAGATAACATCTAGTATGAAATATATTCTCTCTTTACACCTCCTCTTCTTCTTTCACCTGCACATTCAAAGCTCGCTTTACTACTGCCACTAACCTCCCTATTGCAGGCTCCTCATCATCACTAGCGTCCTCTAATGGAGGCATATCATCTTCCTCACTATCCCCCTCAGTCTCATACTCACCATCATCACGCAAAATCATAACACGCCTATTCGGACATTGACTAGCAATATGGCCTCTACCTTGGCATTTAAAACATCTAATGTCACGATTTCTAGAAGTAGAAGAATCAGGGTTACCTTGGTTACTAGGAGTAGAACCCGCTTGTCTCAGCTCTCCTTTTGGTTTGGTGGGTAAAGGCTTTTCTTCCTTCTTCCATTGGTTAGTCTTCTAGGTGGATGAACCAGTACCCTATTGAAACCGTGCATTACTACTACCTTTCCACCTGTGTTGGTTCTCAACCTTTATAGCCATATGAACCATATCCTCTAATTCTACATAATGCTGCAATTCAACAACATTTTGAATTTCTCTATTCAATCCAGCAAGAAATCTAGCCATGGTAGCCTCTCTATCCTCCTCTACATTCGCCCTGATCATCGCTACTTCCATCTCCTTGAAATACTCATCCACACTTCGGCTTCCTTGCCTAAGAGTTTGTAATTTGTTGTGCAATTCACGATAGTAATACGCAGGCACAAACCGCTTCTTCATCACCCTTTTCATCTCTTCCCTAGACTCAATAGGTGGTTCGCCATTCCTTCTTCGATTCAACATTAGTTGATCCCACCACACTATGGCATAATCCGAAAATTCAATGGCAGCAAGTTTCACTTTCTTTCTCCCACTATAGTTATGACAATCAAATACCATCTCCACCTTCTTCTCCCACTCTAAGTACGCCCCGGGATCATTCTTCCCTTGGAAAGGAGGAATCTTCATCTTTATACTACTCAGTTGATTATCCTCTCTATTCCTATCTCCTTTATCTTCCCAATCCCTAGTTCCTCTATTCCTACCACTATATCCTCGATAACTCCCGATAGAAGGCTCATCAAATTCATCATCCGACATTTCATCTCCACCCCTTTGTACTCTCCTAGAACAACTCTCCCTCTTATGCCCTTAGAATACATTTTTAGATTGCTCTAGTTTTTGTTCCATAGTCTCATGAATTTATTCCATGCCCTCTTGAAACATTCTCTTCATCTCAACCCTCAACGCCTCAATCACTAACCTAGCATCAAACCTTCCCCTCTCACCTTCAGGAGAATGTTGCCTCGACATAGTTCCTGCAAAAAAGTTTAGTACTAACACAAATATATATATATGATTAAACCTCACGATACACTCCCTTACGTGTTTCGCTCAAATGATGATATCACACAGTCACTCGTGTAATCTCACAAACAATGATGATATCAACTCGCCAATTCCTCTTCTCAATTCTCTTGGAACTAACCCAAACTACACTAATTTCCTTCCGTAGAATTCAAAACAACTCTAGGATTCGTAAATTTCCTCTTTTTCTTTCCGATTTTTTTTTTGGCCGCCTTTGTTGTTGCTCTTGATCACGCTTCTTTTTTTTCCTTTTTTTTTTGTAACAAATCGACTAGTAGATACTACACTTTCAATAGACAATTAATACTATGAAATTGAATACTAACAATTGATATGAACGATTGGAGTTAGGGTTTTGATGTTACCTTCCTCAAACCGAACAGATGTTTTGACAAACCTAAGCTCTAATACCAAACTGATATGAGATCGGTTTGATCGGATTCCTAACTGATACGAACCACGTCAACGTGTGACGAAACCCAATATCAATACGTTCGGAATTCGTTACCTAAGATGCCAAACACCCTCAAGTGGAAACCGCGACCCGTTGTCTATAAGTGAGACAAGAACCTTGGTATAATATGAAGACGCCACAATCAGGATGAAAGACCGATTAATAAGTCGGGATGAACGCCACGGAAGAAAAATCCGATAAGTTCTAGATTAGTTCTTTAAAGAACTAAGAGAGGAATTCTCTCAAAAGTGTTTTTTCAAACTTTAATGTTGTATATCTTGTCCATTCTCTAACCCTAGGAGCTTTATATTAGGGTTACAATTCGTGACAATAAAGGTCCAAAACGATGTCACTTCAATAAGTGCGTAAAATAACAAAACAAGGCAAAAGGCCGACATCGGGGAGATACACGGCCGTGTACTTTTCTGTGGAAATTCTGGCAACATACACGACCGTGTACTTCTAGTCGTGTATCTTTCTGTGGAAATTCTTAACACCATACACGGCCGTGCCTTTTGGCCATGTATATAACCGTGTATGATTCTGTGTAACCTTGAGATTCCTACACGGCCGTGCCTTGTAAAGACACACCCTCTTCACCCCGTATCCAGTATGACTTGTACAAGAACAAGGGTATTCCCATGGTTGTTCCAATCCTTTCCAACTTCATGATTGCTCCAATCCTTTCCGGCTTCATGGACATCCTTTATCAACCGGTTAAGTACTTCCTTGAATTGTTTCGCTCGATTTTTTGTGATCGGTCCAGGTGGCACTTCAAGAGGATCCACATTCCTTCTTCCGGCTTGGCTCTCATCGTGGATCTCATCACGGCCACCTTAAAAGTGGCATAGTTGTAATTTTGTATACTTTCTAACCCTAATGGGAGCAAGTATAAATACTTGCTTAAGTAGGTTTTTGAGGGGGGCATATTTTTTAGAATAGACATACACTTTTTCATGGGAATTCGGGTTCTTCCTAATTGTCATTGGACTCTTATCAATTTCAATCGCAAGAGTTGAAATTGTAGCGAGTGCAACACTTGAAATTGTGAGTCATATCAATTTCATTTTGTTGTGATTTCTTTTCTTCTCTAATGTGTAATATCTAAGGTTGAATTGAGATATTTCTTGGTCAGATTTTTTTATAATCATTCAAATTTTTGTGCTTAATTGAGTTTCTCTTACATTTTGAATTCGGTTCATCCATTGTGCATGTTTCTTGAGCTGTGAAAGTACTAGTTATGGAAAGGGGGATCACGGTTATTTTCTTGTGGATTATTAGTAGTAATCACGTAGGATTTGGAGTATAATTTGTGATTATCATTGAGGATTATACTATTGTGTTGATTTATTTCATGTAATTCATCATTCGGTCCATATATTGCAATTAGGGTCACGCTACAATTGCTTCACCTTAAACCGAATTGAGCTAATCCTTTAGAGATTGTTACTTGGTTTAATTTGCATGTGCTTAATCCCCTTTTAGGCACATCATAATTTGGTATCAAGGCTATATCATATTTGGATTTAAGATTGAACACATCCTAATTGAAGAATTGGTTACATTCATTGGAAATTGATGCCATTGTTCATGTGATTGAGACTAGTTTAATTGACATTGTTTAATTGTCTTTCAAATTGGTTTTGTATGTGCTTAATCTTGGTTTTAGGCACATCAATTTCACTAAGAAATTGATAAGAAATCTTTGTATGCAAAGGACAAACCCTCACGACACAAAGTGTACAATTTTCTCAATTGTCAAAAAGCTCCTCAAAAACCCTAGTAAGTAAGTATTTATACTTGCTCTAATTAGGGTAAAAATACAACAAAATTACAAGGATGCCACTTAAGTGACCAATTTTTTTCAAGGCACAAAATACAAGTACAAAATAAAACGATCGGTTCTCATAAGCAACAATTACAAATACAAATGGTCTTCAAATAGCCGGTTATTTATTTCAATTGAACAATTTGTGGGTCATTAGATGTGACTCCAAGAATGTCCCACAATTTGATCCTTAGTGCATGTTATTTAGCCAATGAAAAATCTCTCTATTTTGGTAGTGTTTTAAACTTGAAAATAAAGAATAAATGATGTCTTTAGACTCTATAAAGGAATAGGAACAAGTGGGCTTTGGTTTGGAGTGATTTGGACCTAAATTATATAAGATGTGAGATTTTATAGTTGACTATTTGTAATTGGATATAGTCTGAAAATTCAAGGACCCTAAAATGAATAAAATAAGAATTTTTATATTAAAATGGATAGTGGAAGAGATAAGGAATTAAATGGCTTTGGTTTCACATCATTTAGGCTTAAATTGAATAGGTTATGACCCTTTAAAATTTAGGCCTTTAAAAATAACGAATTGGAATTAAATAGGAGTTGGCTTAATTAATTTAGGCTATGGTCAACCCAATCCCAAGTCAGCCCAACCATATAGGCCTAAAGATTACCCTTTTACCCTCACCATGGGTGACCCATATGATTAAACATAATTTGATTTATTAGGCTTAAATAACTTGATTATCCTTAATGGACTAAAATAGGAAATGACTTGGTAAAATTGACTCAAATGACCAATTAGCTTAAAACCCAAAATCCAAAATCAAAAATCTAATTGGGCCCATTCTCCTTATATGTCTCATATCCTAAATGGGCCTTATCACAATAAATAACTCGAATCGAGCCTCAAACCATATTAAGGCCCAAATCAAATTAAATACTTAAAATGAACTAGACATAAGCCAAATCGAATGGAATGAATTTACATTACTATAACATGACCTAAATGGACTAAGACCAAAAACTTATTTAGACTCATTAATCTCTAGAGCCCATACCTTAAATGGGCCATATCGAATCAATCAAACATAAATGAGCCTTAAACCAATCAAACACCTAAAGCAACTAAAGACAAAATAAAAAATTGGACTTAATAAATCAATTTGACCTAAGACATAACAAATAGGACAAATTAACATAATGGGCCTAAAATAAATATAATAGATTGAAGTAACCTAATTGAACTTAAAATAAACTTAATATTAATAATTAAACCTAAGTAATCTAAGGCTAGTGGATCTAATTCTAAACATAATTAAGCTTACTATTCTTCAAGAGCCCAATTACCCTAATTGAGCCTTAAACACAACTACACTTAAATTCAAGTAACTTGTTAAGCTTGAATGAATAAACCCTAAATTGTTCTAGTCAAATTGGTTAAAAGGCTAATTGGGCCAATGTAACTCTAATTGGGCTCATAACTAGTATAGGCCTTAAGTAATTAAATCAACCCTAAAGTAGAATTCAAATACTTATAATAAACAACTAACTTAAGTTTTCTCTTTTATTGCATAAAAAATGATTCACTCAACTCAATTGGAATTCAAATTACAATTCAGTGATCTTCAATCCTTTCAAATATGTAGTAATATATGTATTGCTTACTAAGTTAGAAAAACTTAAACCGGACTAATAATCAAACTTGTTTAAGTTTCTGCTTACTACTTGTGCTTAGTTACTTGAGTCACAAATGACACCCTTGGATCAAAATTATGGTCATGATCATATACCTTAAGATGACATGGCAATTAGGCACTTAAGCCATCAAAGATGGCTTAGCAAGTAGCTGATAAGTGAAATTGTGTCAAATAACAAGCAATGTAAGTGAAGAGAAGATATATCAAGAGTTGCCCAAGTTATTAGACTTGGCAAACAATACAATATAACTAGACTGTGATTGGTAAGTCTACATAGTGGTGAGGTCACTTAGACAAGGCTACTTTAGGTATTGGTTTTTAACCGTGTAGAGTTTAGCTGCTCCCGTAACCCTAAATCCCCCATCGTGATGTTCAGAGTTATAAGTACTCTCATGCTGAATTTTTACTTTAATATTATAATTAAATAAATTGGTTGATTACCTACTACATTAGGTTGTAGGCCTATATGACATCTATGAATGTGTTTGTGTTCCTGTGTACTAAGCTCTTGTGACTCACTCCTCTTTTTTTTTTTTTCTAGGTGAGGACTCTTCTAATCTTTTATATGATTTGATGGGGTTTAGCTCTAAGGAAGAATGTGAAGATGAGTTCAAAGAACTAGACTACATTGTTTATGACTACGATTGATTTCCTATTTTTCCAGACTTAATTCATGTTTTCAGTTTTGTATTTAGACTTTTATTAGGAGCCACCTATGGCTCTATGGCCTATTCCTTTTTGTTTGTATTTTCTTAGCCCCCTTAGGTCCTAGGACTTAGACTCCTCTTTTACGCCTATCCACATGTTTTCCTAATAAACAAACCAACAATCATTTTCAAAAATCCAACAAACTACCAAAATGTTTTCAAAATATAATTAACAATTTCAGTGTTCTAAAATTGATTTAGAAATCCATTTAGTGTTTTTAACATTACATATTCTACTTAACTAAGTTACATAGAGAACTATTGTCACTACAATGAATTAGAGACGTGACAATTTAGGTGATATCAGAGTATAGGTTTCTAAAACAAATTAGGACGTGATTATGATGGTGAGTGGAACATTAGGGGTTCGATACTCGGGTTTTTCTCTTTCCTTATTTGTTGGACTTAAATAAACAAAATAATTAACTAAAACTTGAACATGAACTATTGTAGTATATCTTATCTTAAATGTGAATTAAATATATATGTTATCTTATTTAATGTTGAATCGAGCTTGACTATCATCTAAATGAATATGCATGCTCAATTAGACTAAGTAATATCGGGATAAATAAAATGAGGACTAATGTATAATAACTCACATGCCATTGTTAGTAAATAAACGTGATTTGTTTTTGTGACTAATAGAAAATAAAATGGGAATAGGCTTAGAAAATTAATGTGCCTAGTTTGAAAAGACTAATAGGCACACTTAATAATAGGAATAGTAAACTTGGGGTCACATTCCTCAAATTTTGGAAATAAGAAGTTGGAAATAAGAAGCATAGCAAATCCCCACCTACGTATGATTATAATGGCACATAAGAATGTAACGTGGAAATTTCAAAACGGAATGGCAACTTTTAAAATGGATAAAAATGAATATGATTAGGCCCTTCCCTAACCATATCAAAACATGATATCCTACAAAAGGTCCAAAAGTAACTAAAGTGGAAAATTAAGATCTACTTTCTAAGGATGAGATAGCTAGACATAGTATGGTTAGGTAGCAAGTAAAATGAATCTACAAGGAAAATTGGAGAAATACAAGACTGTATGTATGATTTTGGATGATCATGTGCAAATGTGTGATTGCTATGTTATTTATCTTAAATAGATGAACAGGCATCATCCTAGACCCTACTTACTTCCCTATGACACTTTTAATGAGGGCAATCAACCTCCATCGCCTCCACCACCCCTTGTGGCACCTATACCCTTAGCTTATCCTACAATTGTTGCCTAGTTGATGACTCTAGTGAGAGATATGACAACTATGATGCACTACCACCACTACTACTACCACCACCAACAGATCTTACAGCAACCGCAAATGAGAGTTGATCAATAGGTAGTTTAAGCTGGTAAGAGACATGAGGGAGTAGCCAAGCCACATGACTTTATGAAATTGGTGGCTCCCTTCACCTCTAATACTTTAGATCCTTGAGTAGCTAAGAGTTCAATTTGGGAGCTGGAAAAGACTTTTGCTGCATATGGTGTACAAGAGGTAAGGAAGTTAGATTATGTAATATACATGCTGAAAGGCAATGCAACAAATTGGTGGAGAGTAGCCAGTAGACTCATAGATGGAAAGGTGGCATGGGAAATGTTTAGAAAGGCATTCTTTGACAAGTTCTATCTTGAGAGTCTAAGAGAGAAGAAGGTTACAGCATTCCTAAAGTTGAAATAGAGATCATGCAATGTTGATGAATATGAGATTAAATTGAATAGGTTGCTGAAGTTCATGCCAAGAGCATATCGAAATGATGAGAGATGTAAAGTGTTAAAGTTTGTAAATGGTTTAGAGCTAAGTTTATAACATGAAGTAAAGGAGTTTGAATTAAAGAATACATTACTATGGTGAATAAAGCAGACTTATAGAGTAAGGTAGAAAGAACATCAAAGAGCATGACATGAAGCAGACCATGAGACATGGGAAAAGGTCTGATAAGAGTAAATTAATCCTTATAAATCATGGGCGTTAATGATGAATTTGTGTAATCTTTTGAATAAAATCAATGCGGATTCGGTACTTAACAGATAAATATATCAGTTTCAGGTATAATACTAAAGAGAAGTGGAAAGATAACAAAAGGAGCATGATTGAAGCTCAAAAGATCAAGTTAAAGTTACTTATGGACAACATAGGGAAAGCCACGCCCGTGTCATGAACCGTGTGCACGCTTGAAGATGAAATTTGCCACTTGGAAAGGAAGCACGGCTTGTGATATGGGTGTGCTTGAAGCCGTGGCAAACACTAAGGAGAAATGGAAGAGTCCAGAACCTGGCACGATTTGTAATCTAGCCGTGTTTCTAGCCGTGCCACACACTGAACAAGAATGAGGAATTGCAAATTATCGACCAAAGGGAGACACGGTTTGAAATCTAGCCGTGTTGGTGGGCGTGTCAGGCGTATGTTATTCACTTTTCGAGATTTACTTGGAAAAGGAAAGATATATTCGTATCTTTCTAGCTGAAGATCCTCGGCCATTCCCTTAAGAGTATAAATAGAACCAACCCTAGAGATGAAGGGGAAGTGGCACGAGAACAACCCTAGAGAAGAGAAGTTAGAAGAGTTTCCAAAATCGAAGTCAAGATCTTTTTGTTTAGGTTTATTTATGGATTCAATTATTTTCTTTTTTGTTCTTTTTATTAGATTCATGAGTAGCTAATTGTTTTATACCTGATCCCTCGAGAAACCCCTAATTGTCATGTAACAGATTTGTTGATGTTTCAATAATTAATCCTGATCTTTGAGTTTATTCATGTTGTAATCATGGTTTGTTCATCTTGATATGTGCGCAGTATTAGGATCGAATTAGATCTCTATTATTAAGATTGAGAAATCGGTTAATAGAGTAGATCTGGCATGAATAAAAAGACCACTTGTAATCCTAGAGATAGGTTATAGGAGGTTTTCTGTATTGAATAAGGTCATGGTGGTCTGGTTCAATTGAGAGTCCTAGGATTTTATTGCAATCTTAATTATGTTAATTAAAGAGAGATCTTAATTGACTCAATTAGGATTAGGGATTATTGATCTTGAGAAAGACCTTAATCTAGTGTAAGAAACTCCGCAGATCAGAGATGTTATGTATTGATCATTGGAAAGTTTGTAATTGAATAAAAGTTGCATGAGAATTAGGGGTGGAACCTAGGTAGGGTATGTTTAGATAATTGAATTAACTAAAGGAGTATTTGAATATCTTTAATCTGATCATTTAATTTGTTCCTTTCAGATTTAATTAGTAATTAAGGTAATTGAATTCATCAATATTGAGACGTTAAATAGTAGGATAATCGTTAGTACTAGTACTTATAAGTCTTCGTGGGATCGATACCTATACTCAAATGCTATACTGCTAATTGATAGGTATACTTGCCTGAGAACTGATCGTAAGCTAGGATTGAGTATAGGGTTTAACTTGTTAGAATGATCAGATCGTCCACCAAGGTCCATATCTATAGTTCCTTCCTTAGGTGCTAGATTCTCAAGTAGGCCAATGACCAAGAAACCCATGATGATGGTTAAGAAAGCCCAACCAACTCACTCTTCTAGACCCACTCTTCCAAGGATTGATCAAAGGTGCCCTAGATGCTATAGACCATGGAGGAAATAAATAGTGTTGTCTAGTCACGATTGTTTCTATTCTATTGTTTGTTATTTTTTTTTTCTTGTTATGTTTTTTTTTTTTCGGTCTAGTAAGGTTTTATCTTAATTGTTTATTCTGAAAATATCTTTAGGAAGATAAGGTTAGTCAATTAGCTTGTTTCCAAATTTATCTTTAACAGATTTTCTTCCTTCTATTTTTTGTTCTCTCTTGTATATATGCACCAGTTGATATCAATAAAAATATAAGAAAATTTCCTCATTTTTTTATCATGGTATCAAAGCCATTACACCTATTTCTCAATACTAGAAAAATGGGTGAACAAACTCCAAGTTGAACCAAGTCGTCAGAACTAACTCAAATTTGAAACCAAAAAACCCTACTCAACCCACACCTACCGTATCCATGGGAGATAACAATGTTCAAATCACCCAACATAAACTAAATGGTGAGAATTCCAAGAGTGGTACCAATCTGTGAAGTTGGTGATCCGTAGAAAGGGAAAACTAGGATATTTGACTTGTACAGACTCAGCTCCATCTAGTGACTCAAGTGATTATAGTGTTTGGGAGGCTGAATGCAATGGTGATGGCATGGCTTATAAATTCAATGGAGCCCAAAATTGGAAGGATGTATCTATTTTGTAACACGGCAAAGGAGATATGGGAGATGGTGCAAGAGATACATTCTGACATGGAAAATACATCCTAATGTTTTCATATTAGGTCACGGTTACGTAGTACTAAAGGAAATCTGAGCGTGATCAAATATTATAACATCCTTATGGAGTTATGGCAAGAAACAGACTTGTTCTATGAAACTGATTGGTCATGCACGGAGGACAGCATCAAATTTAACAAGATGCAAGAGAAGGACAGGATGTTTGATTTTTTGTAAGGTCTAAACTCAAATCTTGATGAAGTACAAGGACGACTGCTGTGTCAAAAACCTTTTCCTAGTTTAAAAGAAGCTTTTGCTGAGGTCCGTAGAGAAGAAAGTAGAAGGCAGGTTATGATGACAAGAAAGTAGAAGGTAGGTTATGATGACAGCTTCTCTACCAAAACAAAGCCCATCTAACTCAACATTGGTTATCAAGCGCGAAATGACACGTAAAAAACTTTGGTGTGACCACTGTCGAAAGCCAAACCATTCCTAAGAAAACCATTGGAAGTTGCATAGGAAACTAGAACAGCTCGGGTAGAAAGGACAGAAGCAATATCCAAAGGTGGCTCAAGTAGCAAAAGCAAATATCAGCGAATGTCCTAATTCTGGTATGAGTATGACTTCTAAACAAATAGCTTTAATTAAGCAACTTTTAGATAAGGCTACTATCAGTAAGGAGCATGAGAAGAAGAATTATTCATTCCCTTATGCTGCAGCAATACAAAAAGGTGATGAACAGAAAGGTAATAACATTTTTTCTCCTCAGTATACTAATAGTGTTTGGATAATAGACACAACTGTCGCAAATCATGTGTAATTCTTTAGCTACCTTCAAAATATTTTGTAAGAATGAGAATAAAGTGTAGGTGGCTAATGGAGAATATGTAATGGTGAAAGGAAAAGGATTTGTTCATATTGCAAATTTGCACTTAAAGGAAACCTTATTTGTCCCAAGTTTGAAGTATAATCAGTTGTTTGTGAGTAGGCTAACTAAAGAAATGACATGTGAAGTGATTTTCTCTTCATCTCATTGTGTTTTTCAAGACCATCCTCCAGGCAATGCTAAGGAACATAAAGAACTCTTCTACTTAGAAGACCAAACTAAGTTGAAATCATGTCTTTTAGTTAGGAATAATTGTAATGATGTCATGCTATAGCATCAATGCTTAGGATGTCCAAAGTTTGGTAGCATGTATCGCCTATATCCATGATTGTTTAACAATAAAAATGTCGACGATTTCATGTGTGAACATTGTGTCATTGCAAAGTTTACTAGAAAAACCTATCTTGTTTAGCCATACAAACCCTCCAAGCCATTCCATCTAATTCACAGTGTCATTTGGGGGGCACCTAGAATAATAGCCTTGTTTGGATACAAATGGTTCATCACATTCATTGATGACCATTCTAGGCAATGTTAGGTATTCCTATTGAAATAAAAGTCTAAAGTTTTCCCTATTTTATAGACATTTCATAAATTCATATCAAATTTTTTCCTAACACACATCCACATTCTTCGATCAAATAATGGCAAAGAGTATTTTTCTAAAGAATTTGCAAAGTACCTCAATGATAATGAGATTGCTCATCAAAGTTCATGTGCATATACTCCACAACAAAATAAAGTATCTGAACGTAAGAATAGGCATCTACTTGAGACAGCTTATTCTATGTTACTTACAAACTCTATTCCACAGTACTATTAGGGGAATGCGATTCTAACACCCACATATCTTATAAATAGAATTCCCCCTAAAGTTCCCAACTTCTAAACACTTCTAGGTGTTCTTTATGCATCTTATCCTAATGTCCGTTTACCTAATTCTTTGTTGCCTAATTTTTTTATGTATAGTCTATGTGTTTAGTCACATGCCCAACAAACACAAACTGGAAGGTACTTAAATGCCTATTTATTAGATATCCTCCCTTTTAAAAAGGTTACAAATGTTATCATCCACCATCCAAATGTGTGCTTGTAATTGCAGATGTGATCTTTTAGGAATAGGAACCCCACTATAGAACTTTTGGTCAACAAGAAAATGTAATTTTGAGTAATAGCTCATCTTTACCTTGTCCTAGATTCATGGCATAATTTAAGTAACATTCCTATAGCAAAAACTCCATTCAAGAGTGAATTCATGACACAAAGTCTATCCTGAACATCTTCTACATTTATACCTTCATAGAGTCCTAAAATGTATGCCCAATTACGAGTTTAGATCAAGAGATCCAAAGTTTCTCAAAATAGCTAACAATCCTACCCAAAGGGAGGGGGAGGTCCAAGCATGAGAATGGATGTCTAAGAAGCCAAAGTGATCTAGCAACTCCAAAAGATATAAATAAATTATTAGAATAGGAAGACACCATTGAAGAGTTTCCTAAAGTGTCTAAGGATAATAGCCAAGATCTACGTATTCCAAAAGCTCTACAAAAGGGGGAGAAGATCAAGTGTAAGGTATCCAATCTTTAACTATCTTACATATACTAAACTATCCCCACGTTTTAGAGCCTTTGTGGAACATGTTAATGAAGTTATCATGCCTAAAAGAATTGAAGAAGCTATGGCTTGTGAAAAATGGAAGGAAGGTATTCTTGAAGAAATGAAAGCACTACTCCAGGATAATAATCGTGAAATATGTGACTTATCAAAGGGGAAGAAGATAGTTGGAAGTAAGTGGGTGTTTACAATTAAGCACAATTCTAATGGGAGTGTAGAGAGATATAAAGCTTACCTAGTTAGTCAAGGACAAACCCAGACATATGGCCTTGACTATGAGGAAACATTCACTCCTATTGCAAAACTGAATTCAATTTAGATCATTTCATCCCTAATGGCAAATCTTGATTAGTCATTATATCAATTGGATGTGAAAAATGCGTTTCTTAATGGGGAATTAGATGAAGAGACATATATGCAAGTTCCACTAGGGTTTGAAGCAAAGGAAAATCATGGAAAGGTGTGAAAACTAAAGAGGAGTTTGTATGGGTTGAAGCAAACTCCTAAAGCTTGGTTCAAGGAGCTCAGTGAGGCTCTAATGGAGTTTGGTTACCAACAAAGTCAAGTCGAGCATACTCTTTTTATCGAGGAAGGAGAAACTAAGTATAGATCGATTCCAATTGTGTATGTAGATGATATTATCATAACAAGAGATGATGTGGTTAAGATGGTTGAGTTGTAGAAAAAGATCAAGGAAAGGTTTATCACAAAGGAATTAGGCAACTTAAGGTAATTTCTTGGCATGGAGGTTGCTTACACAAGTAAGGGAATATTTATCAGCCAACATAAGTATATTCTAGACTTACTAAAAGAGACTGGAAAGTTGGGATGTAGACCAATAAGTACTCCCCTTCTGCATAGTTGGAAGAATTAGCAAACGGAAGTAGATCCACTTGTAGACAAAGAAAAATATCAAAAGCTAGTAGGAAGACTAATATACCTCTATCTATCTTGACTAGATATGGCATTTGCAATTGGTATGGTAAGCTAATCCATGAAAGCACCCACAAAATACCATCTAGACGATGTTCAACATATATTAAGGTATTTGAAAGGCACACAAAGAAAGGGAGTGTTCATAAAAAAGTCTAAGTGTCAAGATTTAGAACTTTATGTGGATGTTGATTGGGGGAGGCGATAGGATGGACATCAATGCACAAAAGTTTAGGGCAATTTAGTCATATGGCAAAGCAAAAAAAACAATCCATAGTAGCTAGAAGTTGCCATTAAAGCTAAGTATCAAGCTATTACCCAAGGGATATGTGAGATAATTTGAATTCAAAGGCTATTGATAGATTTGAAAGTCGAATGGAACTCCAAAATAGTATATAGTGATGGTAAATCAACTTTGAGTGTGGTAAAAAATCTAATGCAACATGATAGATATAAGCATGCTAGGATTGATCAAAATTTTATAAGGACTAAGATTGAAGATGGAGGTATCTAACTCAAGTATATTTCTACCAAACATCAAGAAGCTAACGTTCTCACCAAGTCCTTAGCAAAACAACCCTTCTTAGATTTTCTAGCCAAGCCAGGAATGATGGACATCTACTCCTTGGCTTGAGAGAGGGTGTAGGAAATAAATAGTGTTGTCTAATCATGATTGTTTATATTCTATTGTTTGTTATTTTTTTTATTTTTTTTCTTGTTATGTTTTTTTAGTCAAGTAAGGTTTTATCTTCATTGTTTATTTTGAAAATATTTTTAAGGAGATAGGGTTAGTTAGTTAAGTTAATTCTAGGTTTATCTCTAAGAGATTTGGACTTATCTGTTTTTAGTCCTCTCTTGTATATATGTTGATGTTAAGGGGAGAATGTTAAGTTCTCTAATTTAGTTTTGATGTTAACAAAAGAGGAATGAGTGTAATGAATGTTTAAGATAGCATGTAATTTTCTAAAGTTGAACAAGGAGACAGAAGCTTGTTCAGAACCTTCAAAAGTGTTATAAAGACTATTTTTGTTCTGACAGAAGGTGTTTCAAAAGTTGTGTAGTGTATCCGTAGTTATCGTGGTAACCTTTCAGAAGCACTTTCAGAACCTTCATAACAGGAGAACAGTTGACAGGTTTGTTTCAAAAGCACTTTCAGAACCTTCAGGACAGTTAACAGGTTTCTTTCAGAAGCACTTTCAGAACCTTCAGGACAGTTAATAGGTTGCTTCAGAAGCACTTTCAGAACCTTTCATGTCTGTTACGAATTTTTCCAGATTACGTTCTAAATTTTATATCGATAGTTTTAATAAATTTCAAGGCCTAGCTCCACGTGTCAAGTATTTTTGGGTAATATACTTGATGTGTTTTACTAAAGTTGGATTTTATATCACGGGTTTTTTTAATTTACATAAAGTTTCACAAGATTTTATTCAAAGATTTCATTTTATGATAAAGTGAGATCATATAGGATTTACAAGTTTTATCCAGATTTAAAATTGGATATTTGTACTATATTTTGAGAGATCCAGCAGTTACAAAGATAAGAATAAGAGATATGGTTGTTATATCAAGATATGGTTCCACAATGTGAAGGATATCTTCAAAAAACTTGATCCAAGAGATATATCCAAAGAAGATCTCGGTCAAACTAATTATCCAAGCTTATCCTCAACAAGAATATCACGAATGCAGATCTTCCTCAACAAATCCAACTTATTTTTGAATTGAAAATTCAAAAATAAATTCAAGATTATCACGTGGAAAGTAGTCGTTATGTTTTCTCCATCTATAAAGTGTTTAATTCAAATGAAAAGAGAAGTGAAGAACGTTGAAAAAAACAGAAAAAAGGAACGTGGTTGAAAGAAAAAATTACACACGAGAAGAAAAGACTCATACATCTTCAAGCAAACATCGTAACATATATATGTGATCTAGAGGAAATTTGTTATTCCTCATTGTTGTTGTTGTTGAGATTCCTTTCGTGGAAAGGGAATTGTTTGTTGTTTCATCACTGTAGTTGAGTGATTAGCTTAGTGAAGAAGCTAGAAAGACTCAACAGTGAGACTTTGCCTTAAAGAGGCTTGTGTTGTATATCTTCGATTTGTTGATATAGTGAAACACAACCGGTATAGACAACCGGGACCCCGGCGTGGAGCTGGAAGAGAGGACTGATGCTCGAGGCGGAACCTCTATAAATATCTGAGCATTCTACTCTTCTCTACTTTTATTTACTGCACATTATTGTTCTTCATTATTGTTATTCACGTGATTTTATTAGTCAAGAGTTTTAGTTGATTTGCGAAAAAGTGAAATTTTAAGTAATTAATCAATTCACCCCCCTATTGATTAATCTAATTGGGACCAACAATATATTTATTAGTTGATATCAATAAAAATTTTGAAAATTTTCCTCATTTGTTATCAAACTACCTAAGGTTGGGAAATGCAAACAAAATCCAAAAGCCTGCTTTACATGTGGGAAAGAGGGTCATCAGAGTTTTGAGTGTCCCAATCTTACTCTAAAGCTAGTTTTTTGCTATCACTATAAGTAAAGAGGACACATGACAACTGATTGTAAAGAAAAGCAGAAAGGAAATGGGGCTAGGAAATATGAGAAAGGGAAGCCTAGTGCTAAAGTTTTTACCTTACAACATGAGGAAACAGTTGAGACTATTACCCTTGCAAGTATTCCTTAAATCTCTACTCAATGTGCCTATATGTTGATTGATACTAGAGCTTCTCACTCTTATATTTCTAAGGTTTTGTGATGACATGTGGATTGTCTATTGATGTACTACCTATTAAGTTATGTGTTAGTTTTCCTCTAGGTATTGGATATTGAATAGAATTTGTAAAAATATTGATGTATCTGTAGCTATTAAGCATACCCCCTATTGATATGCTTGTACTAAATATGTTTGATTTTGATGTAATTTTGCGAATGAATTGGTTGACACGATACCATGTAATCTTTAATTGTCAAAACATGATCTTGAGTCTTAGGTCGGGAGATGAGAAGCTTAGTTTTCATTTGTAGACACATTAACATTGTGATATGCTGTTGATGGAGTTATAGTAGAAATGTACTGTAGAATCCCCGGTGGTTAATGAGAAATCTAAACCCGATGTTGGTGATGTCCCAATTGTATTTGAGTATGGAGATGTAAGAGCTTCCAAGATTACCACCAGATTGAGAGATTGGGTTTGGAATTAAGGTTATTCCAAGAACTACCCTAATGTCAAAAGCCCCTTTATCGAGTGGCACTAAATGAGTTGAAAGAATTGAATGAGCAAATTCAAGGCTTGTTGAATAAAGGATTTCTTTGACCAAGTGTGTCACTTTAGAAAGCTCCAGTGTTATTCATGAAGAAAAAGGATGGAGGAATGAGGTTATGCATTGATTATCAAAACCTGAATCAAGTGACAATCAAGAACAAATAACCTTTACCTTGAATAGATAACTTGTTTGATCAATTATGTGGTACAACTATATTTTTTAAGATTGAACTATTGTCACCATAGTGAATTAAGGATGTGACAATAAGATTCCCCCATGACCTACAATTTAAGTGCAACACCTCACTCATATACATGTGCTAAACTAACCAAATAAAAAGAGATTTTCCCTTGTAATTATACTAATAGACCAGCATTGGTGATGCACTAAGTTGGCTTGCCCAAAAGCATGGCCTAACTTGTTTAAAGGAAGTCCACAACATTACCACTCTTGTCTCCTTCAAAACCTAAAATCATATCAGTCCATACATCAAAAGGACACCTTATCAACTTACTCCTAAATACCTATGTTATGGTAAATGACAAGTGCTTCCTATTGGAGACATTAGTCTCTTGATGGGATGGATCAGTTTCGGCTCTTCCCTTTTCAATTATAATAGTAATTGGTACCAAAAAAAAAAAAAAAGAACTATCTTTAAAAAGTAAGCATGTTCAATCAAATAACATATTTAAAATTATGCATTTTAAATCAATTCAAAGCAAATAGGTAAGATTTGTTTATTTATTTGGAAAATTACTATAATGGTTATAACATGGTTTAGGTTTGTGAACTTGCATTAACAAGGGTCTATTTATTTTACAACCCATTTCGATATCCATTATTTCCTTAAAAACACTTTTTAATAATAATATGTTTCGTATATTTTATTACTATTATAGAATGTACTAAAAACTATTTTCAATATTTAAATAAAATAAATTTTATAAAATCCGTAGTCACATGTAAATAAATTAATATCAGCTAATTGTTATAAATATATCTTGTCGATAAAGTATATAAAGTATACTGCATATAAAGTTTTTCAATATTTATATACAATTATTTTAACTTTTTTTAATGATTTCTTTTATCAAGTATTCTAATTTTTTTATCTATCGGTCTTCGTATATAAAGTTATCGTTGCATTTATAGTAGAAAATCAAATATAAAATCATTTTCCTAGAATTAAAAAGCAAGTATAAATAATTCAAAAAATGACTTCCTATCTTTCTAGCAAAAATAATAATAATAACTATCCGTCTTTTGTTGTCCTGATAGTTAGGATTTTCTTTAATATTATTCCTTATAAAGTAAAATGCTTTCTACTTAAAAGCATCTTTCAACCTAACAAACGTTATCCTAATAAACGTTAGGATGTTCCTTAATATTACCACCTGAAATCTTTTTTCAACCTAACAAGCAAAGAGTAAGAAAATGTTTTACTTGAAACAAATCAAGCATTTTATTTTCCACATTACTGATTTTGTATACAGTTGTAAACTATCACTAATGTGACCAACTATTGATATTGTCTCTTGCTTGAAAATTTATATGAATCAACTTGATATTTACTCAAGATTGATTTAATAATAAAGTTGTTACTCAAGTGATTTATCGAGTAAAGATCAAATTTCATAATATTTAACTTAACTAATTCACGAAGTTAATCAAATGCGAGTGAACTTAATATTAATCAAATCTAAATCAAGTTTGGATATCAATATAATATAATAATAATAATAAAGTGTTTGGAAAGGTTTAGTGCTTTACATTTGTGTTTTACATAAAATAAAAGAAAAGAATAGTGAAGAGAAATCATTTAGAGTAATTATATAAATACATATATATTTTTTCTTCCTTGGATTAAAAAAAAAAAAAAAAGACTATTTTTTATCAACCCTATGTCTTTAATGTACTTAATTTTTCTTTTACAACTTTTCAGCACACATAGCATGAATGTGGGCATCTACTTGTTTTAATTAAAAAAAGATACATTGAATTTAATCGAACTAAATGAGTTTTTGAAATCTTTGATACCACTTCAAATCAAGCCTAAACTTAACATTCAAATTAAGCTCATGGCAATCTCATTATAACCTTAAATTATCATTAGGGAGGGGGGGGCGTCAGTCAAAGCATTTACTAATTTTTTTAAATCAACAAAAAAGCAAAAATGCTGTAACTTGTTTAATAAATAATATCAGATACTGCATTAGCATCGTGTGTGTCTAAAATTAATAATAATTAGATAAACATATCACATATAAGATTACTTAAAAAGTAAATATTAAAAATGGCATCTCATTGGTGTTTGAATATTTGAGTGACCATCAAGAAAAATTTACAATTACGTGAATTCTTAAGTAGACAATAGGAAGTTGAATGGATAAATAGTGGACAGGTATGTCCATAAAATAAATATATTTAGAAATACATAAGATCTCAAAGTTGTCGATCCATTTTAATCTAGTTTCTTCTTGTCATCAAATAGAGAAGTACCATCTAAAAATTTTCAGCCGCAAGCTATAAAACTTAAAAAATAGACGAGTGCCATCGACTTAAATCACCACCTAAAGTTTCAGCAAAAGAACTGCAACATAAGCAGATGGAGATCATCGTCCAAAACCCCTGAATGGATTGCCTAATTGCTCTTGCTTAGGTTCAGCGTAAAAACTACCCAAAAAAAAAAAAGCTGCTGGAGCAAATAAAATAAATGCTGCAGCTGCTGTTTGTTTAAAAAGTGGACAACCAAGAGTCCCCAAAGAAAACAGAGATCATTTACAAACAATCCAACAAAATGTATATACAGCACCCCCATACTACCTCAATCTAATCCTCCACTGTCTGGATCTCGCCCATCATGATCCGGTTGCTGACAACATTAAATCCCAAAACAGATGCGTTGACCTTCTTTCCTTTCTTCCCCTTCTTCTTGCCTCCCCCCTTGGAGGATCCATCTAGGCACATTGCCATATCACGGTTGTTCTCATCCTTATCGTCAGAATTCATTTCTCCAGCACCAAATCCAGTGACTTTGTGATCATTCTGACTTTGAAAGGCAATGTCAAGTACATCAGCAGGTAAGAGTTCCTTATAGTTCAGGAACTTGTCAATGAACTCATGATTAGGATCATATGATCCAAGGTTCTCTATCAGAAGCAACTCAGCCTCCGATCGTGACTGCTTCAAACAATATTCCAGAAAGCTTGTATCTGCAGGAGGGGGTGTAAAGCAGCATTTCATAAGCTAGCAAAAAAAAGGAGCAGCAAATCTTCTACATTTGACTAAAATCTAGTTTGTTCTCCATTCTACTTATATCACAGCATACATCAGAAAAAAGACCATCTACTCGATAACAAAACTTTTGGTTTAGTGCCTTTTCACTTACATAACCACTTTTTCAATTATATAACCTCTGTGATTACCCCAAAAAGAATAATAATAATAATATAACCTGTATCTTCTCCATCCTAAAACCATGAACTCTTCATTCATTTTAATCACTTAATGCACAGACGGATGACTAAAAACCCTGGAACAGACCCAAAACTATCCTCCTCTTCCATTTAGACAAAAACAAATAATTTTGTAAAAGGTAATGTGATGATGATAACTTGGAAAATAAGGAGTTTTCTATGGGATTCCGCATCCTATAAGCCTAGTAGATGAGTGGTTTGAGGCTGTCTAAAGGTTTATTGTCACCCAAGTGAGTGTCATGTGATTTTAAACTAATTCAATGGAATGAACAATTTGAGAACAGAAGAGGATAACATAAGTCATGTAAGTGATAAAGAAGGCATGTGTTATGTAAGTGGAATACCTCTCTCTTTTGCAGAAATATCATCCTGAAAAGCATCTATAGCCTATTAAGATACCATCTAAACAGTCCCTTTCTTGCTTTGTTATTTAGATTCATTGAAAAATTCTACCACTTCAAAGTTTACCAATTGATCTGCTTTCTCAAGTATTCTTTAATTCCCTTTTGACTAAATCTAAGTATAGTGACATTCAGTTGCCAGCAGCTGGTCTTGAACCTCCTCATTAAGGAAATAACATCTGATAACTAAAGGCCACTAAAAATGTAGAGAAATATACCTTTGGACCCAATCAACCTGACACACTCACTCTTGCACCAATCTCGAAAGTCCATGGCCTCTGCAAGGGCAAGCAAATGAAATTAAAGAGGAAGAGAATGTGTATCTTTCAAAAGAGGTGCATTGAATGGCCCAAAAAGGGTAAATTTTAAATTATAATACAAGAATAGTCAGTAGAGCAAAGACTTGCCTGAATGCTTAGTCACGGCCTCTCTCTTTCCTTTCAAAGCCGACTGTGCAGACGAGGATGAAAGAGAGCGGTCAGATGGCTTGACACCAGAAGATTTTTGTTTGCTTAAGAATCCAGTAGCAGCAGCCTTAATGGGTGTAGTTTTGCTTCCCCAGCTGCCCTGAGTTGAAAGCTGTGGAAAGTCTGCCCTGCTCAGAAGTAAAATAAAATAAAATCACATACCCTATGCAACAATTTTTCCAGTTAATAGCAAGCTCCCCCATCATTAAGGTATTTCAGAAATCCCCACCCAAAAAAATAAAAAATAAAAATAACAGCCATATACAAAGAAAAAGTCAGCCTTTATTGGGAACAACCCAGCAATTGGACCTCATTTCCAAATATCTGAATTTAAATTAAAAATAGAACTGTCTTATATGGACCTTATTACTAGGATTTTGTAATGTAAGCCAAAAAGTCTAGGAGAAAATAAGCAAAATATAATTTTATGTTTTTTTTTTTGGATAAATATAATTCTTATGTTTTTCTTCCCCCTTAGTAGTATCTTTTTGTCTTAATTTGCAAAAGGACAACATGGACAAAACAAAAGCACATTTGAGTTAAACTGTAAAAGGATACAAGGCGGCCCTTGTCAGGAGTATCCAGCTTCCAACAATAAATTATGCATCCAACTTTTCCAGATAACAGAAAAAGAATGAATCCTTTCCTCATTTTACATATAGGATCAACATGACACCATGAAAACCTATCATATATGGTGATGATGATTCTGGGATAAATATCTAAGAGTGGTGAAAGGGTATATGAAAGGGAGAACAAATAGCACATCCCTTGTTGGGTAGAAATGAAATGGTAGGCAAGAAATATTTGTCCAGTCATAATGCTTTTTCAAGGAGAGAAAATGTCACTGCAAGAAGTATCATGTTATACAAACTCATTGGGTTGCAGCCAAAGTCCAAACACAGGGAACTGATCATTCAAATAGGCAGTAGCTCAACAGGGCTATATAAAACACACAAAGAAATATAAGATAAACAACTTACTGCTTAGTTTCTTGCTTCGATTGATCGAGGGGGCCCCAGAACAGATCATCATCTGCTTTATACTTTGACTGAGAGGAAGCACTAGACTTGGTCTGAAGTGAGGAAGCAGCCTTCAATGGAGATGAAGCAGGAACTGACCATGAAGAAACTTGATTCCCCAGTATTGGCTGCACTTTCTGAGGTGTTTGAATTGGACTTTGCTGCTGGGAATAAGTAACCTTCTTCTCCTGCTCCTTCAGGATGTCCCTTAAAGAAGTCGGCTTAACAGACTTCCCAGCATCAGTTGACCACGCAGGAGTGGGAAGAGGATTGGCAGGCTCTACCTTCCATGGAACAAAATCTCCTAATGAAGGTCCAGATGGGATTGGCGGCAAGACTTCCTGCTGGGCAGAGCGAGAGGCTTTGACTTTCTCCAAAGGACTAGAACTCACAGGCACATCAGTTGAAGGGACTGATGTCGAGACCTTAGCCCCAGAAGCCTTAGTTTTTGCTGACTTCTTCCGGCTCTTTTTTGTTTCTTTAGCATCAATGAAATTGTCATCCTCCACAGGTTCTGCATTTGTGCCAGCAACTTGCTGCTGAGAAGATAGTGTCTCAACAGCTTCTATCTCTTTCTCACTCTTCACTGGCTCTTCTTCAGCTAATAAATCATGCAATTCGCTCTTTCTGCTTTTAGAACCAAGTGAAGTATCAGTTTTCCCCATTAGCAACTCAGTTCCCAAAGCATCTTTTGGCATGTCCTTAGAAACTTTAGCTTCAGAGCTAGAAACAACACCAGCCCATGGGGCTGCCGCACTTACGGAGCTGACTGTGGCTGCAATCTCAGCAGAAACAGCTATTTCAGTCAATGTTTTTCGTTGCTCCTCTTGCTGAATCTCCAACAGCGACTTCACCTTAAAACCTGGAGCAGCCTTCCATGCCCGCTGACTGTTCCAAGCTGGGATAGATGCATTCGGTCCAGAATCACCCTTAACTTCAACTGTATCACTCCAACATCCAGAAGACTCTGCAAATGAGCTGTTATCTTGCTGCAACTCAGTTTCCTGCTCATTAACCAACCTCTCACTTGTCTTCTGTGGTGATCTTCCATGAAGAGTTTCTCCTGCTCCAGCGTGAGCCTCACTTTTTGTCTCACCAATTTGTAGACCCTCAGCTTCAGATTGCTGCAATGCTGACTTGGAGCTTGACTTGGAAGATTTTTGCCTTCTAGATTTCTTCTCCTGAGCCTTCTTTGCTTCACGAACTTCAACCCCTTTGTCCTCTGTTGCATTGAGAGGTTCATCACTAGAAATCTCTTTCTGAATCTGCTGCTCTACAAGAGAAACATCTGGCAGAGACGTTACATCAGCAACAGCAGGGTGCTCGGACATTTCATTTCCAGTTCTTGCTGATGGAGCAGCAACACAAATTTCAGGAGACACCGATGTCTCAACAGGAGATGACCCCAAGGGTGCTGCCATGACATCTTCAGCAGTTCTGAGAACTTCTGATGTCTTTTCCAGGCTAAGAGGAATATGAAATTCAGTAGGAGGGGCAGGCTGAATCTCCTGTTGATACCTGTTCACCAGCTCCGATGCTTGGGAGCTCTCAACTGTAGATGCTGGGAACATACTCTCCTGAGTGATATCACTACACTGCTCAGCAATTGGATCGTTCTGACCTTTTGACTTTGTACTTTCAAAAATTTGATGGGGAAAATGCAAAGACGAAGCTTTAGAACTGGTACTTTGACTGGCATCCTGGGTAACTTGTGTAGGCAGACTTCCAAAGTTAGTCGCCCATTCATCAGGGACATTGGGAACAGGTGTGGGCAATCCCACCTGAAACAACTCTGGTGATGGTTGAAGTCGAGTATCCAAGGATGCACTCCCAAGAGGAAGTGTAGCTGTCTGCAAGTGAGTATAAGGTGGCTCAACAAGCCGCTGAGGAGTCTGGCGCTCCGCAAGTACCTGCGCAAACAACCGCTGCTGAAGCAATAACTGCTTCTCTTCCTCCTGTTTCTGCTGCTTAAGCAATAGGAGCCTATCGAAGAGGGATAACTGCTGTGGTGCAGAATGTGCTTGAGAATGCAACTGTAACAAATACTGTTGCTGTAACATATTTAACACTTGAGGATCCTGGGACAAGCCGGAGGAGAGTAACTTCTCTGCACTTATATTAGCAGATGGATTATCTAGGGATTGTGCAAGCAAATTGATGAAAGAGGGCTGGTGTCTCTGTTGCTGCACTTCAAAGGGAATTTGGGTTAATTTGTGTGAATAATGCAGGTCATTACTATCCTTAACTTGATCCAAAATGCCCTGCCCAGTGAAAGTTGGCCAGCCACCCATGCCATTACTTACAACTGAAGAACTCTCAGATAAGCCTTGGAGGATTGTTCCAAGATCCGCATTTTGAGAGTGTGGCAATCGAGTAGAATCAGTTGCTGAAGATAGGAGAGAAGGATGTAAGGCTGTGTCCTGAACAACGTCTGCTTTCGAAGCCACAGGTGCAGTATCTCTTCCAGGCCTATTTGTGAAAGGATCTGCAATAGATCTCTGCCTTTCAAGTGCCATCTTCTGGGCCAGCAAGTACAGGCTATTTCCACTGTCTAATCCAGATGGGGGAAGTACAGCAGGATTATTTCCAATGTTGGCTTGCAAACCTACACATGAGCATCACCAGTAATACCATGGTTATTGACACCAGCATACACATTTCCAGTTTTTCCAGTGAAGAACTTAAAAGTGCAACAAGCGTACTTACCCCCAAAAAAATAAAAAAAGTGCAACAAGTGAGGAAGATATATAGAGAGAGAAAGAGGTGCATTCAAAATCCCAAACCTTTTGAGATCCTTTCAATCAAGTCCTCAACCTTCTAATGTTTGCAATCAAGTCATAAACCTTCTTCAAAAGGCAATATCAGGTCTACTATTTATTTTTTGTGATCAATTCCTGAAGTGTTTTTGGACAAAGATTTTTGGATGTTCACACTTATAGAGGGTATTTCGTATAATATTAGCTATGGATTTTTTTATGGGGTTAGTGGTTTCACAGGAGTGAGCTGGGCAAGGTTTGGTAAAAATTAGTAAGTGTTGATGTGGATAAACAAGTGCTAACCTAACAAATAATCAATGGGAGTAAGTGACTGAGATGACCAAAGTAATTAATTTTAAGGTTTCAGATATATTAACAACTTAGTTCCAGAAAGTAAAAGGTATAGGACTCATTTTAATGGTTTTAGAAATACTTATGACTTAATTTGCAAAAAATTAACAAGTCCAGGACTCAATTTAACATTTTAAAGAAGGTTTAGGATTGGATTGTGAAAATTAAAAGGTTTAAGACTTGATTTCACGTTTATAAAAAGGTTTAGGACTTGATTATTAAGGTGAAAAGGTTTCGGACTTAATTGAGAGAGATAGAGAAAGAGAGAGAGAAAGCTGGAAGGCTTAGGATATCAAGTGTTTTTTCCATTAAAAGCACAAATAGATATCAATTAAGTATTCAGCAGCTCTTAAGAGCTGCAAGAAGAGAAATTTGTTCTGTGAATGAAACCTTTTTAGCATAAATTTAACCAATTTTGCATTACTAAGAAATTGCCAGAAAATTAAGTTTACCAGTTTTTGCACTAACATACCTTCTGAGAGTGGGAACTTATTGAGGGGCAGATTGCCCATGGTATTGGACATCAGGGACTCCAAGAACCTATTTTCAGCTTCTGTTGATGAGCCATATTTGTGTGCAAATTCATTCCTTCTTAGATCAACCCCTTCATCAATCTTGAAATTGCCAAAATTCGGTTTGCTAGAAGACTCAATCTCTTTTGGTGTGTTAAATCCAGGCGGCGGTCTTGCTTTAGCACGTAAATGAGGCATAACATCCCCAAGAGAAGAAAAGGGTGTGTCATTTGAAGCACTAGCAAGGCGCACCTGCAAATCAATGCCAAAGTAACCAGCTTCAAACCATCCAATGATGTCAATCCCAGAAAATGGTCCCTGAATTTGACCCTGAGGATCTTTATAATAGAGGACTAACTCTTCTGGAGGAAGCTGCCGAATTTTTGTTGCTTCTTGCTCCCTGTCAAACAAAGATGATGGGCGTCTTGGAATTACATGATCCCCATTTATTGACTTGTCTTCTTCTTTCATGTAAGGAGAATTCAAATGGCCTTCCCTGTCACCACTACTGCCCTTTTGTGGTTGAGACCACATTGATTCAGGAGCTCCTAACACATCATTTGACTTGTTTCTCCATGAATGCCCAAAGTGGGAAGCACCCCATGTAGAACCAGGATTTGAAAAACTGTTTGCTGACATGGCTGGCTCCTTATCACTCATTACTCCATCATCCTTCTTATAGAGTCCATCTTCTCCAGCTGCAGGATTTATCCTATGAGTTCGTTCTGGCCAAACAATTATTGTATCATCTAAAGAGAAAATGTATCCAGAAAATGATATCTGAGAGAAAGGCATTGTTTTTTACTGCAACCGTTCAGTGAAATTTCAAATAAAACAACCACTAGCTGATCTAAAACGCTAAAAAAAATGCATAGATGAAATACAATAGTGTTCTTATAATTATACTTTAATACCCATCTGGCTAATAAAAAATAAAATAAAATAAATAAATAAATAAAGAAGTTGCAATTAGGACTCTTGCTCAAGTTTTCAATGAAACAACCATCTAAACCACACTCATCAATAAACATTTTTTTAACATAGGTATGACCTTAATTCAACCAGCTATCTCCATGTACATGAGACAGAACAATTAAGTATAGCTTATGCTATATAATTTCCATGAGAATTCTTTGGTATTATTTACTAGGCCAACCGATTGGAGTTTCTAGATGGATAGTCTATATTTGAATTTCAACTTCAACAAACAGAACATCATCCCTTCTAACATTTTATGTTTTATGTTGCAGGACAAGGCAAAACTACTTGTACTATCTTATGCAAGTAAAAAAACTAGGAATGTGAAAATCTGCCGTTCATCAAGAGTCACCAGCAGAGCTCATCCAATCCTACAATTTCCTGAACCAACCTAAATGTTATGACTCCCACATAGAAGTTAGTTCTAACTATGCCTCCATTTTCTGTTTTTTCATTGTATAGAATACCTTCTGTCCTGAACTTGTTTTCAGCATTAATCTTTGGCTCTTGAAGAGGTTCCATTCTTGACCCAAATCCCTGATATTGCTTCTGCTTTTCATGGGAAAAGGCCTCAGAGTAATTGGTATAATTATTACCCTTGCATAGTTCAATCCTCTCTCCCCTGCTATTATCCGTATCTGGAGGTAGATCGTCTCCACTTTCTGCCAAAAAGAATCAGTCAAAACACTAATACTTGCTTCCCTGTGATCAAAATATATGCATCATCAGTATATCAAAAGAAAAAGAGGGCACCATGCTATGCTTACTACGTCTAGATTGTGAAAAATCCATTAGATTTCTCCCAGAAGAACCATCTTTCATTGTTGGTACTGCTGCACCACTGCTAACTATGTCTCCGTTATCAATATCTTTCATGACTGCCTATATTTCAAAAGAAAAATAAAAAGTTAAAAATAAGTATCAAATGAAGAGAAAATTGTCCTACTTTAACCCCAAAAAAATACCATTTCCTCAGGATTGGGAGAGCAAAGTGCCAAAGGTTCCAACGGGTCTTCCTGTGTCAGAGAGGGAACTTGTATAAATCCATCTCTCAGGTTTTTACATGATTTCACATCAGTCGTCCAGTAAATATCTAGCATTTTTGTCCTGCTATATCTTATAGCAGAACCCTCACCATGGCCAGTATCACCCTTGTTAAATATTGCTCCAAGTGATGAAGTAACAGAACAGCTTACTGAACTTCCACCAGAAGCAATTTTCCCACGACCAAGGGAGAAGGTTGGAGGAGTATTTTCCCCATGTGCACGACCAAGAGGCAATGCTGAAAATTGTTTGTTTGATGTTGGAGTTTGATGAGCAATCTCCCCCCTAGACCAATTTTGATAGGAGTTACATCTCCAAGGCGGAATATAATCACCCTCCTTCTCATCCTTCCCAACATCTTCTTTGCCAGGATGCACATACTTCTCACGCAAACCTTCAATAACCTTATCATCGGGACCCCAACGAGTGTTCCATTTGCTTTCGCGACGTTGGTCATGATTGCTGTCCCGATTGCTAGAGTCAGACCACCTCTCTTGAACACGCCGACCTTCTCCAAAGTGTCTTGCCGCTAAGTTATCCCAGCGTTCCACCCTTCGATGGTCACGGGACTCCCTATTGGTATCCCTCCAGCGATCTTTGCGGACCACAGAATTCGTGTCTCTCTCTTCATCACGCCAGCGTTCACGGCGACCAGTTTCCATGTCAAGCAACGATGGACGGAAAACATCCTTTTTCTTGTGGGAATCACTCATCTCTTCATCATTTCCAGATAGCTTTATGCCCTCTGAGGAGTTCCCAGGTGCAGTGTAAGGACTCAAATTGCTTTCCTGTTTAGGAAATAAATGATACTCTGATGGAAAATGAAACATCTTATGGTAGATAAAGAATATTCAAAGAGAAAAGTAGAACTAGATATTCCTACTAAAGATGACCAAAGGAGGAAAAAATTTGATGCAATTTGGTAAAAGACAAATTCACTGAAATGTGTGGAGTATGATTATGACATACCCCAGGTCCTATCACAGGTTTATTATCCGCTGGCTTTGGCAGAAGCCACTGAGGTGAGAGCGGAACAGAATTTTCCAGTCCTTGACCATCTAAAAAAAAAAAATCAAAGAAAACATAATATCAAAGAACGCCATATACCACCTATAGCAAAGCAGAGGCTCAAGAATCATCCCAACAAAAAGGCGTTAATACAAACAGAAACTGGTAATTCTCACAAATGGAACAACATACTAGAAATAGCAAAATGAGATTGAGAAATACAGAATGGAATCCCTATTTGTGTGTGTGTGTGTGTGTGTTTGTATCCCTTGTCAAATTAAACCCACTTGATAAAAGAACACAGCATGCAGCCTTTCTTTCGTAAAACCTTTGAGTACACAAGTATATGACTATTTGAAGCAATTTATATAACCAACAATCAGGAACTTCTCTATTAATGCAAACTTTGAAGACTGTATAATGCTTATTTCCAGATACATGCAAACTCAGCCTACATAGGTTGGATTTCAAATAATCTTTAGAGTGCTCTTTTTGGACAGATACAACCTTATTGTATTTCTTATAAAAATGAAATCTGAAACTCACATAATAAGATTCTTCATCCTCAAAAGAAGCTGCTCGAACATTTTCAAAATATGGTATGCAAAACGAAATTTAACAGATAAATTATAGCAGTTTTTCAATAATTAATCCAAACTACAACTAACATATTCAAATTGATATATTATCTATGATATTTATGTTCCATCAAATTTACAGTTATTTTTGTTTTCAATCAGATAAAAACTTTCCACAGCAGCTGAATCAAGCTTCTATCTACATTGCTTTCCAGTTTTGGATAATCAATTTGTCCATTCCCTTCTCCTAATACATAAAAATCTCCATAAAGATTAAATTATAGACATCAAAAAACCATAAATAACAACACAATGCATACAAAACATACTTTTTTTATTTTCAATTCAAGCTCGTATCATTAACACTACAAAAATAAGCGAACTAAAATAAAGCCAAACTATACAGTAAAAAGAGACCCAAAAAAAAAAACTATAATTAAAGAGATTAAATTAATCAGAAAGGCATAAACTTGACAGAAAAATCGCATTGCAGTCCTACAATGTCCCCAAACAAACAATCAAAAGTTTAAAGTTTTTTCAAAATTCATCTATTAAAACCCTCATATTTCAAAAACCCAGAAGCCATGGGAGCCAAATTTGACGCGCCAAGAAGACGTCATTCAAAGTAAGGAATCAAAAACCCTAGGGTTTCAGACAACCTAGGGTTTAGCGGCAAACGAACAAAAAAAAAGAGGGAAACCATGAAAAAAAAAAAGGAGGGGGAGAGAGAGGGACCTTTGGAGATCTGGCGACAAGGAGCGAGAGAGAGATTAGGGCGAGAATCGAAGCCAGTGGAATGAGCCATTGATGAGATTCGAAGGAGAAAAGGGAGAGAGAAATGGAGTACAGGGTTGCAGAAACGAACCAACACAAGAAATCCCTATTAGCTTTTGAGGTTGCTGCAGGCAGCTTTGAAATGGGCAGAATAGAGGTGGTATTATAAGGTTAAGGGTAGCTTGGTAAATATGCTTGGGAAAACCGATGGCTGTTTGCCCAGAAATACATGTACACCGGTTTGTCTCAATGGATAAAAATAAGCCCTTTTAGTTCGCCCTTTTTTTCATCCATTCGACTTAGGGGTAGAAAAAAAATCTGTCAAAAACCATGAGTCAAACTAAACCGAAAATTAAATTTCAATTGTCTTTTTAAATTTAAAAAAAAATTATAAAATAAATTGAATCATTTTTTTATATTCAAAAAAATTATGAACCAAAACCAAATTATTTTGAACTGAATTGAACCATTTTAAATTAGATTGAATCATAAAAAAAAAGAGAAAATAACAATAAAATCTAAAAAATATATGACTAAAAGATAATTTCATATTACTTATTTAATTTCCCTCTTATTTGGTTTTTTATCAAGTAATTTACTTTTTTTACTTTATATTTCTTTTATTAACTAATATAAAAAACTATAATTATCTTAAAAGAAATAATAAAATTTTCTTAAATATATCAAATAAATATTAAAAATAGTGAATAATATTAAATAAATAATAACAAATTAAATCATTTCTATATCAAGTATAATTTTTCATAACTTATCAACTTATAAATAGAAAAAAATTAATAACACATTATAAAAATATTCAAACCATAAATCAAATCCTTTTTTATGATAAAAAAAAAAATTATGAATCGAACTATATAGGGAAAAAAAACAAACCATAATATACAATTCAATTTAAGAGATGAACCATACCGAATCAAACCATGCTCACCTTTCATTTTAGTATTCGTTTAGTATATATTTGAATATGTATATTTGGTAAACATAAGATAACAAAAAAATGAAAATAACAAAAATATATATATACCCATCTTGAAAAAATAAATACTTAATATATCTTTAGAAATTTAAACTTATTTATCTATTACTTTATTTATTTTTATTTTAAAAAACAATTAATATCTTCTTTTTGCAATGTCTAAAATATATTTTTTAAAGGTAAGATAAGATTCAAATAGAATAGTTTCTTAAACATTAAATTTTATTTTAAATGCAAGTAAGATAAAGATAAAAAGAAAAAGTCCAAATAGTGATATATGCATATCTTATATGTTTTTTTATCCATATATGTTCAAATTTAGATTTTTGGTAAATTGTCCTATATGTACTTATTTAAAGTGTATTTGATCTATTTCTTTTTTTTTTAACTAATGTTTGAATAAAATATCTCATATGTATTTTATTTATTTGATTTGACATATAGTACTTATTGATTATCATCCTATATATATATATTTTATATTTGTATCTATATGTGTATGCACATGCACTCATATGTGTTTGTATATTTAGAAGACTGAAATTGTTATATTGATACATTAAGTTGAGCTCATTAATTATTTGACTTGACTCATCAAGTCAAGTGACAAAGCTTAATGAGTCCAATCCATCTATTGAGATGACTTAAAGAAAGTTGGCTTGATGGGTTCAAAAGATGAATCATTAGACTAATCCATCCATATCCAACATTTCTCAAGCAACCTCATGCACTTATGAGAAAGGCTACTAGCCTTGAGCTTATAACAAACTCATCAAGATAACCCTAGAATAAGCATATTTCATCTTATCCATTGATTACTAAGGTAATCTGATAAATATCATAAGATCTAAAAGTTTACAAGTACTCAATCATTCCTTCTCATTTCATAAAATTCCAAAGAATAGAAAAATGGTATTCCAATGAGAATTTTCTACTCTCAATGATCAAATAAAAGTTTATGTGAAGAATAGTCTCTATTGCTTAAGAAATGCAAGGTCGATGCTAGAGGTCCCCTTAGCTTTCTTATCTATCAATTATGCGTTCAAAACTCCCAAAATTACCTATTCTTCCTTCCTCCCCCTCTCTCTATAGTCATTTCATCATGTGCTATTCTCACATCACTTCTCTAAAAGTCACATGTAGTGTGATACTCACATGATACTCATGTGACTACTATAGCCAGAACCCCACATCTACATTTTGACAACTCCATTAGGGACAAAGTAAAGTGATAAAAGAGTAATGGCACCTTTTAGGAAGAGAGGACCATTTGACAATAACTCTTAAGAATAAGATCGTAATATTGAACCAATAGAGTAGAACCTGTCTCAATTGTCGCAAAATACCAGTTGAGGTAATTCACAACATAAGACTCCACTAGATCCTACATAAATGATACAAAGTATGTAAGAGAACATAAGGGCTTTGAATTAGCTTGTAACTATACTTGTTTCCCTTGTGACAAGGTTAGCTACCACTATTGCTACGCAACAAGGTGATAAGTCGCAAAATACCATTTTCAAGAGTAATGAAATTATGCTTTATTGTTGAATTTTTAGATGATTTGTTGAAGAAAAGGGTGCTTAATGGAATGAATGTTAATTTCAGGATCTTCTAGAGTATTTTGGAGCTAAGGGAAAGAGTTTTGAAGAGTCAGAGCAAGTTTGGAAGGAATTGGATACATTATATGTGAAGAAAAAAATTCTGGAAAGTATACAAGCAAGATACACGCCCATGCACTTTGCTGTTTTACTTGTGTATATTGAAGCGGATTTCTGAAAAGTACACGAGCAAAGTACACGCCCATGTACTTTGCTTGTGTATCTAAGTTTTTCTTCTGTTCGATGACGTTTCAAATACACGACCAATGTACACTCCCATATATTTTCTCGTGTATATTCACATAAGGACACCTGAAAGCAAGCATGAGATACACGAACGCGATACACTACTTGTGTATCCGGTTGTGTATATATCCAATCGGGGTACATGTATAAATAGACCTTCAGTTTGCCCTAGAGAGAGAGGTTACAAATTTTTCATTTTCTCTCTCTCATAACAATAAGGGAAAGAAGATTTTATCGATTCCAAGGGAGATTGAAGACCTACGAAGAAAAATATTTTATCTTTAAGGGTTGTGACCATGAACTTTATCTATTCTTCTAGTAATTGTGTTTCTTTTGTCAAGTTTATGGAGGAGTAGACCCTAGATCTAGATTTTATTTGAAACTTCTCTGTCATGTGATAAAGATTAGATCTTTAATGCAAAGTTGTTGACTTTCTTATGATTAATTGCATGCTCTTCAATTGTTTCTTAGATTCATAGATCCGGAATATGAATTTATGCGTGATATCATATTAGTTAATTGAGAAATTGCTCATATGATTAGATCTAATGCAATTAACGAGATTTGATTGTTCTTCTAGAGATAGGAAACAAGAGTCTTCTGTTTACATCAATTATTTTGATGCAAATTCATGTGCTTTATGTAATTCTAGGTTGCTATTAACTAAGGAGAGATCCTATTTGATAAGCCTAGGATTAGATAGGTTAATATGCTTGAAAAAGTAGTTAACATGACTAGAGAATTCGATAGTATAAGAAGTCAATTATGACAATCTTCAGAAATCTAATGAATTACATGATAGAGAAGGAGTAGAATAAGATCTAGGTTGCTTTTGTTAATTGATAAATCTTCAAAACCATTGTTGTTAGTGAGTTGTTAGTTTTGAGATTAGAGTAATCAAGTTTCGAACAACATTATTAAGCGACGGTTAGATAATAGGAACAGAGTTAGTACTAGTAATTGGTGTATCTATGAGGGACGACCCTGTGCTTACTTGCTATATTACGCTACGATAGGTGCACTTTCCTATTGCTTCGTAGTAGGATTAAGAAGAAGAATTCAATTTATTAAAACTACAATTGGCAACGATCAAGTTTTTGGCGCCGTTGCTGGGGATACGCCAATATTAGAAACACTTTTTACTTATTAATTTAACTAATTTATTTCTTACGTTTTGGAAGAAAAGGAGGAGCTGAACCTCATTCTCATCTCCATTTGAGCTCTACCGGTTCATTACGTCGAGCCAATGACGTTAAACAACAACGCTTCTTGGGAGGCAACCCATGTTGCTTAGGTAAGTTTTCTTCCTTACTCTTTACTTTCTTTATTATCACCCATTGTTTTGGAGTAACTTTTGCAGGACAGCAAGCTACAGAGGGTCTAACCAAGTTTGGATTCTATGAAAGTCACCTTAATAGAGCTTCTTTTAAGCTCTAAGTATGGGAAAATTCAGGATGGAAGACCTTTTCAAGGGAGTGCAAGAATGAAGATGATGATGATGATGAGACTGATGAAGATGAGGAGACTAGTTCGGAATGATGAATGACTTTAAGTTAACTGTTTTATTTTGCATATTCGAGGAGCTCTTTCTCTTGAGCTAGACTCTTCCTTACTGGATGACTGTAATAATGACTGATCTCTATTTACTCTTTTACCTTTTGTTTTTGTTGTGTTGAACTTTGTTGATCTAGGTGCTATCCTACGAATGCAAATGGTCCCATAACTTTCCTTGGCGAGCTTCATTGATATAGATGATCGACATTTTGCTAACTATGCAATTGGTTCGTCACTTATTTAATCCCGGGAAGTCTCAGTTCCTTTTCTTTTTATTTTTTTCTTTTTATCTCTTTATTTTCCATTGTGTTCTTGAATGATAAAGACATTGGGGACAATGTCTCAATCGAAGTGTGGGGAAGGGGATACTAAAGAAATTTGATAAGGGTTGTGCTGAATTCTATGAGTCATTCAAAAATTTCCTCTATTTTGCTTGCCATTTACCAATTGAAATCATGATTGCAAATTACGTAGTTTTTAAGCATTTAGTGAATGAATTCCTCTAAAAGAGTATTGTGCATGTCACCTTTGTCTTCTTTGGAACATTGATACTTAGTCAAAGTTATGGGATAAAATCGCTGTGAAACAAGTTTACTCGTTATTTAGCAATGGAATTTAGAGTTAGGATCAGACAAAGGTCCTCTGTAAAATGTTAATTGGTTCTATTTCTAAGCTTACTAAGAGGTATATCCTCGTTTCAAAGATCTTGAGAGCCATTTAATCTTTCATGAAAGGGCAAATGAAATGATTCACTTGGTGATCCTTCTTAAAAGATCTCTTGAAAGTAATAATTTAATGAAAGCATGTTATACTTGAAAATAAAGGATTGGTTAGTATGGGCAGGCTTTGGTTCCTCAGAAGAGCGAAGTTTGACTCCGCTACTAACTAGTCAAAATAATAAGTTAAGGTAATAGAGGTTCAATGGGGTCCCTTTAAAACCTGGTCACCTAAGGTTGTCTGGCCTGAGATCGGCCGACCGAGGAAATTACCATAACAAGGTGAAATACCATAAAGGCAAAAGTTGAGAGGGTCCTGTAACTCGAGTAATTAAGCTCGTAGGAACACCCTCAATTGAGGGGATAACGTTTGTTAACTTGGGTGACGAGCTTAGGATTATCGGCTGAAAACTCGTTACATGGGTTGTAAGATCCTAAACAACTGAACTAAAAAAAAGGATGAAAATAGTGAACTATTACAAAGAATAAAATCTTTGAAGAGATCAACTAAAAAGGAGGAGGAATCCAGGGGAAACATAGATGCAATGTACTTTCATTATTGATTGCTTTGCTTAGAGAGATAATTGAGAAGATTATAGACTCTTTAGTGGTGGTTAAAATGTACTACGTTTCCTTTTGCTCTGATTGATCTTGTGTCTAATTTTGATCATGAAAGCCGTTGTTGAATGATGAGGGTAAAGCTTGGTTTACTCTGATTAATCCTAGAAATTTGACTAAAGTATCTTTATTACAATACTTTCATGACAAGGTGAGAAACACACTCATTAGATTGAGGGATTGCATTAAGCTTTAAAGATTAAAATTCATAAATGCTAATGTGTGAGTAGTATTATTTGGTAACGATAATCATGATTAATGAGAAGTTTGATTAATGTTTTATTTTGCTTGAGGACAAGCAAAGACTTAAGTGTAGGGAAGTTTGATAAGTCGCAAAATACCCTTTTCTAGAGTAATGAAATTGTGCTTTATTGTTGAATTTTTAGATGATTTGTTGAAGAAAAGGGTGCTTAATGGAATGAATGTTAATTTCAGGATCTTCTAGAGTATTTTGGAGCTAAGGGAAGGAGTTTTGAAGACTCAGAGCAAGTTTGGAAGGAATTGGATACATTATATGTGAAGAAAAAAATTCTGGAAAGTACACAAGCAAGATACACGCCCATGCACTTTGCTGTTTTACTTGTGTATACTGAAGCGGATTTCTGGACAGTACACGAGCAAAGTACACGCCCATGTACTTTGCTTGTGTATCTAAGTTTTGCTTCTGTTCGATGACGTTTCAAATACACGACCAATGTACACTCCCATATATTTGCTCGTGTGTATTCACATAAGGACACTTGGAAGCAAGCATGAGATACATGAACGGGATACACTACTTGTGTATCCGGTTGTGTATATATCCAATCGAGGTACATGTATAAATAGACCTTCAGTTCGCCCTGGAGAGAGAGGTTACGAATTTTTCATTTTCTCTCTCTCATAACAGTAAGGGAAAGAAGATTTTATTGATTCCAAGGGAGATTGAAGACCTACGAAGAAAAAGATTTTATCTTTAAGGGTTGTGACCATGAACTTTATCTATTCTTCTAGTAATTGTGTTTCTTTTGTCAAGTTTATGGAGGAGTAGACCCTAGATCTAGATTTTATTTGAAACTTCTTTGTCATGTGATAAAGATTAGATCTTTAATGCAAAGTTGTTGACTTTCTTATGATTAATTGCATGCTCTTCAATTGTTTCTTAGATTCATAGATCCGGAATATGAATTTATGCGTGATATCATATTAGTTAATTGAGAAATTGCTCATATGATTAGATCTAATGCAATTAACGAGATTTGATTGTTCTTCTAGAGATAGGAAACAAGAGTCTTCTGTTTACATCAATTATTTTGATGCGAATTCATGTGCTTTATGTAATTCTAGGTTGCTATTAACTAAGGAGAGATCCTATTTGATAAACCTAGGTTAGATAGGTTAATATACTTAAGAAAGTAGTTAACATAACTAGAGAATTCGATAGTATAAGAAGTCAATTATGACAATCTTCAGAAATCTAATGAATTACATGATAGAGAAGGAGTAGAATAAGATCTAGGTTGCTTTTGTTAATTGATAAATCTTCAGAACCATTGTTGTTAGTGAGTTGTTAGTTTTGAGATTAGAGTAATCAAATTCGAACAACATTATTAAGCGACGGTTAGATAATAGGAATGAAGTTAGTACTAGTAATTGGTTTATCTCTGAGGGACGACCTTGTGCTTACTTGATGTATTACTGATGTGCTCAAAGCCACTTTGAAACACAATCAATTGACTCAAATAAAATAAGTCTCAAGTCAATCACAAACCGGTCTACTAAGGAGACAATTCACGTGAACACCTTGGAGATTTAGATGGAAAATGTTGATCAAATGATGTAATTATAATCTCTATTGGTAACATTCACCAAGTGACCACAATAAGGATTGAAAATCACGTGGAAATCAGATCAAAGAAAGCAATAAAACCGTGAAATCCACTTCCCCCCTTCAATCCCAAATTCACGCTAATCACTAAAATGATATATGTAATTTAAGTGCTCAAGGAACAATCAATATTACAAGATTGATTATCCACGAAATATAACCACAAATATGTCCAAGAAAGATTCAAATCTACCCTAGATATAACTCACTAGAGAAGAAATGAACATACAACAAAGATGGAATCGATATGACTCACAATTCCCCTTCGTCGCACTCGCCACAATTCCAATTCTTGGGTTGAAATTGATAAGAGTTTTGAACTAAGGAATAAACTCTAATTCCACACATGAAAGTGTATCTCAATTCTAATTTGCAAAAATGGCCTCCTAAAACCCTCTCTTAAGCAAGTATTTATACTTGCTACTTTTAGGGTTAGAAAGTGGTCAAAATTACAAGTTTGCCACTTTTAAGGTGGCTAGTCCTAAATGAAAATTACAAGGAAATAAAAGTGTTCCAAAATGATTACAACATAAATAGTCCATGCAAATGAAAAATATATAAAAGAAATTGGTCTTCAAGATGCCGATCTTCTATAGGATTCATCGGCCCAACTTATCGCCGGTTCAGGTCGGTCCATAGATAATCTACAAGCTGAGTCTGAGTGAGTTTGTCCATCGCCCTATAAAATATGATAAGTGTGCCTGTTGGAAAACAAAATACAAGAATAATAGAAAAGAGGTTAATTTATAAATAATTCCGGGGTCGATCTGCTAAAAATGGGCCCTCATCGCCGAAATTCGAATTCCTTTAGTTCTTGCCCTAATGATAGGTCTTGTCAGATTTTGATTCCTATCATCTCCTCGAGCCTCAAAAAAATTTGTCTTCAAATCTGGTAGATCAAATGCAGTAGAGACTTTGTTTCCTCCTAGCAAGCCACTTGAAGAAATATCACTGCAGAATCCCAAAATCTGAAATACCACGGGTGGTGATTGTTTTCTCTCCTCCATTTTTAGGATGTATCTCATCTGCAACACAAATAATGCTCCATTATCCAATAAAGTCGCCCCTATATTAACCTGTTCCACTAAAACCGTTTCCTCCTTTTCTAACTCATCTGTATGTTGCTGATCCTCATGGTCTTCTAATGGTTGGCCCAACTGCTCATTACCCTCTGAAACCTCTAAAGGTGAACATAACTGTCTCTGAACAGTCTGGCTCTCTAGTGGTCTGCTCGTCTGACTATGATCATCAAGATCCTCAGAAGGTTGGCACATCGGTGTCTGACAAAGTTTATGCTCTAAGGGTTGGCTCGTGTTACTAGAGCCCTCAAGAACCTTTGAAGGTTGACATACCTGCGTTTGCACAGTTTGGTCCTCTGAAGGTTTGATCATGTAGCTATGATCCTCAAGATTATGTGATGGTTGTTTTATCTGTCTTTGCATCTCCTGGACCTCTGATGGCGGCATAGGGTTCAATACTATACATTTACCATCTTTTTTGAACATATAAGTATTTCTATACCCATCATGTAATGCCATCCTGTCATACAACCATGGTCTACTAAGCAATATGTGGGATGCATACATACACAAAATATCACACTCAATATCATCAAAGTATTTATCCCCTACACTGAATGGTACCCTAGCTCTTTGGGTCACATGCAAACTCCCTTGATCATTAAGCCAATGCAATGTATACGGTTCAGGATGTGGAGTAGTGGCAAGTTTTAGTTTCAACACTAACGATGCTGCTACCACATTGGTACAACTACCATCATCAACTATAAGGGCACATAAATTTCCTTGTACCCTACAAGAAGTATAGAACAAGTTTTCCCTTTGTTCGTCATCCTTAGTAGTCAATGTAGTCAATGTCCGGCGCAATACATTAGCATAATGAAACATTTCACTAGACATGATTGTAGTCAAATCTAACAATACAATAATTATCTTCACACTTCCAAGGTTCAAGTACACAACCAAGCCACAAATGAAGTACACTCAACTACTTTCAAGTAGATAGAATTAAATTCAACAAGTGTTTAAGTAACTAGTTCAATTACTTTTACACTTTAATGATTTATTTGAATTTTAAATTCCACTACTCAACCTTCCTTTTCTTGCTTTGATTTCACTCTTCAAATAACCACAATGTGCAGCACCTTACACTACACATCGCCACTTATAAACAAGGCAACAACAAATCCAAATTCCACTTTAAATGTAACCTCTTCTACAAATAGCAAGAAGCAAATTCAAATTCAAATAATCATTTACTCAACTATCACACAATAACTTCTTTCAACTTAAAAATGGTGTTTGAATTTGAAATAATTTCTTTTTCTCCACACTCTTTAAATCTGGAAATGGTAAAAGAAAACCACAATTCTAAAATCTTCAACACTCCATTCACTCTTCTTTACTTTCAAAATTCAAACTACAATTCCGAAATCATCAACTCTCCATTTGCTCTTCTCTCTTTTTTTTTCTTTTTTTTTTAATTTTCCACTTTTTTCCAAGTGATCACAAATGATCACAAAGAAACACAACTCTTCCTCACGGCAAGCTCAAAGACACCACATTGCAATTCCTTCAATCAACATACACACATAACGCCACACATACATACCCTTCACTAATTTTACAAAAACACAACTCCACACACATATACCTTTTATACATGTTGCAGCACACACATACACACTCTTCCACACTTGAATTTCTCCACTTCCATACAAGTTTCAAACCGCAACTCACAACAAAAGGCAACTTAAATTCAAATTCAAAATGAGATTATTAATTGCAATATTCCACAAATGGTAAAGAGCCACTTTCAAATTCAAATGAACACACAATTAAACAATGACTTAATGTGTGTTTTGAAATTCAAATTGCTTCCTTAACTTACACCTCAAATCTGGAAATTCAAATATGAAAATCACAAGTAATACTCTTCACTTCCGAAAATGCAATAACATCAATCCACTTTAACAATTGAACACTATTCTTCTAGACTTCAAATTTCAACTTCCTCAAATGATCACAAAGTTCATGTCCCTTTAATTAATCACGATCAACTCAAGGATTCCAAGAGTGTTCCAATCTCCAATTGTACATCCACTAATCAACAAGAGAACAAAAACTCAACAATCACAACAACAAGATGCAATTTCATGCCAACAAATTTTTGAATCAAGGTGCTTTACAACAAACCCCTAAATTCCGAATCTCAATTGAAAAATCCCTCCTCTTAAACCTCAAGCTCTGATACCAAAAGATGATGTGCTCAAAGCCACTTTGAAACACAATCAATTGACTCAAATAAAACAAGTCTCAAGTCAATCACAAACCGGTCCACTAAGGAGACAATTCACGTGAACACCTTGGAGATTTAGATGGAAAATGTTGATCAAATGATGTAATTATAATCTCTATTGGTAACATTCACCAAGTGACCACAATAAGGATTGAAAATCACGTGGAAATCAGATCAAAGAAAGCAATAAAACCGTGAAATCCACTTCCCCCCTTCAATCCCAAATTCACGCTAATCACTGAAATGATATATGTAATTCAAGTGCTCAAGGAACAATCAATATTACAAGATTGATTATCCACGAAATATAACCACATATATGTCCAAGAAAGATTCAAATCTACCATAGATATGACTCACTAGAGAAGAAATGAACATATAACAAAGATGGAATCGATATGACTCACAATTCCCCTTCGTCGCACTCGCCACAATTCCAATTCTTGGGTTGAAATTGATAAGAGTTTTGAACTAAGGAATAAACCCTAATTCCACACGTGAAAGTGTATCTCAATTCTAATATGCAAAAATGGCCTCTTCAAACCCTCTCTTAAGCAAGTATTTATACTTGCTACTCCCAGGGTTAGAAAGTGGTCAAAATTACAAGTTTGCCAATTTTAAGGTGGCTAGTCTTAAATGAAAATTACAAGGAAATAAAAGTGTTCCAAAATGATTACAACATAAATAGTCCATGCAAATGAACAATATATAAAAGAAATTGGTCTTCAAGATGCTGGTCTTCTATAGGATTCATCGGCCCAACTCATTGCCGGTTCAGGTCGGTCCATGGATAACCTACAAGCTAAGTCTGAGTGAGTTTGTCCATCGCCCTATAAAATATGATAAGTGTGCTTGTTGGAAAACACAATACAAGAATAATAGAAAAGAGGTTAATTTATAAATAATTCCGGGGTCGATCTGCTAAAAATGGGCCCTCATCACCGAAATTCGAATTCCTTTAGTTCTTGCCCTAATGATAGGTCTTGTCAGATTTTGATTCCTATCAATTACGCTACGATAGGTGCACTTGCCTATTGCTTTGTAGTAAGATTAAGAAAAAGAATTCAATTTATTAAAACTACGATTGGCAATGATCACAAGGTATGGCTTCACCAAACACAAGCACTGCTATGCAATAAGGCGCCATCCATGCTAATCAATCACATGCAATTCCTATAGCTAATCTTGCCACTGATGAGGAGAACATTCCTCAAGAGCAAACCCCTCCACTAAACATTGTAGCTAAATAACTCCTGATGTTTGAAGGAATTACCCACTTCTATAGTATTTGCTCCTAGAACTTCCTTTGTAACAAAGGAAGACTTAGATGTGTATTTAAAAGAAATATAAACAAAGTCAATTGGAGTAGTACTAGAGTTAAGACTCCCTTTATCATTAGCACATTGTTGAAAAACCCTACTCTAAGGACTATGCTAATCCTAAGTTCTTATTGTTCAATGGTAAGAAAGGGAGTGCTAAAGAACATTTACTCAAATTTGTTGAGACCTTGGAAGTATATAAGTTTGATGATGACTTGAAGCTTAAAGAATTCTCCAAGTCATTAACTAAAAAGGAATACACCTAGTATGCCTTTCTACAAGTCAGTCTATTTATGAGGGACTATGTGTAAGCTATTCCTAGAGAAATTTTTCTCCACCTAAGAGGAAGCCACAATAGTGAATATGAGAAGAACATGATAGAACCTGAAGGAAGACTTGATAGATTATATAAAATGCTTTAAAGAGCTTTCCTTAGACGTCCAAGATGTATGTGATGAGAGAGAATCGGTGAATATCTATATTCAAGGGATGTTCTCTAAGTATGTAGTTCACTTGGAAAATCTCAACTTTAGTTCCTTCTTTGCACTCTTCAAGACTACGAGAAGAATTAACAACTCCATTGTAAGGCAACGAGGAGAAAATATGAGATTTAGGAAACAAGCAACATCTGCTATCTTATCTCAAGTGGAGACTTCTAGAGATAATAAGAAACCAAGAAATGATAGATCATGAGGTTCTACACTAACTCTTTCATTCTCATGCCCAATGGGAAAAGTACATGTTTTATTTAACTAATGGTCGCAAGATGGAAATATTAAGCTCCTAAAGGTAGATCGTCTCCTAACTCAAAATGAGAATAATGATCTCAAGTTTTGTAGATATCACAAGATTGTAGGTTACCTCATAAAAAAGTGTTGGACTTTGAAGAAGATTTTTTATAACAGGTTCCATAATTGAGAACTTGTCATATAAAATAATGGTGTTCGTAATAATCCACTTCTTACACACAATACTCAGCGGGTACTAAAAATGTTCTCAACCATGATCTTAGGACTAAAGAAGGAAATATGTCACATATTGAGAAACGTGATGAGCAAGAGGCTCTAACTGGGAATGTTGAAGGTGCATGCTCGCCAATGGTTGCTGCCCTAATGAAGACAACCAATTTTAGAAATTTTTTTAACTTTTTAAGATTCAACAAGGATGCACAGCTTACAAGAACAACTACACTTACCTAGATCTCTAGGAGATAGTACAGGGAGTGTAGTTAAGCGCAACTTGTATAAAGAATGGCCAATGTGCATAAGAACGCAATACTATTTAGAGACATGGATATGTGTGCTAAGAATCCTAATCATAACTGCCCTCTTTATGTAGAAAGTATACTCAATGGGCATCCCATTAAGAATAAATTCATTGACAATGGCTCCTCTATAAATATAATGCCAATGTCTACATTCAAAACTATAGGGATAGACAAATAATGCCTAGTGAGGCAACTTATTGTTGTGAATAGTTTCACTAATACATCTACAAGCACAATAAAGTATGTTAACATAGACTTTAAAGTTGACCTTGTACAAGGCTCCACGTAGTTTTAGGAGATCAACATGCCTGCATCTTACCATCTTCTTATTGGAAGAAAGTGGCTACACTATTACAATCTTATACCCTCATCATGGTGCTAGTGTATCTAAGGCCATTAGAAAGGAAAAGACATATTCATTCCTACTATATAAAGAATCTATTCAAGCACAATGAGTCATACCTCATCAAGGTTGCATTCTTTGATGAGTATGCTAAAGAGAGAGATACTGCTATTGCAAAACCATTTAACACACCACTACCCACTCGGAGAGAGACTCAAGAAGCAAAACAAAAAAGGAGAATGTGAGGCTCCCGTGGAAGTGAGAAAAGGAGAAGAGAAATCGAGGAGATCGATAGCTTTGTTAGACCTAATGAGAGAAGGATGTACTACTTATGACGGTCTATGAGATTTGAAGAAGATGGATCCAAAGAAGCTTCTTGTTTTCTGCATAATTCATATCAATATAATAGGCCTGGCTTGCCCCTCCAGAGATGCGGGATCAACCTAAGCCTCAAACTAAGGAAATTGAAGAATTATATCTAGTGAGACTAGAAAAGTCACTAAAACATATCTTTATTAGCAAGAGTTTAAGGTACATCTAGTGGAATTGCTAAGGGACTATAGAGATAAGTTAGTATAGAGATATGTTTGTATAGACCTATGATGAAATGCCAAGATTAGGACCCAGTCTAGTGGTACACGATTGAACATTACAATCAGAGTCAAGACAGTGAAGCAAGGATAATGAGTTTTTTGCCTAAAAGTTAAGATCCATCAAAAAGGAAATTGAGAAGTTGCTCCAAGATGGCTTCATCAAGCTAATTAAGCACCCCACATAGTTGGCTAATATCGTGCTAGTTAACAAGAATGGTTAAATATGAGTTTGTGTAGATTTTTTGTGATCTCAACAAGGTTTGCCTAAAGGATGACTTCCCACTACCGAATATTGATACCTTAGTATATGTTACAATAGGACATAGGTTGTTCTTGCTTATGGATGATTTTAGTTGCTACAATTAGATCGATATAGCTATTTGAGACACTAAGTGTACGACTTTTAAGACACTAATAAGAAATTTCCACTATACTATTATGTCTTTTAGGCTTAAGAATGCGGGAGCTACTTATTAAAGAGCAATGACCGCCATCTTCCACGACATGTTGCTCAGTTGTATAAACTATGCATGATCACCCGATACATTTGTAGAAGGTTTTTTAGTAGTATTAATTGTATAAGTTGTGCATAAATTCTTTGAAGTGCATCTTTAGGGTAACATCTGGAAAATTTCTTGGATTTGTAGTTCATAGGAAAAGGATCGATGTTGATCCAGCAAAGGTACAAATTATATGATCTATACCCTCACCCACTAACTTAAAGGATGTAAAAACATTCATGAGAAAGGTCTCTTATATCAGATGATTCATCTATACACTAGTAGAGATCTATCATCTTTTGGAACAACTTATGAAGAAAAGGAGCACTATTTAAGTGGGGACAATTACAAGAGGGGGGCATTTAGAAGATAAAGGATAAACTAACTTCTCCACAAATGATGACAATGTCTATTAAAGGATTACCATTGATTCTGTACTTAACATCCATTAACAAGTCCATCGGGACTTTATTCGCACGAGAACTTGATGGTAAAGAGCAACCTGTATACTACCTAAGCCGATCTCTTTAAGGGAGTGAATTCAATTACCTAGCTTGTAAGAAGCATTATTTTTTGTTGGTATTCATTATATACAAGTTGTGCTACTACTTCTTGGTGCACAAAGTTAACCTTCACTTATTCCAACTCGATAAAACATTTACTTTTATGGCCAACCCTATTAGGATAAATTGTAAAACGGTTGCTTCTTCTATCAGAGTTTGACATTACAATTGTACCACCTAAGGCTATTAAGTTTCATGCTCTAGCAGACCTCCTAGGTTATTTTCCCATAACACATGGGATTCATGCCATAGATACGATCCTAGTTGAGTTCCATGAGCACTCTACGAAGGCTAAATCGGATGGTAAATGGTAGGTGTAATTTGATGGCTCCTCTACTAGCATCGGATGAGGAGCTAGGATAGTACTGACATCTCCTAAGGACCAAGAGATACCACTAGTATTCAAGTTGGCCTTCCATTGTACCAATAATGAGGCTGAGTAAGAGGCCTCTTACTTAGACTCATTTTCGTGCAAAATGTTAGAGCATCTCACTTATGCATTCATGGTGAATCAAACTTGATTATCAAGCAAGCTAATGGTGAATTTACTCTCAAAGAACCAACATCAGTGCCTTATAGGATTGTAGTGCAATCTTTGGTTAGCAAGTTCAATTCAATGAGATACGAGTGCACTAAATGATTGACCAACCATTATGTAGATGCATTGGCAACATTGGCCTCCAAATTTCCTATTTAAACTAAGAAAAATAGTTCGAATATTAAAGTCATCAAAAAGTCCATCGCATGTACAAACCTGCAACTACTAGATGAAGAAGAGGAAGCGTAAGATAACTAGTGCACTCCAATTAAGGTATAATTAGCATATCCTAATGCAGCTTTTGTGGCAACCATGAAAAATTTCACTCACATCAATGGTATCATATACTTCAAGGGTCCAAAAGGTGTCTTATTATGATGTATTTGTGCAAAACAAGTACACTTAAGGTTAGACAAATATCACAAAACTTGGTGTGGAAAGGAAGGACCACCCTTATCATCATATACAGTGCGTAGGATATTACTAGGTGACCATGGCCAAAGATGCTTCTCAAATACAAATGAGTTGCATAAAATGCTCTAAGCTTCCTAATCAAGGAGAATGCAACTTCTCAAAATAGAGACTATATTAGCTGAATCTCACTCTAGAGATGGTTGGGAATAACAAGGAGGAAGGAAGTTGTACTATCGCTTATTGGACTTAGGGTATTACTAGCTTACTATGGAAAATGATGCATTCGACATTGCTATGAAGTGTGTTGCATGCCAATAACATAGTGATGCAATCCATGCTCCCATTGTTACACTGCATAGCCTAAGTACTCCATGGCCCTTTTATATTTAGGCATTTGACTAGATTGATCTAATACATCTACCATTTAGGGGATGCATTTGGATCTTAGTAATTATAAAATCACTAAATAGGTAGAGACAATCCCCATTAAAGAAAGCTACAATACCAATAATGACAAGCTTTATGAAAGAACACATCATTTGTCGCTTTGGAGTCCTAAAGCGCATTCTTTCAAACAATGGCATGCCCTTTATCAACTCGCACTTACAAGAATTGTTAGCCTTCTGCATTTATCATGTAAAGTCTACACCTTACTAACCTAAGGAAAATGGCCCAGTAGAAGCAATGAATAAGACTCTTCTAAAAATACTTAATTATATGATGCATGAAAACTGTAAAGAATGGCATAACAAGCTGCCACTAGCCTTATTGGCATACAAGAAATCTAAGTGGGGTCCCACTCAAGCAACCCCCTTCTCTTTAGTATATGGATTTAAGGCAATGATGCCCATAGAGGTCCTAATTCCATCTGTAAGATTGACCATTAACGCCAAGTTAGAATCGGATACTTTATATGCTAGATCTTGAAGCTTTAGAAGAGAGGTGAGCTATTGCCAAGCATAACCTTGCCAATCATTGACAACAGCTAAGTGCGACTTATGATTATTTGGTCAGGAAGCAATCCTTTTAGTTAGGCGATGTTGTACTTTGCGTAGTAGAGCATGTGCGACGAGGTATTCTAGTACCAAAGTTTACACTAAAGTGGAAAGACCCATTTATAGTTCTTGAAGTTCATAGCAGTGAATACTACAAGCTTCTGAACTCAACAATTGATAAAGTTACTACACTTATCAATTTTTAGTACATTAAAAAATTTTATGTGTGAAACCAATGATGTACTTGCAATTTATTATGAATAATATATGTGGCTTGCATTATCAAAGCCTATTCAATAATTTCTATCTCTTTCCCTACTCTTTCCTTATCTTGTTGCTATAAAGTTAGAGATTCATCTCCTTAGCACACAAACATATTAGCTAGCACCTTTTATGTTGTTTGCACTTAGTTGGAGCAAATGCTCTCAAATGCGCAATAAAATACTTAACCCACAGAATGCTAACTGGCAAGAGCATAGTCTCTTAGGCACATTATGTTAAGATATCATACTTAAACAAGAGAATAGTCTTTTTTACTTACAGGGTAAAAAAATAGTAGTTTTGAAACAAGTGATAAATGGTTATGTAATGAGAAAGATCTTCTTAATCATCACTGTTATCGTTTTGATCTATGCAACAAACACTATTATCACTGCTTAAGTATGATTGATCATTTCAATCATCTAATATATTATCACTAACAAGTGAGAGCTTTGCTCCAATGCATGACATGATAGCTTAAATAAATTATATGTGATCATGACTATCATCACTTATGATAAGTATAAATGAATAGCAACAATCACGTAGAAAGAAAAATAAAATCAAGAGAAATAACTTAGTTGATTTAAGCTTGCTCTAATACAATGCTTCAAAATAAAAATAAGGAGTACAACCATACTAAACTAAGGAAGACAATCCAGGCCTACTAAGGACTTAAGGTTTGTATCTCTTAAAAGTGTCTTCATCTTAAGATCTATTGCTTCAATTGCTTCTTATAACTCCTGCATCTTTGCCATTAGCTTGTCATGCTATCTCTTAATAGTATAATAGCTTAATAGTCTCTTGTCTTTATCAGCAATGGGCTCTAAGCAATTAATCTTGAATCTTAGAATGTGAGCTCCCTTAACACACTTAATCAATAACTCAAGTTCATCCTTTAACATGGAACTCCAAAGTTTGTCTAAAAATAATGTGGCTTCCTTCAACATCTTTGCCATAGTGTAAGCTAGCTCTATCTTCAATATAGGAGACTCAACCTAAAAATCTCTATCTATGGCATTAAGAGTCTCTAATGACTCTAATAGCTAAGAAGGTACAATAAACCCTCAAAAGGATTTAGTTTCCTCTGATGCACTATAGATCTCTAGAGTTGCTTCTTTGTCTTGATGAGATACGATGGCAACTAGGGGATGAAGGATATTAGCGGGTGCTACAAACAACTCACATATGTGCTTAAGAAAAGTAGTGCATTAGCATGGTTACCATCATCAGCGTGTAACGCCCCAGAACCTGGAGCACCACAGCCCACCACGTGTCACTAATACCGAGCGACATGCTAAGGCTTTAAAACTTTAACATACTTTAAAACTTGCTCATATACATTATCCATCATACTGTTATAACTATAATCAATTGAATAACTCACAAATGAGTCATTCAAATTTTCATTATTTAATAACCACAAAGTCTCTAGCTATAATCTATCTCCATAATTTCAATTTAACAATAAAACATCAATTTACAATAATTCATAATTCTTGTCACTCTTCTACCACATAGTAATAATGTTCTCTTCCTATCTCATCCATGTAATGTCCCACCAAGTTCCTCATCATACTCTAGTTATTCATCATTTTCGCCTACAGCTAAAAAAAAAAAAAACATAGGAAGGGGGATGAACCTAAGCTCAGTACATGAGTACCACATCCACATGTGCATGACACACCACATTAATATCACATGCACGTATGTGGCATTTATCCTCAACACATTCACAATTGAGTTCACACATCAACACTAACAATGAGTTATAACACATGGGAGTACTTATGACCCCAGTACACATAACATTTGTCTTAGTGAGAACTGCCTCTGTAGGCTACGTCTAACCTTAATGGGAACTGCCACTGCGGGCCCCGTTTAACCCTAATCTACCTCAGATCATTTTGATACACGACTCCACTAGGGACAACGTGACATACCAATCATCGATGTGCCCCCTAGGGATCTGCCACTACGGGCCCTAAGCCAAGCCAAGCACAAGCAACATATCTCATTCCATTCACATAATACTGAATTACTTCATGATACCACATCATTCACATTATTTCTTGGTATTTCATTATTCCACATACAACTCATTAGATAGCTTCCTAACAATCACATATAACAAACAAAGTAAACACATACCTGGAATCCTAGCCTTATGCACTTCTTGTCTTAAACTTAAGCTAAGTCAATATCTGTGTAATCAACACATTAATCGTAGTACTAATCCAACATAATATAACTCTCCTAATTCCTCTCATTCTATTAAGTCATCTAAGGTTTCACTAATTTGTTTTGGTTGTGTGAAACTTGGTTAATTAAGAAGATAAATTTGATATATATTGAAAATGTTCTTCACTTAACATGCCCATGTTGGAGGTTGTATTACTCAACACGGCTAGTACATGGTCATGTTAGGGGTCGTGTATCTCTTAGTGAGATTTGGCTTCAACATGGTTGGAACATGGTCGTGTTGAGAGGTCATGTTTCTCTTAATTCAACACGGTCGAAACACGACCGTGTTGGGAGGTTGTGTATCTCTCAATATGACTTTTAGATTTAACATGGTCGAAGCATGACCGTATTGGGAGGCCGTGTTCTTCTTATTTTAACATAGGGGCAACGCGACTATGTTGCATGGTCGTGTATCTCTCAGGATACTTTTAAATTCAACACGGTCATAACACGACCGTGTATCTTTTAGTATACTATTACATTCAACACGGTTGTAACATAACTGTATAGGGAGGCTGTGTATATCTCGACCAATCCCACAAACCCTAATTTTTCTATCCTTGATTCATCCAATTTCCTAATTTTCTAATCCTAAGCTTAATTGAATCTCAAAAACACAAATTAGAATCTCTTACCTAATTCAAATTTCTCTTGAAACTCCTAATCCAATCACTCTCGTGTTTATTCAATCTGTCCTTGAGTTTGATGTCTATGAACCACCAAAAGGATTTCGTGAATGAGTCTCCTCTTAATAAAATACGTATTGAATGATAAAAAAATCGTACCTTTTTGCTTAACTGTCCTAACTCCTCAGATTGCTCTATGTTTTCTTGAAGAGGTTCTCTATACCTTTCTCTCTTTTTGTGTCTCCAGGCGGCTATTGTGAACATGTGTAGAAAAGAAAGGAACCCTATGTCATTTTCATAAGACAAAATTGCCCTTTATCCCATACGTCCATTTACAACTTTGTCCCTCATTATATTTTTCACATATTTATTTATTAATATAAATAAAAAAATATGTGTATTACACAGCGTTATCGTCACCCCTACTTACCTTTGTGACTAAGTCATCAATATTGGTTATAACATCTCTAATTTCAAGAGATCCATGGAACTCTTCAATTTCATCACCGTTGCCTCTATCATCTTCAATTGTTGACTCCTCACAATTTAGTAAGTCTTGATCATCATAAACTTGAGTTAAAATGGTTATTAAACCACTAGAAGTGTTTGAGCAAACTTCAAAGCCTGTCTTCGCTTGTATGTACACATAAAAAAAAGGGTTAGTGAAAAAGAATACTTACATATACCTAATAATAAAGAACATGTGAGGATATTGCCTCCTAAATAAGGGCACATTTAGTTTGTCTATGATTTGTTAATGGAATTGATAGGTGTTTACTCTTAGATGATTTATTGTTTATTCCACATTAGTGGGAAGCCCTGATTGTTAATCTACTCACTCAATAGCTCCTAAGGCATCACCAATAGACTTGAGCTTGGGCTTGGATGGCAATTTAAGGTAAAACTCCTAATGGTACACAATAAACACACAAAGTGTATCACCTACAAAAGCTAAAGCATATGCTTAGAAGTTTTGTAAGCAATTTGACCAATATGTTAGCTAACTAGGAGAAGCAACCCTAGAATGACTTATAGAAGGAAAGAATAGCTAATGCACTTTTGGGAAAATATTTATGAATTCACTTGGTGAGAGTGATTGGCAACATGATTCGAAATTCTTAGTAATGTTAATGATGCAAGGTACTCTTTGGTCAAAGCTAAGGTAGTGTGTGACCCTATGAGATAAATATGCCACAACCCTTTGCTCTAAATAGCACCTGGAGAAGTCTTTGCTATTAAAGAGGGAGGGTACGCCTCTTAGAGTACACCATAAAATAAGTCTTGCCTCGGAGTCGTGAAGACTATTGTGTCTATTTAATAGGGTCACCTCATCCTTTGAACTTAAAGGATCTAGTTCACTCTTGTCTTCATACCTGGTGAGTCACTTCACATAACGGTGAAATATAAAATTGCTCTTAATGTCAATATGCTATAAGAGTGCCTGCTCAATAGTTTCTTTGACCTAAGCCCATGCTTTAAGAAGAGCAAGATTAGATCTACCACTATCAAGAGGAGTAAAATGCTTCTAGAACCACTCACGAAAGAAAAGCTAGAGGAATACTAAGTCTACATGTGAAACATTCACATAGTGGCCCTTTGAATGAATAGAAGCTTTAGTATACAAATCTAAGTGCTAGTATAAAGAACCTAGGTAAAAAGGACCTAGTGCGAAGTGTTTACCTTAAGTAATTCATATGGCTAAGGAAAAGAGCTAAGGGCTTACACCTTCTTTCGGTCCTTCAAGAAACACAGACAAGAATAGCCAATATGCTACAAAAGCCATAAGTTCTATAGAAATGACCAAAAAAAAAAAAATGCTTAAGTACATAACTACAAAGATATAGTTGAGAAAAAATGAAAGTGCTTACTCTTGTCCATGGCTTAAGCTAGAAACCCAAGGCCTATCTTTCCTCTACTCCTCAAAAAAGTATGCAAGTCAAGAAGAGAAGCACAACTTCCTCTTACTATTGTGAGTAGCCTTTAAGGCATCTAGTAAGGATACTTAAAAAATGTGCTCCTTATGAGACACTATAGTTGTAGTGACGTTGGTTTGTCCAAAATTATTCAAGTTTATGAGTATGGCTACATCTTCAAGTGTTGGATTTATCTCCCCCCATGAAGTGATAAATGTGTGAGTTTGAGTACTACATCGGTAGATGATTGCTTGCTACACTTTCAACTCACTCATATGTGGGAACCATAAGTAGGTGGAAGTAGTAATGGCACAAAAGATACTAGCCTTCTCCAAAAGAGTTGCATACTTTGACTTTGAGATGATATATTCTACCTAAGATCTCCACTTAGAGGGGTAGCTATTAAAGAAACACAAACTGGGTGATAGAGAGAAGAAGTTATCTTCTTTTATTCCTAAAGTGCAAGATTGAATCTACATTAATGCTGTCTCTTAAGCTGGCATAAGGTTCGTACTTGATAAAGCAAAGCTTATTGTCAATATCAGGTGTTGCGCAAAGTTCTCAATATTCGATATTATCCTAAAAAGTATCTTTAGAGGTAGTCTCATCTAACCAAGTATCCTAAGGATTTGGGATTAGTAGAGGACATACATCTAAGTGCACTAGCAAGTCTCTTTGTTTGATCACTTTTGTGCTATGAGCTTGATTTGTCCTTAAATCTTTCCCCATTGATTCACAATATTTGCAATGTAGAGACAAAGCTTGAAAATGAAGAGAAGATTACATATATGAAAAATGTTATGTGCATAAATGGCATAGGGATGACAATGTTAGCATGGATACCAATACATACAATATATGTACATTATCCACAAAGACTGTAGATGGTACTAGTGTTATACTAGGAGTAATATATATGTGTATATGTGAAATCTATTTTTTAGGTTATTGAAAAAAAAAATAGCAATAGAGGCCAAAGCTACCATAAAGGATTGCATGCCTATTTTATTATCATCTTCCGAGTGAGCTAAGTGTAGAACAACACGACATATACATATTTCCTTGGCTAGTAAATTAATTGTGCTAAATAAAGCAGAGCAAAGCCATATGTCCCTCACATATACACATATGGGACTATATGTCATGAAATCATCATGAAGAGATGCTAAATAACATAGAAACAGGTCAGAACATTAAGTTAGTATTATACTATCTATCCTAGATAAGCAAGGTCTTATGCAATGGCAAACTATTAATAAAAGTGTTGTTACTTGGTCAAGATCACACCTTGTTGCTAGATATCTAATATTTGCTCTATCTCTACTACTATCATGACTATTGGCTATTGGTGTTTGCTTGACAATTGCTATTGCACAAAGAAATCAGCTTCATTCATGTAATGCCCTAGAACTTGGAGTATCATAGCTCTCTACGTGTCACTACTATTGAGCGACATGCTAAGGCTCTAAAACTTTATCACACTTCAAAACCTGATCATATACATTATCCATCATACTACTATAACTATAATCAAATGAATGAATCACATATGAGTCACTCCAAATTTCATTATTTAACAACAACAAAATTTCAAGCTACATTGCATCTCCATAACTTCAATTTAACAATAAAACATCCATTTACAAATATTCATAATTCTTGTCACTCTTCCTTCACATAATAATAGTGTTCTCTTCCCATCTCATCTATTTAATGTCCCACCAAGTTTTCGTTTTCATCATACTTTAGTTGTTCATCATTTTTGCTTGTAGCTAAAAAAAAATATAAGAAGGGAGGGTGAGCCTAAGCTTAGTATGTGAGTACCACACCCACATGCGTATGACACACCACATTAGTATCACAAGCATATATGCAACATTTATCTACAACACATTCACACATCAACACCAAAATGAATTATAACACATAAGAGTACTCAAGACCTTAGTACACACAAGTTTTGTCCAGTGGGAATTGCCTCTACGGGCCCTGTTTAACCCTAATGGGAACTACCACTGTGGGCCCCATTTAACCCTAATCTACCTCAGATCATTTTGATACACGACTCCACTAGGGATAATGTAGCATACCGATCATCGAGATGTTCCCTAGGGATCCACCACTACGAGCCTCTAAGCTGAGCCAAGCATAAGCAACATATTTCATTCAACATATAACACTATATTACATCATCATACCACTTAATTCACATAACATCTTAGCATTTCATTAGTTCGCATACAACTTATTAGATAACTTCCTAACAATCACATACAACAAACAAAGTAAACACATACTTGGTATCTTAGCCTTAATGATGTGCCTAAAATCGACTAAGCACAATAAAATAACAAATGATGAACTCCAATCAACAACCACTTCACACAAGAAGGATAAACCCCTAATTCCTCATGAAATTAGAATGTAAAAACCGAGCAAGATGTGATACCAAATGGAGATATGCTTAAATGATTCAAGCATATAACATAATATAATGAAATTAACTCCACAAGAGGCGTGAATACACTAACAATCAGCAACGCTTGACTTGATCAACTCCTTCACAAATTAATCTTAATTGATGAAGATGGAAATCAAAAGGATATATGGGGCAATCAATTGCAAGGTTTCAATGATGAATAATAGGAAATGAACTAAGATTCCAATTCAAATTGAAATAGTTTCAAATATGAAAATAGAACCCTAAATTCATGTGAACCAAAGGAAACAACAAATAGCACCTAGATATGACTCATTAAGTACAATTTGTAGCAACAATAAATGATTGATATTACTCACAATCGATTTCAAGTCGATTCTTACTACAATTTCAAGGATGAAATTGATAAGAGATGGATTGCATACAAGGATGATCCTCACGACAACAAAAGGGTGTTTTCTCAAATGTTCAAAAAGCTCCCTAAAACCCTACTTAAGCAAGTATGTATACTTGCTTCCTTTAGGGTTAAAAAGTTCACAAAATTACAATTATGCTACTTTTAGGGTGGTCAGTTCTAAAGACAATTACAAACAAATAAAAGTGTCCCAAAAGAAAATTACAACATAAAATGGTCCAAAGAACAATTACAAAATAAAAAAATAATATAAATCCTCAAAGAGCTAATGCTTCGAAACGATGTCAATCATAGCGGGCCATTGGATAATAATCTGATGATGTCCTGTAGCGATCAACAAATGTAAGTCATTTGGCATCCCACGGAGAAATATTATTATACTTGTAAGATTATTACTCAAACATTTATTAGATAAAAGAAATGAGCTGAAATATAAGTGATTTAGATCATCATCTAATTCGAATTCTGAAAACATCTAGGTTGTCGGAAAAATTCCCATCATCTCCTCAACCTCTAAAAGATTTGCCCTTATATCTAGAGGGTCATTTTTGGAACTGAACCTGGATATCTCTATTGGCCTGTTCTCCCGGTTACCGGATGTAGTGGAAGTAGTTCTGATTTGCTCTTGAAATTGGTGCACCTTAGATGGAGTCATAGGTGATAGTACTATGCGAGACCCTCTCATATTGAACATATAGGTGTTTCTGAAACCATCATGTAACACCTTTCGATCAAACATCCAGGGCCTACCCAATAGCAAGTGGAACGCACACATAGGGATCATGTCACATAGAACCTTATCGTGATACTTCTACCCAATACTCATAGGCACCTTCACCCTTAGCGTAACATGCATACTACCCCGATTATCTAACCAATGCAAGTTATAAGGGTTAGGATGTGGACTAGTAGATAATTGTAATTTGTCTACTAGTGCAGCAGATATAACATTCGTGCAACTACCACTATCAATGATGAGCACACAAAGGTTACCTCTGATCTTGCAAGAGGTGTGGAATATGTTCTCCCTCTATATGTCTCTAGCATCAGGAGATAAGGTTAGAGTCTCGTGTAACACATTAATGGGTAAATACTGTTCACCTATACGCTTCTCGTGTGTTTCTGCAGTCTGATCATCATAGTACTCCTGTAGTGCTATAGACAGATCTGTAGGCTCAACCTATTTCTCCTCATCCTCAACATCCTCTCCAACTCCCTCTATAATAGTCATAATCCTTTTGTTTGGACACTGTGTTGCCATATGCCCAAATCCCATGCACTTAAAGCATTTGATTTGGCGTACTTTTCCACTAGGAGATCATGTAATAGTTTGCTTCATGTCTGGTGCTATTACCTCTTTACCCTTCCTAGAGGGTATATTTTCCCTAGTAGTGTTGGGGGTAGCTTTGTCCACTACCCTCACTAACTCACCTACTGCCTTTGTCCCTCCTGATCGACCATCAGCTGCCACGGGTCTGGTAGTAGTACTGGGCCTACTGCTCGAAGCCCTCAATAAGTTGGTTCTCCTTTGCCTCTCCACTTTCAAGGCCAATTGAATAGCCTCATCAAGTGTACCGTATCGCTACAACTTAATGACATATGCTATCTCATATCTCAGCCTTGAGACGAAGCATGCTAGGGTTTGTTCTGGAGGTTCGATGGATCCACATCTAATCGTGAGGGTTTTAAATTCCTACACATAATCATCAACCGTCTTGCCTCCCTGCCTCAATGTCTGTAGACGCACAAATAGTTCCTATCTATAGTGCTCAGGAATAAATCTCTTTCCCAGAACCCTTTTCATGTCCCTCCATGTCTGAATTTCAACCTCCCCATCCCTATGCTCTGATAACAAATATGATGTGCCTAAAATCGACTAAGCACAATCAAATAACAAATGATGAACTCCAATCAACAACCACTTCACACAAGAAGGATAAACCCTTAATTTCTCATGAAATCCGGATGTAAAAATTGAGCAAGATGTGATACCAAATGGAGATATGCTTAAATGATTCAAGCATATAACATAATCCAATGAAATTAACTCCACAAGAGGCGTGAATACACTAACAATCAACAACACTTGACTTGATCAACTCCTTCACAAATTAATCTTAATTGAAGAAGATGGAAATCAAAAGGATATATGGGACAATCAATTGCAAGATTTCAATGATGAATAATAGGAAATGAACTAAGATTCCAATTCAAATTGAAATAGTTTCAAATATGAAAATAGAACCCTAAATTCATGTGAACCAAAGGAAACAACAAATAGTACATATATATGACTCACTAAGTATAATTTGTAGCAATAAGAAATGATTGATATTACTCACAAACGATTTCAAGTCGATTCTTGCCACAATTTCAAGGATGAAATTGATAAGAGATGGATTGCATGCAAGGATGATCCTTACGACAACAAAAGGTTGTGTTTCTCAAATGTTCAAAAAGCTCCCTAAAACCTTATTTAAGCAAGTATTTATACTTACTTCCTTTAGGATTAAAAAGTTCACAAAATTATAACTATACCACTTTTAGGGTGGTTGATTCTAAAGACAATTACAAACAAATGAAAGTATCCCAAAAGAAAATTACAACATAAAATGGTCCAAAGAACAATTACAAAATACAAAAATAATATAAATCCTCAAAGAGCCAATGCTTCGAAGCGATGTCAATCACAGTGAGCCATTGGATAATAATCTGATGATGTCCTGTAGCGATCAACAAATGTAAGTCATTTGGCATCCTACGGAGAAATATTATTGTACATGTAAGATTATTACTCAAACATTTATTAGATAAAAGAAATGAGGTGAAATATGAGTGATTTGGATCATCATCCAATTCGAGTTCTGAAAACATCTAGGTTGTCGGAAAAATTCCCATCACTTAAGCACTTCTTATCCCAAACTTAAGCTAAGTTGATATTTGTATAATCATCAATACATCACTCTTAGTACTAATCTAATTATAGTATATTTCTCCTAATTCCTCTTAATCTATTAGGTTATCTATGGTTATACTAATTGCTTCGGTTGTGTGGGACATGGTTAATTAAAAAGATAATTTGATATATATTGATAATGTTCATCACTTAACATAGCCATGTTGGAGGAGAAGGATCACTCATACAAAAGCAGGGGACTACCTATATGGATATAGCTTATTATATATGGAGCCATCACGCGGTATGAGGAACAACATTTTTCAGCAACCACTTAGTAAATCGTATTAAGGATACACGAAGATAAACACATGAAGGGAATAACCAAGTGACCCCACGTGAAGGACAATTTGGGAATTGACAATACTAAAAATAATCCATACCCTCAACAATAATAAAGGCCTGTACGAAAAGTAATTTATTTTACTACAATGATGCTGGTTTCATGGAGTCGATTCCTAGTATTTGTCAGTTCAATTGCATTATAAGTAGATGACTATGTGTCGAAGGGAACATCACCAATTCAATATGAGAAAGGAGTCATGTGGCTACATGAAAAACAATGCATGAATTTGGCGACCCCTGCTTGTCACGATCAAGCTACAATACCTATGTAATATAGAGTTATTGCTTTTATGATGACAAAGGATGAGTAGCAGAGGATAAGGGAGAACGAATCAAGAAAAAAATAGGATGCACTTATTTAATCATAAAAACCTATGACACTCAACTGAGACAAGTTTTGTTTTTGCTTTGGCACTTTTTGAAGCTATCGTTGTCCAAGGTGCTGCCTAATCCTAAGCCAAAGCCAAACACGAGTTGATACCACTGATGCGACAACAAATTTTTGAATGATTATCACAAACAATTGTCTCAAGCTTCTCCAATTTGTCTATCGTGCTTGCAGTATGAAGGCATTAGTAGAAGTGAAACAATAATAATAAAAATAAAAAGAACAAAGCAAACAAACCTGATTTAGTTTGGTTGCAAGATGGTTGAAGATCTACAATGCGATTAAGAATTCCCATGCCGCCTATCAAATAGCAATAGAACAATAAAATCATATTTGAAAAAGAAAAAAGAAAGAAAGAAAAGAAGGAAAAGGGATGAAGATGGATGCTTGTGTATATATAAATGCAAGGATACAATTTTAATTTAGAAGTGGATGAATTGGGAAGATATGATAGCTTGTGGGTATGGGCATGGTTTTCTTTGAAGTGTAACCAATTTGGAAAGTGAAGGACTTAATTGATCATACTAATATTTGAAAGTTGGTTTTCCTATTTTTGGAGTTGTGGTTGAATATGTAAGTGAGATATCGTGGGAAGAAATATTTGGTTAAATAAAAAGATAAAAATTAGAATTAGAATTAAAATTATATTATCATTAGTAGGGCATGTATCATGACCATTTGACAAAGGCTTGTTTAGTATATATATGGAGATTTATTTTGCGCAAGGAATTATTCAGAGCTCCTCCTGATGGCAGTTGTGGATACACTAGGTTATAACTTTTTACTTATATAGAGTTATAGAGCCTATAATATATGTAAAAAAGATTGATTTGTGTCTACTATAGCTTGAACCAAATTATTGTATTGTTTCCTACATCTTTGATGGTCAAATTTGCATGTTTTCATGGTTTACTTGGTTAATAACATTTTTTCATTAGTTTAGAAAAATTATTTTCTAGTTACTAAGAATAAAAGAGCCTATGTAATGTAGGTCTGATGTTATTATTGAGCATTTATAGACTCCATTCCTCTCAAGGGATATTTCATTTTGATCTCAGGCAATTATATTTTATTTTATAGCAACATTTGTCACACTTACCATTATATATATATTTATATATATGTGGGGTATACCAATGGCTTCTATGATTAAAGTGGTGGATATTTCAAGGGCATGGTTGAATTATGTCATTCCAAGGGAGCCCCAAATATTCGCCAATAGTGCAGAAGACATCTGTTATGAGAAAAGAGATATAATTGAAAAGTCTAGAGAAACTAGACTCGTGCAACGAATGTCAATCAAGAGCTTAAGGGCAATAGAATCATTATGAGGAGCAATATGAAGCATATAAGGAAGTGAATTTTGTGAAGAAGATAGTGAAGGCAATTTAGTCTACTCCGATTCATAAGAAGAAGAAGCATTGATTCAGTTGGTATAGTGATAAATTCAACGCCTCACACATGAAATGCTCAAACTCCTTCAACTTCGTCCGAAGAGCTTTGGTTAAGGGGTCAAGTGTGTAGAGCTGAAATTGTTATATTGATATATAGGGCTCACCTCATTAATTATTTGGCTTGATTTATTGGGTCAAGTGATAGGGTCTAGTAAGTTTGGACCATTTAATGGGATAACTTAGCCAGAATTGGCTTGGTGAACTTAGAACGGGGATCATTGGATTGGTCCATTTGCATTCAACCTTCTTAGGCAAGCTGTTATACTTATGAGGAAGGCTATTAGCCTTGGACCTATAACAAACTCATTAGGATACCTTAGAACAACCATTACCCTTCTCGTCCATTGATCACTAAGATGATATGACATATATCATCAAATCCACAAGTCTATAAATACTTGGTCATTCTTTCTCATTTCACAAAATTCCAAAGATCAGAGAAATAATGTTTCACTAAGAATTCTCTACTTTCAAGGATCAAATAAGAGTTCAAGTGAAGAATGGTTTCCATTGCTGAAGATTTGTAAGGTCAACGCTCGAGGTTCCCTTGACTCTCTTGTCTATCACTTGTGTGTTCAAGACTCTTGGGATTGCCTATTCTTTCTCCTTACCACTATCTTCCTAGTCATCTCATCACATGCCATCTCCACATCACTTCTTTAGAGTCACGTGAAGTGTGGTACTTGTGTAATACTCATGCAACTACTTTAGTTGAAACCCCTCATTATAGTTATATATTTATTATGGGTAAATTATACGGACATCCCCTGAAAAAGTTTTGAAATCGTATAGACACCCTACTTTTTCAAAAATCAATGCTTGGACCCCATAAAACAACTATAGGGTCCATTTCTTTTATATGTTGGTTGTCTATATATAATTTCTTACTAACGTTGATAACTCGTGTAATATATTAATTAACAAAATTACTAAAAATTTAGAAAATTAAAAATATAAAAAATTAAAAGAAAATTATAAAAAAATGGAAAGAAAATTAGGTGATTGATAATAGGCACATTATCTTTCATTGAAGTCGTGGTTGTCTTGAAGGCTTCTGAATCACTTGTATCTGATTCACTCTATTCAAGTCATGATGGGAATCGACCCCGCGGTTCTAGTAGTGGGAAACCTAAATTGGATGCATGAGCCCAGAAATCCACATATGGCCACATCTTATCTAATAATGTTTTATTTTGCACTTTAGTAGGTACATTTATCGGTTTTTACAGGATGGCTAAATAACATACACTAAGGATCAACTTGTGGGACATTCTTGGAATCACATCCAAAGGTCCATAATATGTTTAATTGAAGTGAAGAATCGGCCACTTGAAGACCATTTTGTACTTGTATTTTGTTGATTTTGGAACTGGCCACTTAAGTGGCATCCTTGTAATTTTTGTATTATTTTTACCCTAATTGGAGCAAGTATAAATATTTGCTAACTAGGGTTTTTGAGGGAGCTTTTGACATTTTTGAAAAATACACATTCTTTGCCGTGAGGGTTTGTCCTTTGCATGCAATAGATCTCTTATCAATTTCTTAGTGAAATTGTGGCGAGACCAATTAGAGTAGATTGTGGGTAATATTAATCTTACTCTTGTTGTTTTTACAAATTGTGTTTAGTGGGTAATATCTAAGTACAATTTGTTGGTAACTTGTCAATGTTCAAGTGAATTAGGGTTCTTCGTTTTCATATTTGAATCATTTCAAATTGAGTGGAATTCTAGTTCATTTCCATTGTTTTCCATTGATATTTATACAATTGCTTGTTCCTTACATCAATTTACACCAATCTCGTGAAGTTGGGGATCATTTGTGAAGTTAGTGATCAAGCTAATTATTGATTGGATTTTGTTGTTCATGCCACTTGTTGATGTGTTTGCTATCCAATTAGTAAGGTACATCAAGTCAACCCCTAGTCCCTTCCTCTTTACTATCAAGGACTTCTTGTTGGTGGTTTTATTGATTTACTCCTTGGCTTCATGTACCTCAATTGGTGACATAAGATTTAAAATAACCTGTTTACCATCTTTTTGAAACACATAAGTGTTTCTAAACCTATCATGCATCACCCTCCTATCAGATAACCAAGGTCTACCTAGTAATATATGTGATGCACACATAGGGAGAACATCGCAATCAATTACGTCCTGGTACTTTTTCCCCATGTTGATTGGAACCTTAACCCTCTGAGTGACATGCAGACTGTCTCGCTCACTCAACCAATGTAATTTATAGGGCCTAAGATAAGGTGTAGTGACTAGTTGAAATTTATTCACTAATGCAGTAGCTATAACATTGGTACAACTACCACCATCAATAAGAAGGGTACAAAGATTACCTTAGACCCTGTAGGGAATATGGAATAGGTTTTCCCTCTGCACGTTCTCAATATCTGAAGATGTAGTCATTACCCTACACAATACTTTAATAGCTAGATATTGATCATTGCCTTTGTCCTCATGTACCTTAGCATCTAGATCCTCATAGTATTCCTTTAGCACAGTTGATAAATCTGTAGGCTCAAGTATGTCTTCCTTATCACCCTCATTTTCCACCTCCATAGCAGTCATCACCCTTTTGTTGGGATACTGAGCAGCCATGTGTCCAAAGCCTATACATTTGAAGCATTGCGTTTGACAAATCTTTCCACTTGATGACCCTGGTACTGTTTGTCGGATATCAACCCCTGCAACTGCTTTGCCCTTTCCAGAACTATCCCTCTCCCTATCAGTGACAATTGCATTTGATTCTACAGTACTATCAATTTCCCCCTTTCTAACTTGCTAATTATCTAATCCATATAATTCAGCAGTGGATCCATACCTGTTACTCGATGCTTTATATGGATTAAAGTGCCTCTACCTCTTAATTTTTAAAGCCAATTGGATGGCCTCATCAAGAGTGTCATACCTCTATAGCTTGACAATACACGCTATCTCATATTTCAACCTAGACACAAATCGCGCTATGGCTTATTCAAGAGGTTTAACTGTCCCACATTGGATCCTTAGTGTCTCAAATTCTTGAACATACTCATCCACTATTTTGTCTCCCTGTCTCAATGTTGAAGACGCATGAATAACTCCTGCCTGTAGTGTTTTGGTATAAGGCTCTTCCTCATCACCCTTTTCATTTCTTGCCAAGTATGAATCTCAGCATCACCATCTCTCCTCCTGTTGGCTACAAGGTTCTTCCACCACAAGGCGGTATACCCTATAAATTCAACTGCTGCTAGACAAACTCTCGTATGGTCATTAATCTCATAGCACTTGAAGAGTCCTTCTACCTTATCCTCCTAGTCAAGGTACTCCTCAACAGGTCCCTTTCTAGTAAATGTAGGCATCTGCAATTTTACATACTTTAGACCCCTGGGCGATCTAAACTCATGGTTATGATAAAGTTCATCCCTAAAATTGTCATCTTTCTCCTCTCTGTAAGCATGATACTATCTTCCAATATGTCTGACCTTGTTTCTTCCTATTGCTCCTTCTCTACCCATAGCATTAAGGGCTACCCTAGGTGGGGGTAGGGGTGGGAATTGCGGGGCGGGCAAAAAAAATTTGACCCGCAGAGGTGCGGGTCATTTTGGCTCGCGCCCGCTTGACCTGCGGGGCGGGGCGGGCAATCCCTGCGGGCGGCGGGCCAACCCGCCGGAAAACACGATTTGCACTGTGGACGACACGACTGTGGACTGCTGCCTGCTGGACATGACGACTTGATGATTGACAAGGACGACATGACGAGCTGCCATGCCCTGCACCGCCGCCGCCAACTGACATGACCAGTTGAAATGATGCCGCCGACTGATGCTGCTGAGCTGAAACGACCGGTTGAAAATTGAAATTAAGCCACGACACGAACAAGCCACGGTGCGCAGAAGTCAAACACACACACCAGACAGCATAACAGTTCTCCTTCGCAGAAGTCAACACACACACACCACAAGACACTCCGCACTGTCGCACTCTGCACCGCACAATCGCAGCTCGCAGTCGCAGTGGCACCGTCGTCCGTCCGTGCAGCTCTTCCGCAGTCCGCATGCAGCTGGCAGCAGCCCACCCCACCGTCCGTACACCCCCTGTACTCCGCAGCTAGACGTCGCGCCACCACCGCCGGCCGCCTGTTAGACATCGTTAATTAAGGTAAAACAATTCTCTATTATTGTCCTCTATTGTATTGTGTGTGGCTGTTGGCTGGTGGTTTGGCCGTATGGTGTGGTGTGGTGTGGTGGCCGTATGGTGTCAGGTGTAGGCCACACCGTGTGGCCGTGTGGGGTGGGGGTGAGTGATGCCGGTGGTGGTGGAGGCTTGGTGAATGGAGAATGGAGATTGGAGAGTAGGGTGGTGGTAGTGGCCGTGTGGTGTGTGGGCCGTGTGGTGTGGTGACCATGTGGTGTGGCTGTGTGTGGTGTGGGCTATGTGGGGTGGGGGTGAGTGACGCCGGTGGTGGTGGAGGCTTGGTGAATGGAGAATGGAGATTGGAGAGTAGGGTGGTGGTGGTGGTCGTGTGGCGTAGTGGCGTATAGTGTGGCCGTGTGGTGTGGCGGCTGTGCCATGTGGTGTGGCCGTGTGGGGTAGGGGTGAGTGACGCCGGTGGTGGTGGAGGCTTGGTGAATGGAGAATGGAGATTGGAGAGTAGGGTGGTGGTGGTGGCCGTGTGGCATGGTGGCGTGTGGTGTGGCCGTATGAGGTGTGGGCCGTGTGGGGTGGGGGTGAGTGACGCAGGTGGTGGTGGAGGCTTGGTGAATGGAGAATGGAGATTGGAGAGTAGGGTGGTGGTGGTGGTCGTGTGGTGTGGGGTGGCTATATTTAATTATTTACATATATTTAACTACTACTAATAACATTTTTTATATTTACAAAATGGATCCTTTAAGTAATGAGGCTACAATGGAACCTATTAATGTGGATCAGGTGTTTGAAGTTTGTGGGCATAACGACAATCTACAACCAAGATCTTTTCAATCTGAAGAACATGCATGTAAGAAGGCTCGAGTAGGTAGCTCTTCTGATACGAACCACGCCAACCCGTGACGAAACCCAATATCAATACGTTCGGAAATTCGTTACCTACGATGCCAAACACCTAAAGTGGAAACCGTGACCCATTGTCTATAAGCGAGACAAGAACCTTAGTATAAAAATGAAGACGCCACAATCGAGGATGAAAGACCGATTGATAAGTCGGGATGAACACCACGGAAATCAATCCGATAAGTTCAAATTAGTTCTTGAAGAACCAAGAGAGGTGCCTCTCAAAAGTGTTTAATGTTCAAAGATGTATATTCTTAGTTGTTCTAAACCCTAGGAGCTTTTATACTAGGGTTACAATTCATGAAAAACAAGTCCAAAACGACGTAGCTTAGATAAGTTGCGTAAAAACACGAAAACAGAACATGCTGGCCGGTAGGGGATACACGGCCGTGTACACGACCGTGTACTTTGGCTGTGTACTTTTCTGTGCACATTCCGGCCACATACACGACCATGTACTTCTGGTCGTGTACCTTCCTGTGGATTTGCTTGACTCCATACACGGCCGTGCCTTTTAGCCGTGTATGATTCTGTGCAATCTTGGAATTCCTACACGGTCGTGCCTTGAACATATACGCCCTCTTCAACCCGTGTCCGGTGTGACTTGTATAAGAGCAAGGGTCTTCCCATGGTTGTTCCAATCCGTTCCAACTTCATGATTGCTCCAATCCTTTCCGGCTTCATGGACAACCTTTTTCAACCTGTTAATTGCTTCCTTGAATCGTTTCGCTTGATTTCTTGTGATCGGTCCAAGCGGCACTTCAAGAGGATCCACATTTCTTCTTCCGGCTTGGCTCTCATCATGGATCTCATCATTCCCCTCCTCTTGGAAATGATTTGTCCTCAAATCATTGCCTGCATCAAATGGACTCAGATCAGTAACATAAAATGTGACACTTACTGGATACTCACCTGGTAAATTTTTCTTGTAGGCATTATCATTGATTTTCACAAGCATCGGAAATAGATCGTCTCCCCTAGGGTTCAACTTGGATCTCCTCTGTAATGGAAAACTCTCCTTGCGAAGAAAATGCACCTAAACCCAATCTCCAGGCTGAAAAATCTTGGGTCTCCTATCCTTGTTCACCCTTGAAGCGACCCTGGCATTTTGTTTTACAATCCTAATCTTTACCTGTGCATATAGCTTTCTCATGAAATTTGCCTTAGAATCAGCATCAAAACTCACAGACTTGTTAAGTGGCAATGGCAATAAATAAATAGGAACCAATGGGTTAAAACCATACACAATCTTAAATGGTGAACAATGAGTAGTGCTATATAAAGCCCTGTTATATGCAAACTCCACAAATGGTAGACAATCCTTCCAAGTCCTAATGTTCTTCTCTCTGATTGCCCCTAACAATTGAATTAAAGTCCTGTTAACCACATCAATTTTCCCATCAATTTGTGGGTGACAGATAGTTGAAAACATCCGTTTAGTTCCCAACTTTTCCCACAATACTCTCCAAAAATGACTCAAAAATTTCTCATCTCGATCACTAACAATGCTTCTAGGTATACCATGCGGATGCACTACCTTTCTAAAGAACAAATCAACAATGTGTATAGCATCATTAGTTTTATGACAAGGAATGAAATGAACCATTTTAGAAATCCTATCCACAACCACAAAAATAGAATCTCGACCATGCCTAGGCCTAGATAATCCTAACACAAAATCTATGGAAATGTTTATCCATGGCTCACAAGGAATGACACTATACTCATATAAACAATCTAAGAAGTCATCTAAACAAGGAATAGGATGACGATACTTTACCGTAAGGTTGTTGATGGCGCGGCAGTCAACACACATTCTCCATGTCCCATCCTTCTTAAGCACCAAAATCACAGGCACTGCACATGGACTCATGCCTTCTCTCACGTATCCCTTCTCCATTAACTCATCTACCTGCCTTTGGAGTTCCTTCGGAAAGACATTTTCAAAATCCTGCACAAGAGATACAACTACATTAGGCAAAGCATTAAATAATTCGTTAGTAGTCAAACATGTTTCTTTAAAAACCAAAAACAACATAGGTTGCCTCATCATTAACGCTCTCCTTACTATACTCGCTCTTGCCACACAACTCTCCTTTTGCAAGGCTGCCCTCTCCTTTTCACTCACCACCAAAGTTGATCCCCCTTCAACTTGGCCTCTTACACTCTTTCCAGCCTTCCTCTCCTTTTCCTTTTGATCTTGACTTTTATATTTCTTTTTCTTCTCATTGTCTTTTGCTCTCTCACTCTCACTCTGCTTTTCACTCACCTTGTGTTTTGCAAACGACTGTTGTAGCTGCAACTGATCCTCATACACTTGTTTAGGGGTTAAAGGTTTAAGGTTAAAACTTTTCCCTTGGTGAACAAGCGTATACTTGTTAGAAAAGCCATCATGAACAGCCTTCCTATCAAATTGCCATGGCCTCCCCAACAATACATGACATGCTTGCATTGGCACTACATCGCAAACACCTCATCCTCATATCTACCAATGCGAAAACCAATCAAGGCTTGCCTACTCACCTTAGTCTCACCACTATCATTCAACCACTGCAATTTATATGGACTAGGGTGTCTAACAGTTTTGAGCCCCAGCCTCTCAACAATAAAATTGCTCACTACATTGGAGCAACTTCCCCCATCAATAATTAAACTACAAATGTGATCTCCTAGATAACATCTAGTATGAAATATATTCTCTCTTTTCCTATCTCCTCTATCTTCCCAATCCCTAGTTCCTCTATTCCGACCACTATATCCTCTATAACTCCCGCCAAAAGGCTCATCAAAGTCATCATTCGACATTTCATCTCCACCCCTCGGTACTCTCCTAGAACGACTCTCCCTTTTACACCCTTGGAATACGTTTGTGGATTGCTCTAGTCTTTGCTCTACCGTCTCATGAATTTGTTCCATTCCCTCTTGGAACATCCTCTTCATCTCACCCCTCAACGCCTCAATGACTAACCTAGCATCTAACCTTCCCCTCTCACCTTTAGGAGAATGTTGTCTCGACATTGTCCCTGCAGAAACGATTAGTACTAACACAAATATATATATATAATTAAACCTCACGATACACTCCCTTACGTGTTTCGCTCAAATGATGATATCACACAGTCACTCGTGTCTTCTCACAAACAATGATGATATCAACTCGCTAATTTCCTCTTCTCAATTCTCTTGGAACTAACCCGGACTACACCAATTTCCTTCCGTAGAATTCAAAACAACTTTAGGGTTCGTAAATTTTTCCTCTATTTTTCTATCTGATTTTTTTTTGTCTTGGTTGTTGCTCTTGATCACGTTTTTCTTTTTCTTTTCTTTTCTTTTCTCTTCTTTTTTTTTTTGTTGTGATTTTTACTCTTTTTTTTTTTTTAACAATCGCTTAGTCGATATTACACTATCAAAAGACAATCAATACTACAAAATTGAATACGATAATTGATATGAACGATTGGAGTTAGGGTTTTTGATATTACCTTCCTCAACCGAACTTGATGTTTTGACAAACTTAAGCTCTGATACCAAACTTATACGAACCACGCCAACTTGTGACGAAACCCAATACCAATACGTTCGGAAATTCGTTACCTACGATGCCAAATACCTAAAGTGGAAACCGCGACCCGTTTTCTATAAGGGAGACAAGAACCTTGGTATAAAAATGAAGACGCCACAATCGGGGATGAAAGACCGATTGATAAGTCGGGATAAACGCCACAGAAATCAATTTGATAAGTTCAAATTAGTTCTTGAAGAACCAAGAGAGGTGCCTCTCAAAAGTGTTTAATGTTCAAAGATGTATATTCTTAGTTTTCTAAACCCTAGGAGTTTTTATACTAGGGTTACAATTCGTGAAAAACAAGTCTAAAACGACGTAGCTTAGATAAGTTGCGTAAAAACACGAAAACAGAACATGCTGGCCGGCAGGGGATACACGGCCGTGTACACGACCGTGTACTTTGGCCGTGTACTTTTCTGTGCACATTCTAGCTACATACACGATCGTGTACTTTTGGTCGTGTACCTTCCTGTGGATTTGCTTGACTCCATACACGGCCGTGCCTTTTAGCCGTGTATGATTCTGTGCAATCTTGGAATTCCTACACGGCCGTGCCTTAAACATACACGCCCTCTTCAACCCGTGTCCGGTGTGACTTGTATAAAAGTAAGGGTCTTCCCATGGTTATTCCAATCCGTTCCAACTTCATGATTGCTCCAATCCTTTCCGGCTTCATGGACAACCTTTTTCAACCTGTTAAGTGCTTCCTTGAATCGTTTTGCTTGATTTCTTGTGATCGGTCCAGGCGGCACTTCAAGAGGATCCACATTTCTTCTTCCGGCTTGGCTCTCATCATAGATCTCATCATCTTCTTCTCAAGTTTGGGAATTATTTACAAAAATTGGTATTGGGAAGGATGGTAAAAATAGGGCTAAGTGTAAAGCATGTGGGATGGAATATGTTATTGGAACACATTCACATGGAACTTCATCTTTATGTCGACATATAGAGAAGTGTCGTTTGAGTCAAATTCCTAGATATCATGATGTTGGTGATATGGTAGTTGATCATGCTGGGAAGTTAAGATCAAGAAAACCTGATCCTAAATTTGCTCGTGAGGTCATGGCTATGGCAATTATTGAGCATGATCTACCATTTTCATTTGTTGAGTATATGAAGATTACATAGTTTATAAGGCTATATAATCCTGATTATAAGCCAATTAGTAGAAAAACTGCTACATCAGATGTTTGGAATTTATATTTGACTCAAAAAGAGAATTTGAAACAAATTTTGCAAAAAATTCCAAGGAAAGTATGCTTAACTTCTGATGTATGGACTGCATATATTAGTGAGGGATATATTTGTTTGATTGCACATTATGTGGATGCCAATTGGAAATTGAATAATAAAATTCTTGCTTTTTCTAAAATGCCCCCTCCTCACTCAGGGTTTGAGTTGTCGAAAAAAGTATTTGAATTTTTGAAAGATTGGGGCATAGATAGGAAGATATTTTCCCTTACATTGGATAATACATCTGCAAATGATTGTATGTAAGATTTTCTGAAAGAGCAATTGAATTTACAACATAGTTTGTTATGTGGTGGTGAGTTTTTTCATATTAGATGTTGTGCTCATATTCTTCACTTGATCGTTAAAGAAGGATTGGATGTAAGTAGTGGAGCATTGCACAAAGTAAGGGAAAGTGTGAAGTATGTGAAGGGTTCTGAGAGTAGAATGAAACACTTTTTGGAGTGTGTTGAACAAGTTGGCAACATTGATACGAATATCGGTTTGCGCTTAAATGTAACTACTAGATGGAATTCCACTTATCTTATGCTTGATAGCGCACTCAGGTATCGACGTGCTTTTTCTTGCTTTCAATTGAATGATCGTCATTATAAATACTGTCCAACCACTGATGAGTGGGAAAGAGCAGAAAAGATATGCAAGTTTTTAAGCCCGTTTCATAGTATCACCAATTTGATGTCAGGATCATCATATCCAACATCAAACCACTATTTTTTACAAGTATGGAGGATTGAATGTTTGTTCAATGAAAATTTAAATAGTGAAGATCATGTCATAAGGGAGATGTCCATTAGAATGAAATAGAAGTTTGATAAGTATTGGAGTGATTATAGTGTTATCCTTGCACTTGGAGCAATCTTTGATCTTCGAATGAAATTTGATTTTTTGAACTTCTGTTTTAATAAACTTGATCCCCTCACTTGTGAAGAGAAGATGGCTTATATAAAAAGCAAGTTATATAAACTTTATGGAGAATATGAGAAGAGCAAAACATATCACATATCTAGAAGTAGAAGCAATCAGGTTGGATCATCTCCTCAAACACATGACACATCTGGAGGTAGCAGCAGTAAGGGAGCAGCAACACATAGAGCTGGAAAGGGCTTGGAGATTGATTTTGCTACATTAGTGGTAAGTTTAATAATTTTTTATTTCCTCAATTATTTTTTTTGTAATATATATTGGTATGTAAATAGTTTTTTCTTAATAATGTAGGAATTTCGATATCGTCAAGTAGAAGTACAAAGTTCTGGTAAATCTTCTTTAGATATTTATCTAGATGAGCCAGTAATGGATATGGACTTCTACTTAGAATTGGATGTGTTACAACATTGGAAGAGTCAAAGCCAGAGATATCCTGATTTATCTATCATGGCCTCCAATGTGCTTAGCATTCCAATTACTACTGTAGTGTCGGAGTCAGCTTTCAGTATCGGCGCTTGTGTGCTTAATAAGTATCACAGTTCTATGTTTCCAGCCAATGTAGAAGCTCTCATTTGTACACGAAATTGGTTACAAGGATTTGCATGTGAAGGTAATTTTTTTTTGTTCTATTCCTAATATTTTCTTTTAATGTATTGTTCCTAATATAATATATTCCTAATTATATGTGTAATCTCATAAATTGTAGATCAAGAAGAAGATAATGGGAGTGTGGGTGGGAGTGCGACTACTTCATTGAAAGGAGACTTTAATTTAGTTATTGATGATTATGATAGTGATGACTGATGTGATGATTGATTTATATATGTAATTTTATCTGCTTCATTATTATATTTGTTTTCCTATGTAATTAGTAAAAACTGAAAAGTACTTTATCATAATTGCTCGATTATCGTTTTAGGTTATTTTTTTTTATTGTATAAGAATGGGATTTAAGAGTAAGTACATATAAATTTAAATTGTATAAGGAAAGTGAATGAAAAAATTGAGCGATATGTAATATAAATTATATTTGCAAAGGAAATAAAGGTTTATCTAAGGAAAAATAAAAATTTTTATTTAACATGTTATAAACTTATAATTTTAATTATTTACACAAGAAAAAAAAAATTTTTTTTGCAGGTCACGTGGGCCAACCCGCATTGGCTCACGGGGTGGGGGTGGGTCGACTTTTCTGACTCGCCAGCCTTGCGGGCCACTGCAGGCTAGCCTACGATGACCGCGGGTTGGTGCGGGTCAAGGTGGGCCTGCCCAATCGGCCCGCATTACTAGCCCTAGGTGGGGGTGCCTGTGGATTTGCCACTGGCTATTAGGGTAAGGTCATCTTATCAACCCGTGTTACTAGATTAGCAACAATGGTAGTCAGGTCCTGCAACTGCTCTTCTACTATTCTTCTTCCATCTGTAGCACGACGACCCTGTACTATTGACCTCATTCCCTAATCCTCCATTAACACTACCGTTTGACATACTCAACAAAATTGCAACTCAACATAGGAATTTCACAGTCACAATCACACACTCTAACAATCCCAAGTAACACCTTCGTTCAATCCTCAACTTAAACTTAGCACAGAATTCACGAGTCACAAACACTGCAATAATCCTCCAATAACACTAATTCAATTACAAACTACAATAGTCTCCAATTGGCACAATTCCCAATTTCAATCTCTGATCACTCTCTAATTTAGTTCCCATAAAAAACAAACGTAAAGGAAAATATAAACCTTAATAACCCGTCCGAATTCAATCACACAACCTACAACAACAACTAAAGTATGAAAACCCTAACTTTCAATTGGATATGAATTCCATGAACAATCCCAATTTGAATCGCACAACAACAACACAACCCAATTGGCAGTCAACGTTTAACCTTAATTCAATGACAATCGATTACCACAATTTCACAATCTCAAGAACCCTAATTTGTCAAAGGAATTCCAATAGACACAATTCCCTAATCTTAATCTAAGCTTTGATACTAAAAGATAATGTGCCTAAAACTAAGATCGGATCAAGTAATTCCAATTCCTAGGCAACAATCAACGATAATTGAATCTAACAATCCAATTAACGAATGATAACGAAGAAGAACACAATAAAATCCTTAAACCCTTACCGGATATGATGCACTAGTAAGAGAGTAGTCCTAGTACGGATTTGTTGATATGATGCACAACAATCCAATATCGTCACTCGCCACAATCTCACAGATTGATAAGAGTAAATTAAAGAATAAACTTCACAATAGATTCTCTCAAATGTCAAAAAGTCCCTCAATTTTTACAAAACAACCAATATATAGCAAAGGAAAACAAAATGCAAAAAATCATAAATTTTTATTAGACTCGCCTACATAAGCCATTGGCTTTGGAATAAAGGCCGCCAACTTAGATGGCCGACTTTGGTCATCAATGCCGTTAGCTTTGCCATTTAAGCCGCTGGCCTTGAAGGCCGGCTTAAGAATAAAAGTTGCTGACCTTGAGGGCTGGCTTAAGTGGCTACGCCATCAGCCTAAATGGCCAGCATATCTCCCATACCACCGGCCTTGAAGCCGGTCTAAGAGGCAAGTCGCTGACCTAAGGGTGTCTACCTCTGGTTCTTGCGCTTTGCATCCTGCGTTGATTAACTTTGTAAGAACCGTGATTTGATTCCCATCACTAGGAGAATAAAAATATTCTCCCTAGCAACTACACTTCCAAATGTATGCAAGATAAAAATATAATGATGAAAAAATATTCTATCATTACATGATGATCCTCATATCAATTAGTTTGTATTGATAGGATTAGGACCTCGACTTAAGACATCTTTTTCATTACCTATGTAACTACGACAAGGATATGATGCATGATCCATTTTTCCTTAAAAATTTTGATATGTTTAACATATTTTGTTAGGCAACTAACTAATTTTTAGACACTTAATAAACAATAGAAACATTAACAACCATAAGTGAATTCTTCTCTTTTTGGAAAAATTTCATTCATCCAAGTTATCAAGAACATATATCACATGCATGGACCTATTGATTTTCAATATTTAGATGCAACAACTACTACAAAAACAAGCAAGTAGCAATCATTGATGGTACTCACCTAGCTATTTCCTAAGTGTTGTAATAATCTTTAGGAAGAGATGAATTCTCGTTTATGTTTGTAACGACCTTATGGGGGGCTTAGTAGAATTTCTTGAGAGTTGCCATATCACATGTGCACCCACAATATGAAAACCGCCTTGCTAGTCAAAGGTTGCAAGACTTTAATTTTATAATTATTTCTCACCATAACTGATAGTACATATAATTAGTTATTATGAAAGTAACTATGGAAATTGATTATTACAGTTCTCTAGAATTGTAAAGAATCAATATCCCTTACCAAATAGTAAAACCAGGTAATCTTAACATTTATGATCATTGGTTTGAAAATGTGTTGGAAAACAACAAAGTTCTAAAATAAATAGCTTTACAAATTCTTATTCTCATCCTAAACTTTTAACTATCTTCTAATTCTTCATCTATTCTTGGAGCTCGAGTTTGAAATGCTCATCACTTGGATCCTAGCCCATTTCCTAACTTTAGAATACCCTACAAGATAAACTATTAGGGGGGAGGGGGGTGAGCAAAATATAGCTCAATGACTTTGCCCATCACTATTATTGTTCAAGTAAATTATCAAACATTAATTAGCACATCATGAAATCTATCTACATAAGAAATGAATGCAAGCAACACATTTATGGGAGTTTGGAACCATGAATGGTATAGATTATATTGTTTATACTTCAATTAATCTCCATACTTACTCGCATGGAGTACCTCACCTTAGCCAGGAGGCTGTCTAAGGATAAGTTCTCCCAAATAAACTCAATGCTTACCCGTCGCCGAGAACAAAAATGCCTTAAGGGCTAATCTTGGTGAATTCCATGCCAAGCCATTTACCATCAATCAAATATTCAATAATGCCTCAATAGCTAAATTAGGTGATCCCTCATTAGGGCATCAACTTGCAATCAAACTGTTAATAATGCCTTACAGGCCTTAAAAAAGAGCTGTCCTAACCACTTTACCTTCAACAAAACCAGTTTTGATAAAATTTCCATCGGTAACACTGAGGTTTTATAAATAGTAGCCTTTAAGAGCACATGCTGGGTTTTTGGGGTAACATTTATGAAAACACTTTAAAATGACTTGAAATGTTTTAAAAAGTTTCAGCATGTTTAAATTTTTTTTGGCAAAGGTTGAACACTCTTCATTCCTCTCTATGTACCTATTGAATCATAGACATGCGACGAGTACTTCGATTATTTTGGCCAAGAATTTAAGTTTGTCGATTAATAGGATGACCACATGGATGAGAGCATACAAGGCAATTAGTCATTCCAAACAATCAATATCAATAAACAAAACATCACACAATTAGCAAATAGCAAGCAGATAGCAAATTATTTGACTTCCCTCACTTGGGCAAGACTTAAGGATTGTAATAATCCTCGAGTAGAGACTAGGGATCTTCTGAAAAACCTAAATAATTAGACATAAAAGAAAATACATATAAGAATAACTACTGCTAAAATATACTTCTCTAGTATCACGATTTGAACCCCAAATCTTATTAAAGTTTTTTAGGGTATATTTTAATTATTTAGATTCTTAATAGTTCAGGTTCATGGTCTTAAGTCCAAGTTCACGATCCTTTATTCAAGAATCGGTCCGTTGTCAAAGTCTACGCTTAGGCCCTTGTCACGGTAAATCTTATTCTCAAATGATGTCATGATAAGGAAAACATATATCCAAGCTATATGTCCATGAGTATGTCCTTAAACATGTCTAAGAATATGTTCATAAATGTCAAAAAATATGTCCATGAATGTTCAATAGGTCAAAAATTGCCATAGATGATCATAAATCCTCAAGATTCGGAATTAAAGCCTTAACATCCTTTCTTTGGACTTTTGTAAATGTTAAAGGTTTGTATCAAAGAAGTTAACACCTTAATAGATTTCATTAAGATATCTCTAAAACATGTCCAACTATATAATTAAGGAAAAGATTGGTGGAAAGATCTTGCATTTTCAAGGATGAGGATTTTGGGAGTGGATTGATTTATGAAATCCTAAACTTTTGGAAATACGAAGTATTAGTATATTATCTAAGGGCTATATTACGAAGATGATTAAGGTGAATTGGATTACCTTCCTTGGTTGGAAATCCTTTAGCAACCTATAATAGATGCCCTATAATATAAGAAATAGCTAGAGTTAACATTTACTTCAAGAAATTCACTAGAAGTTTTACCAATCTTCTAGGAAGTTTCTTACCTTTGTTCTTAAGATAGATAAACCTTAGAACTCCCTATGATAAAGATCTTATAACATAAATATTTTCTAAAATAAGTTAAAAACTTCTAGAAATTAACTAGAAGTCTTATAAACTTTAAAGAAGTTGAAGTTTCTTACCTATATGCAAGGAGTTGGAGTCTCAAAACTTTTTTTGGTTTTGGAGATGCAAATGAAGTTAACTATGGATGAAATTTTCTAACATAGGTTAGCTTCCTTACATCCCTTTTTATAGTAGTTAGGTTTTGTTGTTTCGTAATTAAATTTTATTCTAATTTTCCACACCTAAAGAGAGGATTTTAATGGAAAATTTAGGGTAACAATAATGCCAAAAAATAGGATAGAATAGATTAAGAATGATGGCTTTAGGATGAGGTATGATAAGATAGGGTAATTATGTGTTAGAGATAAGATCACATGTTGTTGACATAATAAAAATAAGAGGGCAAATTTCAATGGGTTCTAAGAAATTCCTTGAGCTAATTTTTTTTTTTCATTTGCAGATAACTTCCTTAACTTAATCATGGTAAATTTTGAGTTAATTTTGATTAAGTTAAGATTGAATAAGATTGCCTCAAACATGAGATGAAATAAGGTGAAGTACCAAGGCGTTTTTAGAGATGAAATTTGCTTGTAATTCTCCTTTTGTTTAACCAACTCTAAAACTCCAATTTTTCAATGATATTTCCAAGTTCTTATCCTACTTTATCAAGTTAATTTAGGGTAGTTTATATTAGATTAAATTAAGATAAGAAAGGGTGAATTAGATGATGACATCTTAGTTGAAACTATAAGGGAGTGGTCTACATGAAAGAGGTAACTATAATTTGTTTTTGGGGGCTCACTTTTATGAATTTTCCATGTCCTTTTACTGAGTAAACAAGGTATATTTAAGGTATAATAGGGTGTAATTTGGGTAAGACTTAATAAGGATAAGATAAGATAGATTAAGGTAAGTAAACCTTTGCAAAAATTGGAAAAATCACATGTTTAGTGCATCTAATTTGGATCCGATTACCATATGTCCTTGTAAATGTTATTTTCTTAAATTTATTAGAAGGATTCTTGGATAAGATAAGGTTTTATTTGATGGAGATAAAATAGGGTGAATATAAGATGTAATAAGGGTTGAAAAAGTCTAAGTCTTTGTTGTGGAAAATTACCTTTGAAGGTGGCATCTTGGATGGAGCTTGCAATCGGTTACCTCTAGGCAACAATTAAGGTTCAATTTTCAGAGATTAGATAAGATTCTTGTGGAAAAATTAGTTAGTCATAGATAAAAATGATGAGGGGTTATTTTCCATAAGATAAGATAAAGGGTTGATTTTTCAAAGCTTGATGGAGAAGTTATCTTTGTTGTAGTGTCTTGGAGAAGGAAGTGCAACTAGTGAGGTTTTGTGTGGATTTTCTGATATTTTGTGTGTTATTGGGTAATTAAAGATGTAATATTAAATCAGGAAAGTTTTGGTTAAAATAGATTAGGTTTTGGGGTTGGGTCTAAGCTTAACCATTTAAAAAGCTTCAGGGCAAGGTTTAAGGGACTTCCGATTTTGATTTTTTTTTGTAATTGGGTTTGTTATTAATTTGTTTTATTTTTTCTGATCTATGTTCAAGGATATTAATCCTTATGATTAGGATACAATAGGATAGATTTATGAAGGATTAGACTCAAGTCGATGCAAGTTTTCTTGAGTCGTCTTATTGCTTATCGAATGTTGTCTTAAGTTAAATAGGATAGACTTTAGTCAACTGAGCTTAAGTTTTTAAATATAATATTCAAGGAATATTTGGGGTTGCGTATTGACCCTATATATGAAATTTGACAAAAATTCAAGTTTAAGTAACTAGGTGAAAAGTCGAGAACAAGTTCGAACTCTTAGGTAGCGAGTTTCGTGAAAATTAGTGTAATTGATGGATTTCAATTAAACTTTTATTAAGTTAAATTCATTAATTCTGTTGAAAAAGGGTATCATATGAATCATTGGTGTCTTATTTACCAAGTCTTCTTTAAGTGAACCTGAGTTTCAGCTCCAATGCTCTAAGTTTTCTTAAGTCTTCTTAAGGGTATCAAATGAAAGACTTAAGTTAGTGAATCAGGTAGAGTCAGTTCACTCAAGTCAACTTTTAATTTAACTAAGTTGACTTAGGTCAACTTATAAAATATCGAGTCTTCTCTAGCTCCTGGACTTTACTCGAGTTCATTTAGAGCTAAATTCTAGATGTATTTCCTTATTTAATAGGATTTCTAAAAATACCACCTATGAAAATCCTTAAGAATTATAGATGACATTTAGGCTAGAATGTGGGATCTTTGATTTTGATTTCTAGGATAAATCTACTAGGTGTTCGTACTTGTTTTCATTTTCCATAAGATATTCTAGTTAGAATAAGGCTCTTGCTATCATCTAGTAGCTTGATTTATGATTGAATAAAAGTTAAAGGAATTGGTACTAATAGGTAGAAGTTTTGGTTTTCTTTGACAAACTTTGTTATCAAGTTTATCAAGATGAATTCCTTAAGAAGCTAGTGAAGTAGCTTTCTTTAAGAAGTTAACTTTGAGGTAGCTTTCTTAGCAAGTTAGGTAGAAAAGCTCCTTAAACAAGCTAATTGTTTACATCTCTTAAAAGAAGAAAATTTTCTATATAGATATTTAAAAGAATCTTAAATTGACTAAATAAAACTCTTGTTACATAAAGATTAAAACCTAACCTTATGTAGCTAATAATCTTTGATGCCTAATTGTAAAGTATAGACGGGAATCGTAATTATTTGAAAGTCTTAATATTAGAAGGAAAAAAAAAATAGGGTACTATTTTCTACTTTATTGAGATCTTAAACAGTTGGCCTAATTAATTCTATCATAAGAAATGTCCCAATTCTATGGGGTTTCACAGTGTCACTTGATGGAATAAGTATAAAAGAAAATATAAGAGTAGGTAAAATATGCTAAACTATTATTCTTATTTCGTTGTGCCAAAATTAAAAATCTTTTAGTGTAGTTTTCATAATTTTGTTTTGTTAATTTTTCCAAATTCTAAAGTAGTCCACAAATCCATGTCCTAATCCTTGCCTAGGTCTTTGCAATGGTAAGTCCTATTCTCAAATTAAGTCTTAATTTGTTGACAATTCTTCATAAGTTTTGTAAGTTTTTAAAAATAGAGTCTTATTGAAGAGTTTCTGGTATTCTTATTAAGAAACTTTTTACAAGTGATGTTTAAGTTAATCTACTTGAATTATATAAGAAAGTTTGTCTTAATTATTTAGAAATCTTTTGATAACCTTAGTTATTTTCATTATAGACTTTGATGAAATTATGTTAATAAATGTTTTAACATAAATAACTAGAAAGAAGCTTCAAGTCATCTTTATGTTTGAGAAAAATCTTTTGACTCCATGTATAATTTGATCTTACAAGACATTAAAAATACTTGAAAGTTAGTGATCTTGATTCTACTTTTAGATGAAAAGTATAATAAGAATACTTAAGGATAATGATAGGATTAGTAGATACTACCTTCCTTTGTTGGGATGTTGGAAGATATTAAATGAAAGGAACTTATATCATAGAAGTTAGTTAAGATTATTAACCTAATCTTTTAGAACTTAAGGAAATCAATCAAGAAATATGTGCCCACCCTTATCAACTAAATGATAAGTGGTTTCTTTTCAAATTGGAAGACTTGATACTGGTTTAGATGTGTGGAAAGTGGTGTGTGAAGTAGTGGATATTTCTTAGTTTGGTGATAGTTGAAAGTGATGATTTTAAGGAATTGAAAGTGAAGTGCGAAAACAATGAAAAGTGGGAGTGTAAATGGAAGAAAGAACTAGTCATGTAGGGGAGATTTAGGGAATTACTTTCACCAATTTATCCTAGATTTAACTTATATAGAAAGTTGGTTTTGTTTTGCTTTTATAATGTGTACTTGGGAAGACACTTGGAAATTTTTCTTTAATGGAAACCAATGCTTGTTACCGTAACATGGGGGAATATTTTAGCCTCAATAATTGATTTGTTGTCTTCTTAGATCTAGTGAAGATTGATCTTTGCATTCTTATCTTAAAGATAAGATTATATTTGAAAGTTATTGGGCAATAATCCCCTCTAGAGGTGATTGTTAAGGGGAGTTAAAATTTCAAAGTAAACTTTTCAACCTTTGTATTATCTTCTGACAATAATTTACGTGTTGTTTAATACTATCATTTATATTAGATTGAATAAGTTTAGATATAGGAGTAAATATCCTATGGTTAGCATGGGAATAAGGCTTAAGGGTGTATAATTCTTAACTTTGTCCATCAAGTTCTTAAGATGAGGTATATTTCATTAATCTAAAATCCCTTAATTTACTTAATCACCTCAAATCATTCTGAGTCTTTACTTTTAGGAATCAAGTCAATTTAGGCTTCTTTATGTTCCATTTATAAGATAAACTTGAGTTATTCCTTTGTTTATAGCCAATAAACTTAAATTTAACTTATATTCTATTTAAGTGACTATTGAAGTATTATTTTATCTATAGCCTTTAAACCTTATCTATGTTAGTTAAAATATTTCAATATCCCAATAAATTAGACAATCTTCATGAGTTATAGACTTGCTTATAGTAATTTCTCAATGTGGATTGGCATACATAGATTAATATTGCACACAATTTAATAATTAATGATTAATAATATACTAATATGACACACATTATATAATAATTTGAATGAGAAGTCATCACAATCTATCGCTAACAAATAGATTGATATGACTAGTTTAATGGAGAAACAATCTCTTAACTCTCATAGGAACTCTTAATGAATAAAAGTCAACCACTTCCCCCAAAATAATCCAATGACCCTTTATCTATTAAACCCTATTCTAATGGAAAAAGAGTTGATAAAATTAAAGTAAACGAAAATCACACATGTGACTTTAGCATATTTAGGGTCCAATTCATTGGCGTGAACTTGGTTATGAATCTCTCGGTGTTCTTAGGCTACTCTTTGAATCATCATCACGAATGTGCTGATGTAAACCTAGGTACATGGGTATGTACTAAACTATGAACCTACCTCCCGATGATATTTTGTAATGTTTTGAAACCCGGGATACTACAACTTGCCATGTGTCCTTATTAAGCAAAGACACGTTAATGCTCTTAACTCAACTCTTTACCACAAAATCTACATTTCCTGTTAATCATAATCAAGATAATGTTTGACAATATAGTAAATGGCTCAATAAAATCCCATACTCAATCTACATACTTCTTCAAAGAGCTATCAATACATCAAATCAAAATATTCTAGGTATCAACTATTATAAATATTCTAATCCCTTAAATCAAAATAAGTCCAATTACTATTTCAAAGGGTTTCAAAGGTAAATCTTCACTTAACCACCATAGTAATAAAAGAAATCTATGTCATCCCCTTCCTACACATTTGACCCTAAGTCCTCGTCATGGGCAGCGTATTCATCTATGCTTGCAACTAAAAAAAAATCCCCGAGGGGTGAGCTAATGCTTAGTACATATAAATAAAAAACACATACACATGACCATACATTAAGTTGTATACTTTAGTACGATTGGATATACGACCATGTATTGTGGCTATGTATCTTTCTATGTATTTTTGCATTTTAGCACACCTAGGTACATGGATGTATAGTTAGTCGTGTACCTTTCTATGATTTTCCATGATTTGACATGCCTAACTACACAGGCATGTCCTTTGTCCATGTACCTTTCTACACACAATGTGTTTTTCTACATGGGCAAGTCTACGAGTGTGTACCCGACTGTATACTACGCTATTCCACACGAATTGCTTTTCCTCTTCTTCAATTCATTCCTTAGCCTAATTTCTATGATCTTAAACCTAATTAGATCTTAAATTTTGTCAATTCTAATACATTATGCAGATTGGTATACTTACTTGATTCAATAAATGTTTCAAATCCTCAATCGTTTGATTTTATGCTCATTTTGCCCCTTTCCTTCATTTGAATTCTATCGATCTTGTTATAACAATTTACTTAATTCACGATTCCATCATTAACACAATAACTTGATTATTGAAACCTTTAACCTGATGAAATCAAGTTTGATTCTTATGGTTGTTTGCCAGGTCATCTTTAGAGTTTTTGAGAGTGTTCCTTTGTCCGCTACTACGCAAATGGTAAAGAGGGGAGCATTAGGTCAATATGTGGCTTATATACCCTGACCATAAAAAGATTGAATTACCTCAGGTTTTTGAAATTTTTATATGTTTATCCTTAGCTCTTATAATAATAATATTTAAGCAATATACATTAAATGTGTATTTTACATTCTTCACCCCCACCTCCACCCTTATAAAGACTTTCATCCTCGAAAGTTACATGATTTTGGAAAAGTTCTTGATATTTCATCTGCATATCATCTTCCTGTTCCCACGTCACTTAATGTTGAATTTGATTTCTTCATTGTACATTGACATAAGGAATCACTCTCCTTTTTAACACTTGTGCCTTAACATGCATAATTCTGATTGGTCTTTCAATAGAGGATAAATTTGGTTGTATATTCAAACACTCCAAAGCTACTATCTGGTTTACATCTTGTACAAACTTCCTTAACATTGATACATGAAATACATCATATATCCCAGCCACACTTTGTGGTAGAGCTAACTAGTAAGCTACATTGCCAATCCTTTCCAGAATCTCAAACAAGCCTACATATCTCAGGTTTAACTTCCCTATCAAACCAAACCTAACCATCCCTTTAGTTAGAGAAACTTTCAATAGTACTTTATCTCCTACCTGAAATTCTAAGAGGCATTGTCTCTTATTAGCATAACTCTTTTGTCGGTGTTAAGCTGTCTGTATTCTACATCTTATTAATTTTACTTTATCTATAGCCTCTTCGATCAATTCCGGTCCTAGCATCTATCTTTCCCCTACTTGATCCCAGCATATTGGGGATTTGCATTTTCCTCCGTATAGAGCTTCATAAAGAATCATTTGGATGGTTGCTTGATAACTATTGTTGTAGGTAAACTCAACTAATGGTAGGTGCTCGTTTCAGTTACCTCTAAAGTGTAGCATACAAGCTTTGAGCAAATCTTTTAGGATCTAGATAGTCCTTTTTTATTGTCCATTTGTTTAAGGGTAGAGCATAATATTGAATTGCGGTTTTGTGCCTAAAGCTTTATGTAAGCTATTCTAAAATCTACTTACAAATCGTGTATCTCTGCCAGAGGTTATCTTTACTAGTACTCATGTAGCCTTATAATCTCCTATATGTACATCCAGGCCCATTTTTCTAATTTATATCCCACTTTGATAGGCAAAAAGTGAGCGGACTTGGTTAGTCAATCTATTGTCATCTATATTGCATCTTGTGTCTCCTTAGTATTCAGGAGGGTTGTAATGAAATCCATTATCTTGTGTTCCCATTTCCACTCAAGAATTGGGGGTGGGGCTATAATTCTCCAATTGGCCTTTAGTGTTCAATTCTGATATGCTGACAAGTAAGGCACCTTGCTACATACCCAGCTATCTCCCTTTTCGTATTCTTTCACTAGTATTGACTTTTTAAGTCTTTATATATTTTGGTGCTTTTGAGATAGATTATATAGGCAGAATAGTGTGCTTCCTTCATGATTTCTTTCTTAAGTTCTACATCCCCTAGCATGTATAATCATGTTCCATAGCTTAAAATCCCATCCGAGTCAACAATAAATTCAGGAGCCTTGCCCTGTTTTAATCTACTCTTAATTTCTTGAATGTCTCTATCCTCTACTTGAGTAGTCTTGATTCTATGCACTAAAGTTGGTTGTATGCATAAAGTGTCCATCTTTGCTCCTACTACTTTTGGAGTCAAAATATTTAATTCTAATTTACACATGTCATTTAATAATTCCTGCTGTGAAGTGATTAGAGTAGCAAGATTAACCTATTTCTTTCTACTAAGGACATCTGCCACCACATTGGCTTTTTCTGGGTGATACTAGATTTCCAAGTCATAATCCGTAATCAATTCTAATCGTCTCCTTTGATGCATGTTTAGCTCCTTCTATGTGAAGATATATTTCAAGCTTCTGTAGCCAGTAAAAATCTTGCATTTCTCTCTATATAAGTATTATCTCCATAGTTTTAATGCTAGTACCACTACTGTCAACTCCAAGTCATGAGTTAGTTAATTCTTCTCATATGGCTTCAATTGATAGGATGCATATGTTATGACTTGCTTACCTTGCATCAAAACACCTTTAATTTGAGGCATCACTATAATTAGTGAATTCTTCCCCACTCTTGGGTAGTGTTAGAATTAGTGCTGACATAAACTTCTCCTTAAGTTCCTAGAAACTAGCTTCACATTTATCATTCCACTCAAACCTCACCTTCTTTTGTGTTAATTTGGTGAGAGGAGTAGCTATCTTGGAGAATCCCTCAACAAATCTTCTATAGTAACCCATTAAACCCAAGAAGCTTCTTATATCTATTACTGTCTTTAGTCTGGGCCAATCCACCATAGCTTTTATCTTTTCTAGGTTTACTGAAATTCCATCTTTGTTAACCACATGACCAAAGAAAATTGCCTATTCTAGCTAGAATTTACATTTCCCGAATTTAGCATACGGTCTCTCTGCTTATAACCTATCCAATGCCAACCTTAAATGTTCCTCATTACTCTTAGAGTATATCAAGATATCATCTATAAAGATAATTACAAATTTATTCAAGAAGTCCCTTGTAACGCCCCGAAACCAAGGTCGCGCTTTTGCCCGCCACATGTCCTTATCTCACAAGAATACGTTAAGGCTCTAAAACAACTCTGATACATTTTAGCCTGTAACTCTTATATAAAAACATTTCATACATCATCAAAATTCCAATGATAACTTAAACCATATCAAACGTCTAATGCAGTGGGTCTTTAAACACTAAAAATAACATTTTCAAAAGACAATGTTTATTACAGTCCAATAACATAATTCTCTTAAAACCTAATCATCATAATAATAATGGTAATCTTCATCTTCCTCTCTCTATGGTTCACCCAAACCCAAGTTATCTTCTGGGTTCTCATCTCCCTTAACACCTGTATCTAAAAATGATTCCCCGAAGGGTGACCTAATGCCTAGTACGTATAATACAAACACATATGCATGAACAAACATAAACAAGTATCACACACATCATGCAAAACTTAAACACAGACAACCATTTCATAATATAATTTATGTCCATAAGCAAACAACAGGGTACTCATGACCCCCTTACCACACTTAACACATTGGAGCATGACTTGGTGATGGGAATTGCCACTATTGGTCCTACACCCATGTAAATTTAACCACTTAATCAACATTCAACCTAGATCATTTCCAAGCACGACTCCACTAGGGACAATGTCACACAAGGATCATTAGGGTGCTCCCTAGGGATCTGCCACTACGGGCCCCTAGGTCAAGATAAGCACATATAACATACCACTTAAACACTTAAGCCAAATTGTTCAACTTAATCAATTTCTACACATGTACTAACTTGAGAAAACACAGAACAACACACAAGTTATGCGTACCTTGAATCTTAGCCTTAAGCACTTCCTAGTCTTGGACTTAATTTAATTGGAAATTTGTACACATTAACATGCTCTTCTTAGTATTCAATCTAAGATCAATATCATTCTTAATTTTCTTAATACTATTCCTTTAATCTCTTTAAGGCCTTACTAGTTATCTAGGTTATGTGGAAATTAGTTCAATTTGAAGTTAAATGAATATATAATTATGTTATACTTTATTCAACATGGTCATGTTAGGGACCGTGTTGCTCAATATGAGCTAAAGCGCGATCGTGTTAAGGGTCGTGTATCTTTTGGTGAAAAATTTAGTTTCAACATGGTTAAAACATGATTGTGTTAGGAGGTCGTGTTATCCTTGACTCAACACGGTTGAAACACGATCGTGTTAAGAGACCCTATGTCTTTCACACTCAATACAGTTTAAACATGACCGTGTTAGGAGGTCGTGTTACTTGTAACTTAACACAGTCGAAACACGACCGTGTTGGGAGGCCGTGTATCTCTCATTATACCTTTCCATTTCAACACGGTCAAAACAAGACCATGTTGGGAGGCTATGTTGCCCTCGGCAATCTCCACCAACCCTATTTCTTTTACTCCGATTTCTCCTAAACTTGATTCCCTTTATTCTTAAGCTTAACTAAGTTTCTAAAACTCGTAATTGTATTTAAATTACATAGATTTGCATACTTACTTCAATTTCCACAATTCGTAAATCTCGAGTTGTTGATTCTCCATTCTCGTACGTCCCTTCATGCACCTCGTTTTCTGTATGAACAAACGACACTCATAACTACAAATTCCATAAATCCTAATTTGACTTTAGTATGGAATTCCTTACCTTATTGTCTTTAGAGTTTGATTGCCCCTTTTTCCTCTAGTCTTTAAGGTTTCTTGTAGGGAGCGCCTGTCCTCTACGGTTCTATTTCACTACTCAGAATGATAAAGGAGGCTCTCTAGATCAAGCTATCGTAACTTCTTCTATCCTAACTTCTTTACTGGCTTCAATAGATATAGTTGCTAGTATACTTTTTCCCCACATCTCATAGGTAGGCAATCTAGTGGGTCTCTACACTTCAAGTTTGTATTCAAAACATCCATCCCCAAGTGTATTAAACTATACCACCATGTTGTGGTAGTCAATGGTAGCATGATATTTTGATAACTAGTTGACGCTTAAAGTAATGTCAAACTCTATCATCTCTAATACTAAGAGGTCTACTAGCATCACCCTATTATGTATTTCTATTCTCACTCATTTGCATATCCTACTTATTCTTCCTCCTCCTCCTAAAGGAGTACTAACAGCCAAGCAATCATTCATATTTTCAACATCCAAAGCACATGCATAGACAAAATTCTTAGACACACAGGATACAGACGCACCGGTATCGAATAGCACATATGTATTTTAAGAGTGTACTAGAAGCATACCTACAAATGTTGTCCACATCTAGGATATCCAGGTGCTACTATTGATGAATGGCAAACACCTCAGTAGGAACTCTTTGTTTAGGACCTCCTGCCTGTGGTCTACCTCCTTGCCCTCTCATTAGAGGTCTAACTGCCTATAAAACTAGCCCTGCTTGGTTTCTGATATATCCTTGAGGACAGTTGACTGCCTTATGTCCCCTCTGGTTGCTCACATGACAAAAGTGATGAGATCCATGATGGGAGCCAAGCCATAAGATGGAATGTAGATCCTCTTGAAATGCCACCTGGACTGATTACGAGAAATCGAGCGAAACGATTCAAGGAAGCACTTAACGGGTTGATAAAGGATGTCCATGAAGCTGGAAAGGATTGGAGCAATCATGAAGTTGGAAAAGATTGGAACAACCATGGGAAGGCCCTTACTCTTGTACAAGTTATACTAGATACGGGGTGAAGAGGGCGTGTCTTTACAAGGCACGGCCGTGTAGGAATCTCAAGGTTACACAGAATCATACACGGTCATATACATGGCCAAAAGGCACGGCCGTGTATGGAGTCAAGAAAATCCACAGAAAGATACACGTCTAGAAGTACACGGCTGTGTATGTCTCCAATGCCGGCTCAAGGTCGCCGACCTTCATTCCAATGCCGCCGGCCTTCATGTCTACACCGATGGCCTTCATGTTCTGTTTTTGTTATTTTTACGCAACTTATTGAAGTGATGTCATTTTGGGCTTTATTGTTATGAATTATAAACCATAGTAAAAAGCTCCTGGGGTTTAGAACATAGAGAATATAGAATATACAACATTAAAAAGTTTGAAACACTTTTGAGAGAATTCCTCTCTTGGTTCTTTAAAGAACTAACCTAGAACTTATCGGATTTTATTTCCGTGGCGTTCATCCCGACTTATCAATCTGTCTTTCAACCCGATTGTGGCGTCTTCATATTATACCAAGGTTCTTGTCTCGCTTATAGACAATGGGACGTGGTTTACCTAAACCTTTAACACCTAAACAGGTGTATGAGGATCAGTTGCAGCTACAAAAGTCTTTTGCAAAACATAAGGTGAGTGAAAAACAGAGGGAGAGTGAGAGAGCAAAAGACAATGAGAAAGAAAAGGAATACAAAAGTCGAACTCAAAAGGAAAAAAGAGAGGAAGGCTGGAAACAGTGTGAGAGACCAAGTTGAAGGGGGATCAACTTTGGTGGTGAGTGAAAAGGAGAGTGTAGCCTTGCAAAAGGAGAGTTGTGTGGCAAGAGCGAGTGTAGTGAGGAGAGCGTTAGTGATGAAGCAACCTATGTTGTTACTGGTTTTTAAGGAAACATGTCTTAATACTAACGAATTATCTAACTCTTTGCCTAGTGTGGTTGTGTCTATTGTGCAGGACTTTGAAGATGTCTTCCCTGAGGAGATTCCAAAGGAATTACCGCCTATTCATGGAATTAAACACCAGATTGACCTTGTACCCGGAGCATCGATTCCAAACAAGCCAGCTTATAGGAGCAATCCGGAGGAGACAAAGGAACTCCAAAGGCAGGTCGATGAATTAATAGAGAAGGGGTACGTGAGAGAAAGCATGAGTCCATGTGCATTGCCTGTGATTTTGTTGCCTAAGAAGGATGGGACATGGAGAATGTGTGTTGACTGCCGCGCCATCAACAACATCACGGTAAAGTATCGTCATCCCATTCCTCGCTTAGATGACATATTAGATGAGTTATATGGGTCTAGTGTCATTCCTCATGAGCCTTGGGTAGATATTTCCATAGATTTTGTGTTAGGATTACCCAGGTCTATACATGGTCGAGATTCTATTTTTGTAGTTGTGGATAGATTCTCTAAGATGGCACATTTCATTCCTTGTCACAAAACGGATGATGCTTGCAATATTGCCAATTTGTTCTTTAGGGAAGTTGTGAGATTACATGGTATGCCTAGAACAATTGTATCGGATAGAGATGCTAAGTTCTTAAGCTACTTCTGGAAGACCTTGTGGGCTAAGTTAGGAACTAAGTTATTGTTCTCTACTACTTGTCATCCACAGACTGATGGTCAAACTGAGGTAGTAAATCGATCCTTATCTACTTTGTTGAGGGCTGTAATTAAAAAGAATATTAAAAGTTGGGAGGATTGTTTGCCGCATGTTGAATTTTCCTATAACCGTACAGTGCATTCTGCTACTAAATTTACTCCTTTTGAAATTGTGTATAGTTTTAATCCACTAACTCCTTTAGATTTATCACCTTTGCCTATTTCTGAGTATGTTAATCTAGATGGCCAGAAGAAAGCAGAATTTGTTAAACAGATCCATGAGAAGGCAAGGCTAAACATTGAGCGAAGAACAAAGTAGTATGTGAAACAAGCTAACAAGGGTCGTCGACAAGCTGTCTTTGAACCTGGAGACTGGGTTTAGGTTCACATGCGTAAAGAGCGGTTTCCTATGCAGCGTCGATTTAAACTACTTCCTAGAGGCGATGGACCATTTCAAATTCTTGAGCGCATCAATGATAATGCATACAAGATAGATTTACCAGTTGAGTATCAAGTAAGTGCCACATTTAATGTTACTGATCTGAGTCCTTTTGATGCAGGCGATGATTTGAGGACAAATCCTTTTCAAGAGGAGGGGAATGATGAGATCCATGATGGGAGTCAAGCTAGAAGATAGAATGTGGATCCTCTTGAAATGCCACCTGGACCGATTACGAGAAATCGAGCGAAACGATTCAAGGAAGCACTTAACGGGTTAATAAAGGATGTCCATGAAGCTGGAAAGGATTGGAGTAATCATGAAGTTGGAAAGGATTGGTACAACCATGGGAAGACCCTTGCTCTTATATAAGTCATACCAGACATGGGGTGAAGAGGGCGTATCTTTACAAGGCACGGTCGTGTAGGAATCTCAAGGTTATACAGAATCATACACGGTCATATACACGGCTAAAAGGCAAGGCCGTGTATGGAGTCAAGAAAATCCACAAAAAGATACATGTCTAGAAGTACACGACCGTGTATGTCTCCAACGCCGGCTCAAGGCTGCCGGCCTTCATTCCAACGTCGCCGGCCTTCATGTTCTATTTTTGTTATTTTTACACAACTTATTGAAGTGATGTCGTTTTGGGCTTTATTGTTACGAATTGTAAACCCTAGTATAAAGCTCCTAGGGTTTAGAACATAGAGAATATAGAATATACAACATTAAAAAGCTTGAAAACACTTTTGAGAGAATTCCTCTCTTGGTTCTTTAAAGAACTAACCTAGAACTTATCGGATTTTATTTCCGTGGCGTTCATCCCGACTTATCAATCGATCTTTCATCCTGATTGTGGCATCTTCATATTATACCAAGGTTCTTGTCTCGCTTATAGACAACGGGTCGTGGTTTCCACTGTGTTTGGCATCTTAGGTAACGAATTTCGAATGTATTGGTATTGGGTTTCGTCACACATTGGCGTGGATCGTATCAGTTAGGAATCCGATCAAACCGATCTCGCATAAAAAAGATTAGGGAAACTGACCTTTCAGTGCAATGTCTGCTAATGTGCCCAGTTTTCCCACAAGAGAAACATGCCCCCTCTGGCCATCTGCACTCTCTTAACTCATGAGGTCTGTAACATCTGGGACATTTAGCATTTGTGTTTGTTATAGTGAGTGCCAAAGGCACTTGCTTAATCTGGAGAGGAGGGGTTACAACTCTGGGTGTTTTGCTTTGCAACAAGTGATGTCTTTTACCCCTGCCTTACCCCATTCCATTAGAGGTAGGTCTTTTTCCCAGAGTTATTGTTGCTTTGTAGTTCTTCTATTCTTCTATGATCTTCTTTTTCTGTTCAAGGCACTTCACTTTGTCTACCATTTCAGCATATGTATTTAGCTAAAAGGCCACTACTGCTAGTTGTAGGTCCAATTTTAATCTTCTCAGGAACCTTCTAGCTCAGGACCTATCATCATTGCGTACATTTTCGAGAAGGAATTGAATGAGGTGATTAAGCTCTACCTCATACTCTTCAACAGTTCGGTTCCCCTGTTCATAGTTATAGTAATCATTCTCCATTCTATCTCTAGAGCTGTTGGGGAAGTATCTCTGATAAAACAACTTCTTAAACACCGCCTAGTTCATGCACTCCCCTACAAGTTTAGGAATCGAAAACCACCATTTTACTATAATGCCCTTCAGCATGAATGCATCATAATTCACTTTCCTATCTTCTGGTATATGGAAGGCAGCAAAGGTCTTCTCAATTTCCTATACCCAATCCTCAACCTCGATTAGGTCATCCACTTAAGGGTTAAACTCCTTAGCCACTCTTATGAACCTATCAAAGTTGATGGGTTCATTGGCATTCCTGTGCTGTAGGACATTAAGGGTTTGGTGTTGTTGTGCTAGTAGTCCCACCAAGTGGTTCACAGTATGCAATAGCTACACTATCTCTTCAACCATTTGACCTCTTTCCCCTTGTCACTATAGGTTTTGAGTTTCCTTCTCATTGGGGTTATCACGCTTAGCACCCCTTCCAGTTCCAGATTTGGTAATTCTTCTTGGAGGCATTCTATTTAAGAAGAGACAATCGGATCGACTTATGTTAATAATAGTCATGGCTAGTTTCATAGTGTGTAAGTATATACACTTATACCACTACACAAGGGGTCTATTCATATATAAAGCTTAACAATTAGAAGAATACAAGTGAAATAATAATATAAGAAAATAATTACATAATTAAGTAAACGTCCCATATTTTACCCCCACTATCTTCATGTCTAACTATCTTACAAATCTAGTGCTTAATCCTTTTAAAGATCATAGCTTAGACTCTATTGTTTAAAACTTATGGCTATTGATCTGCACTTAGTTCTAATGATAATTACCTAAACTCTTTAGGATCAATAACCTATACTCTATAGATCAAAACTTAGGTCATAAGGATCATGAACCTATTCTCTATAGATTCAAACTTAAGTTTCTAAATATCATAAAACCTAGAGCTTTGATACCACCTAAGCTGTAACGCCCTAAAACCAAGGTCACGCTACTGCCTACCACATGTCCTTATTTCACAAGAACACGTTAAAGCTCTAAAACAACTTTGATACATTTTAGCTTGTAACTCCTATATAAAAACATTTCATACATCCTCAAAATTCCAATGATAACTTAAACCATATCAAACATCTAAAGCAGTGGAAGTCTTTAAACACCAAAAATAACATTTTCAAAAGACAATGTCTATCACAATCCAATAACATAATTCTCCTAAAACCTAATCACCATAATAATAATGGTAATCTTCATCTTCCTCTCTCTGTAGTTCAACTAAACCTAAGTTATCTTCTGGATTCTCATCTCCTTTAACACCCGCATCTAAAAATGATTCCTCGAAGGGTGACCTAATGCCCAGTACGTATAACACAAACACATACGCATGAACAAACATAAACAAGTATCACACACATCATGCAGAACTTAAACACAGATAACCATTTCATAATATAATTTATGTCCACAAGAAAACAACGGGGTACTCATGATCCCCTTATTACACTTAAGACATTGGAGCATGACTTGATGATGGGAACTGCCACTATGGGCCCTACACCCATGATCCCTTAATCCTTAAACTTGGTGATGGGAACTATCACTACGAGCCCTACACGCATGCACACTTAAACCTTAAACCTGGTGATGGGAACTACCACTACGGGCCCTACAACCATGTCCAATTAAACCCTAAACTTGGTGATGGGAACTGCCACTACAAGCCCCATACCCATGATCTCTTAATCCTTAAACTTAGTGATGGGAACTACCACTACGAACCCCACACCCATGTACACTTAAACTTTAAATCTGGTGATGGGAATTGCAACTATGGGCCCCACACCCATGTCTACTTAAACTCTAAACTTGGTGATCGAAACTGCCACTACAAGCCCCACACCTATGTACACTTAACCACTTAATCAACATTTAACCTAGATCATTTTCAAACACGACTCCACTAGGGACAACGTCACAGAAGGATCATTGGGGTGCTCCCTAGGGATCTACCTCTATGGGCTCTTAGGCCAAGCCAAGCACATACAACATACCACTTAAATACTTAAGCCAAATCGTTCAACTTAATCAATTCAACACATGTACTAACTTAAGCAAACACAAAACAGCACACAAGTTACACGTACCTTGAATCTTAGCCTTATTGGGATGTCGTGTTACCCTTAACTTAACACGATCAAGACACGATCGTGTTGGGAGGCCATGTATCTCTCGATATACCTTTCCATTTCAACACTATCGAAACATGATCATGTTGGGAAGTCGTGTTACCCTCAGCAATCTCTACAAACCCTATTTCTTTTACTCCGATTTCTCCTAAACTTGATTTCCTTTATTCTTAAGCTTAATTAAGTTTCTAAAACTCGTAATTGTATTTAAATTACATAGATTTGCATACTTACTTCAATTTCCACAATTCGTAGATCTCGAGTCGTTGATTCTCCGTTCTCGTATGTCCCTTCATGCACCTCGTTTTCTGTATGAACAAACGACACTCATAACTACAAATTCCATAAATCTTAATTTGAATTTAGTATGGAATTCCTTACCTTATTGTCTTTAGAGTTTGATTGCCCCTTTTTCCTCTAGTCTTTAAGGTTTCTTGTAGGGAGCGCCTGTCCTCTACGGTTCTATTTCACTACTCAGAATGATAAAGGAGGCTCTCTAGGTCAACTTGGAGTATTTATACCCTATGTGTGAAATGTCTAAATTGCCCCTCGAAATTTTATAAAGTTCTATCCTATTCCTTAGCTCTTTATGATAATACCAATAGTACATAAATAAATAAATAATTTAAATTTTCATATATTACATCCATAACACCATGCTCATCAAATCCATAAATGTTACAACTGCATTGGTAAACCCAAAAGACATCACAAAAATTCAAAATGCCTATATCGAGTCCTAAAAGTTGTCTTTTAGATATCTCCTTCATTAATCCTCAACTAGTGGTATTTTGATCTTAGGTCGATCTTAGAAAATACCTAAGCTTCTTGTAGCTGATCAAATAGGTCATCTATCTTGGGAAGAGGATATTTGTTCTCGATGGTGACCCGGTTCAATTCTCTATAGTTGATGCACAGTCTCATGCTTCTATCCTTCTTTTTGACAAAAAGGACTAGCGCGCCCTAGGGAAATGTACTGGGTATTATGAAACCTTTATCTTGAAAATCCTGTAACTATTTCTTTAGTTCTTCTAATTCAATTGACACTATCCTATATATTAGTACAGTAATCTATACTAAATTAATGCTGAACTTGATCTCTCTAGCTGAGGGTAAACTAGAAAGGTCTTCTGGAAACAAATTTGGAAATTTTCTCACTATTGACACCATCTCTAAATCCATTTCTTCACTAGCTTCAGTGGTTACAGCAGTTAATATACTCTATCCCCACAACTCATAAGTGGGTAATCTTATCGGTCTCTATGCTTTCAACTTAAATTTAAATAAATCTTCCCTAAGTGTGTTAAAGCGTACCACAATGTTATGGTAGTCAATGGTGACGTGATATTCTGACAACCATTTAACTTCTAATATTAAATCAAACTATACCATTTCCATAATCAACAAGTTTGTCGGCATCACTCTACCCTGTATCTCTATTCTTACTCTTCTAAAAACTTTATCTAACATCCTTCAAACTCCTAGAGGAGTACTAATAGCCAATTGATCATCTATACATTCAATATTCAGTGCACACTCATGTACAAATGATTCAAACACACAAGAAATAGAAGCACCGGTATCAAATAATACTTAAAGCATACTTGCAATAGTGTCCATATCTAGAAGGTCCTGGTGCTAATGCTGCTAAAGTGTAAACACTCTGGTAGGAACCCATTGTTCGGGCCCCCTTATCTGTGGCTTACTAGTCTATGCCTTTGTTGGAGGTCTTGCCACCTATTGAGTTAGCGTTATTTGATTTCCTACCTGGCCCTAAGGATAATCTACTACCTTCTGTCCCCTTTACTAACACACATGTGATAAAGTCATATTTTACCCATAATTCATTAAGCAATTTGCAATTATTCATTATTGATTTTAGAGAAATCACAAGGAAATGGTACTTAATCATGTTTATTTTTACATTTCAGATGTTAGAGGACTTTGAGTTCAAAGCTTAATCAATTTGGAGAGATTACATACAAATTGAAGCATGAAAAGATTGAAGGATGGCAAAGGAAGAATCAAGGCTGCCAGCCTTTATGGCCAGCTTTCCATGCAACACCGCCGGCCTTTATGGCCGGCTTAAATGAAGGCTACCGGCCTTAAGCCGGCCTTGAGCCGGTCTTGTTTTAATTGCATCTCCTCGCCTCCCCTTGCATATATATAGGTCCTAGGTCGATTTGTAGGGGATCTTTTTGTCAATTTTTCTTGTTCTTAAAGTAGTTTTAACCTAGTTTTAAGAGAGAATTGTGGAGATCAAATCTTGGAGAAAACTTTGTGATCTTGGTGGAGATTATCATCCTTTGTGAAGGATTTGTGGAGTTCCTTGCAATTAAGGTTTTATTTGTATTGTTGAATTGGTGATTTCTGAACTTTATCTCTTATATGCAATTCAAGTATTTGATCCAACTATTGAATATGCTTTCTTTTGCACGAATCTCCTTGAATCATAATCATGTCTTTATCTCCATGAATTGCTAAGTCTTTTCCTTGGGAAATTGGATGAAACCCTAGAATGTTAAAAGGATAATTGTAGCCATGTTATATAATTAGGAATTATTAGGATTATTCATGATTGCAATTCCTTTTATTTCAATTATAATTGGTCTTTGATTATAATTGTTAGAAATCCTTTTGATACGGGAGTTGATTAGGATTTATTAGGAATTCTTAATTAGACTGATTGTCAATACGGGAGTTACGATAATTGGTTTAATTAGAGTTTATGGAGGGCGCAATGCAATGTTTCTTGTTAATTAATCACTAAGGGATTAGGGTTAATTGATTTAGGGCATTAGTTGTTTGTAGCATCGGGAGGTGTATGAACATAATTTTGATTCCTTGGTTAATTGGAGATGCAGAAGCCGACTAATTGATTTAAGGTTAACTTCCCTAAAAAGGATTTTCTAAACTCACTTGAATAACCTTTTAACCACTGGTTGATATAACATGGTAGCAGTTTGATTAACGAATCTAGGGTGAATTCTAATTTCCCTCGTTCATAATTGATAGATTCTTCATAAAATTCTCCTTGTTTGCTTTAAGTTAAATTTTTAGCTTAGACATTTCAAAACCCCTTTTTAATCACCTAGATATTGATAAGAATTTCCATAGGTCTAGTACTCTATTAGTTCCTCAAGGGATCGACAACCCTACTTTTCACCACTCTATTACTTGATACGACCAGTGCACTTGCTGCTATTGTGCTTTTATTATATATACATTCTGAGCGTATCAAGTTTTTGGTGCCGTTGCCGGGGAACTAATAGATATTAGATTTCGTAGTTCTGTTGGTAGTCTAGGTGCAATTTTATGTTTTTCTTGGCTTTTGGTCTCTTTGCAGGTGTTACATGTGCAGGAGTAGGAGTGCTGATCTCCTACCATTCGATATTGAAATTGAGCGTACTCTACGTCAGATTAGAAGAGACAACAAGCAGAGAGAACAAGTAGAAGAGATGGCGAATGAGGATAATCGCCAGATTCAGGGTGTTCAGCGAGCACTTAGAGATTTCTCTATTCCTAGGATTCAGGAACCGCCCATTGTTAGACCAGTTATACAAGCCAACAATTTTGAGCTTAAACCGGCACTCATTCAAATGGTGCAATCGAGTCAGTTTAGAGGGTATTCAAATGAGAGCCCTGATGATCATCTTGCTGGGTTCCTTCAATACACCAACACTGTCAAGCAGAATGGTGTCATTGATGATGCCATAAGACTACAGCTTTTCCCTTTCTCATTGAGGGATAAAGCTAGAGCTTGGTTTTATTCATTGCCCCAAGGATCTGTCACTATTTGGGAAGACCTATCAACCATGTTCTTGAGGAGATTCTTCCCACCAGCTAGGACCGCCAAACTAAGAAGTGACATCATTAACTTTACAAAGTTTAGTGGTGAATCACTTTATGAGGCATGGGAGAGATTCAAGGAAGCAACTAGAAAATGCCCACATCATGGTTTACCAGACAATCTCCTTATTGAGATCTTTTACTTGAGTCTAGATGAGACATTGAGGTCTCTTGTGGATGCTGCAGCTAGGGGTACACTAATGGGAAAAACTTACTTAGAGGCCAGTGCATTGATAGAAGAGATGGCCTCTAGTGCACACAATTGGCAAAATGAGAGAAGTGGTACAAGAGTGGCTTCAGTGAATGACAATGTCAGTATGGCTCAGTTGACTGCTCAGATAGCTACCCTCACCACTCAGGTAAGTAGACTCGCCTCTTCAAATTCTTTTAATGCTAATCCATCTTCTAGTTGTGAAATTTGCTCAGGACCTCACTTAGCTAGTGAGTGCATGGCTGGAAAGTCGTCAGCTCCATCTAGTGGAGAGCAGGTAAACTTTGTAGGCAACCTCCAGAGAGGTACTCAAGGACCATATTCGAATATATACAATCCTGGGTGGCACAATCATCCAAACTTCTCATGGAGGAATGAGAATCAAGCACTTAACCCCCCCCCCCCTGGATTTCCCAAACAAGCTTCTGCTCAAAATGCCTATTCTCAACAGCAACCCACTCAGATGGAAGAGCTCATGAGGAGCTACATGCAAAAGACTGACACCCTCCTGCAAAACCAACAAGCTTCTATCAGAAACTTGGAGGGTCAGCTCGGTCAAATTGCACAGCAGCTAAGTACTAGACCCTCAGGGTCTTTGCCTAGCAAAACTGAGGAGAATACCCATCATGTCAATGCCATCATGCTAAGGAGTGGTAAGGAGGTGAAGAAAGCTGAAAGGCAAGTAAAAATTCAAGAGAAAGATCTAGAGAAAGGTAAGCAGAAGGAGGAGGAACTCACATCCAAAGCACCAGTGTTGCAGCCTTATGTTCCACCTATCCCCTTCCCAGGAAGACTTAAGCAGAGGGAGTTAGAAGCCCAGTTCGCCAGGTTTTGTTTCATATTTAAGGGGCTTCAAATCAATATACCTCTCTTAAAGGCCTTGAAGCAAATTCCATCCTATGCCAAATTCATGAAAGAGCTGCTCTCTAACAAAAGATCCATGGAGAGTGTTGAGAAAGTAATGCTTCTTGGCAAGAGTTCAGTTGTCATAAAGAAGAAATCTGCTCAGCTACCTAGAAAGCTGAAAGATCAAGGAAGTTTCAGTATCCCTTGCACCATTGGTAATATTGATTTTGAGAATGTTTTGATTGATTCTGGTGCAAGTATTAATTTAATGCCACTTTCAGTTTTTAGGAAACTTGGAATAGAGCCACAAAAGTGCAAGAGGAGACCAATCACTATGCAGCTAGCTGATAAGAGCTCAAGGTTTTCCAAGGGTACAGTGGAGGATGTCTTAGTCAAGGTCGATAAATTCATATTTCCAGTGGACTTTGTCATACTGGATGTGGAAGAAGATGAGGACATTCCACTCATTCTGGGTAGACCATCCCTAGCCACAGGTCAAGCTCTAATTGATGTAGGACAAGGTAAGCTCACCCTTAGAGCACTAGATGACCAGGTAACATTTGATATGTATGATCCTGTGTTTTTGTCTAATGAGAAAGCAATGTATTCTGACATATCTGCTGAGGGTGAAATTACTAACAATGATGTGGAGGAAGATGTAAGGCAAACCACTCTTGAAGCTGTCATGAATGAGATAGATGATTGGGGGGATGAGGATGAGCAAGAAAACAAAGGCTGTGAGCAAGTACCCCAGACTGAAAATGTTGTTGCTTTCGAGAAGATGGACCACTATGAGAAGCCACCAGTGCCGACACTAATGCCCATGCAGACACTTGAACCTAATGTCTTTTCTAATCAATTGTTTGATTATGAGTGTCTGAATTCAGGAAATCCATGGCCTCACATTAATCCAGTGCCTATGACAAGAGAATTGCAGCAGCAAATTCATGGCCAATTAGATGAACATAAGGAAATCCTGGGGTGGTCAAGGGCAGACATCCAGCAGGTAAGTTTGTTGATATCCACATACAAAACATTGGTGGAAGTTGAAAAGAAGGGCACCATACCATGGAAGGAAGCTTGGAATCCTAATCTGAAGACAATGGTGTTGGAGGAGTTGTTTAAACTCTTTGATTTAAGTTGAGATGACAAACCTTGATAGTTAGGCTGATGACTATAAAACAAGCGCTCTATGGGAGGCGGCCCATATTTACGTTTACTTTATTGTGTTTCATTGGCTTTATTTTAATTGTTTTTAGGAAAATGCAAGGTGAATGTTTACAAGGACCAATCTCTCCAAGTTCAACTTTGATGGGATTTAAATATGGCTTCTACATGTTATACCAGGGGAGTACCAGTTCCTTTTGTCTTATTTCCTTCCTATTTTGTTATTTGCATTGATGTGAGACAGTGTGGACACTGTCTATTCTTAAGTGTGGGGAAGGGAATGTAGGAATTAAAGTTGAGATGAGTATTGCCTGTTCTGTGCTTTTATGATCATACTCTTCCATTATCTTGAACTGTATTTGTCCCTGAGTTATCTGACAATTTTTAGGCCATTTTTTTCAAAAATTTTAATGGAAATCTAGAGATTATACCAAAAAAAAAAAAAAAACCAATAGCCTTTTGCATCTGTTTATGATTTATTAAAAATAATAACTCATTATTATGCCCTACTCACCACTGTTGTGATTCTTGTACTTAGTTAAAATTAATGAATAAAATCTTTAGAAAACAAATTTACCTAGTTTTTAGCCTTATAATTTGAAGTTTAAAAGTCTATTGAGTCCTCTTGTGAAAGATAAACAGGTCTACTTCGGGTCTCTTCTCTAGCTAGTATATCTTCTTGAAAGTTGCTTTGAAAGCTTTTCAACATCTAATGAAAGAGGTAAGGGAAACTCCTCACTTAGTGATCCCTTATAAAAAAGTCTTAATTCTGTATAGCATTCAAATGAAATAAGTTGCCTTACTCCAATGACTCGGGTAATTGAGTTAAGAGTATCCAAACTTGAATGCTAGAGTGAGGGAGAGTTCGATGGGGTCCCTTTAAAACCGGGTCACTTGGGTGATGAGCCCGAGATGTGCCGAATCAGTGATCTCACTATAGCGATAAAGGCGGAGAAGCAAAAGTTCAATACGCGAACTTATTTTATAGTAAAAAAAAAAGAGAGAGAGAGAGAGAGAAAAAAAAAAGTAGAGTTTTAGTGAATGCTCATCAATAAGTTACATTGGACTTATAATAAAAAGGGAGAAAATCTAGGAAAGGAATTGATACCATATGCTTTCATTTTATGTTGACCTGTTTAAAGAAGTGATGGGAAGGATCATATGCTTGCTAATTGCCAGTGAAGTTTAAATGGGTGTGTTTCCTTTAGGACTGAATATCTACTTTTGGAATAAGAATTCTTAGGTTAAACGCTTGGATTAAAGTTTTTTTTTTTTCTCTAGATTAGTTGGTTAATTTTGAGTATAGTACTCCAATCACATATTCCCAGTTTGGTTTGAGTGGTAGGCATCACAAAGTAGTGAGTCAGAAGTAGAGATGACAGATGTTCAAGTTTGTATGATAATGAAAAATTTTGTACTTTCTAGGATGGATTTCTTTCTGGTTTTATTTTGCTTGAGGACAAGCAAAAGTGTAAGTGTGGGGGAGTCGATAAAGGCATATTTTACTCATAATTCATTAAGCAATTTGCAAGTATTCATTATTGATTTTAGAGAAATCACAAGGAAATGGTACTTAATCATGTTTATTTTTACATTTCAGATGTTGGAGGACTTTGAGTTCAAAGCTTAATCAATTTGGAGAGATTGCATACAAATTGAAGCATGAAAAGATTGAAGGATGGCAAAGGAAGAATCAAGGCCGCTGGCCTTTATGGCCGGCTTTCCATGCAACACCGCCAGCCTTTATGGCCGGCTTAAATGAAGGCTGCCATCCTTGAGCCAGCCTTGGGCCGGTCTTGTTTTAATTGCATCTCCTCACCTCCCCTTACATATATATAGGTCCTGGGTCGATTTGTAGGGGATTCTTTTGTCAATTTTTCTTGTTCTTAAATTAATTTTAACCTAGTTTTAAGAGAGAATTGTGGAGATCAAATCTTGGAGAAAACTTTGTGATCTTGGTGGAGATTATCATCCTTTGTGAAGGATTTGTGGAGTTCCTTGTAATTAAGGTTTTATTTATATTGTTGAATTGGTGATTTCTGAACTTTATCTCTTATATGCAATTCAAGTATTTGATCCAACTATTAAATATGATTTCTTTTTCACGAATCTCCTTAAATCATAATCATGTCTTTATCTCCATGAATTGCTAAGTCTTTTCCTTGGAAAATTAGATGAAACCCTAGAATGTTAAAAGGATAATTGTAGCCATGTTATATGATTAGGAATTATTAGGATTATTCATAATTGCAATTCCTTTGATTTCAATTATAATTGGTCTTTGATTATAATTGTTAAAAATCCTTTTGATACGGGAGTTGATTAGGATTTGTTAGGAATTCTTAATTAGACTGATTGTCAATACGGGAGTTACGATAATTGGTTTAATTAGAGTTTATGGAGGGCGCAATGTAATGTTTCTTGTTAATTAATCACTAAGGGATTAGGGTTAATTGATTTAGGGCATTAGTTGTTTGTAGCATCGGGAGGTGTATGAACATAATTTTGATTCCTTAGTTAATTGGAGACGCGGAAGCCGACTAATTGATTTAAGGTTAACTTCCCTAAAAAGGATTTTCTAAACTCACTTGAATAACCTTATAACCACTAGTTGATATAACATGGTAGCAGTTTGATTAACGAATCTATGGTGAATTCTAATTTCCCTCGTTCATAATTGATAGATTCTTCATAAAATTCTCCTTGTTTGCTTTAAGTTAAATTTTTAGCTTAGACATTTCAAAACCCCTTTTTAATCACCTAGATATTGATAAGAATTGCCATAGGTCTAGTACTCTATTGGTTCCTCGAGGGATCGACAACCTTACTTTTCACCACTCTATTACTTGATACGACCAGTGCACTTGCTGCTATTGCGCTTTTATTTTATATACATTCTGAGCGTATCAACATGGCAAAATACCAGTGAGATTGACCTTTCATTACAATACCTACTAATATGTCCTGTCTTTCCATAAGAGAAACACATACCCTTAAGCCATCAACATTCCCTTAGTTTATAAGGCCCACAACACCTAGTGCACCTGATTGTAGGAGCTGTTGTAGGAAATGCCAAAGGCATTAGTCTAATCTATAAAGGAGGGGCTACAATAATCTAAGATCTGTTTTGAAACATCTAGGGCCTCTTGCCCTTATCTTGCACCACCACACTTGAGGCGGATCTCTTACCTAAAGCTACCCTTACTTTGCGGTTTAACTGTTCTTCTGTCCTTCTTTTGCTCTATTCCAAATACTTTGCCTTATTGAGGCTCCAACCTCATGTTGGAGACTTAGCTCCAAATCCTCTTAAAAATCTTCTTGCCCTAGATCTATCATCAACACGAATCATCTCGAGTAAGAACTAAATTAAGCAATTCAATTCTGCCTCATATTCTTCCATTATGATCCTCCTTTGTTCACAATTATAATACTTATTCTCCATTCTATCTTTAGAACTGCTAGGGAAATACCTTCAATAGAATAATTCCCTAAACCCCATCCAATTCATAGTTTCTTCTGCTAGTCTAGGAACTAACCCCCACCATTTTGTTGTAGTCCCCTTCAGCATGAACGCAGCATAGTCTACCTTCCTATCTTCAAGTACTCGGAAGGCAACAAATGTCTTCTCAATTTCCTACATCCAATTCCTTGCTTCAATTGGGTCATCTGCTCTAGGGTTGAATTCTTTTGCCATCCTAATGAACCTATCAAAGCTAATTGGTTCTTCTGCAACTCTATTCTATAGGGCATTTTAGGCTTGCCATTGCTGTGTTAATAACTGCACTAGGTTGCTCACTACCTGTAGAAGTTAGGTGGTGTGTTTAACCCAATCCCCCTTGTAGCTGCTGACCTTGGAGATTCCCCTCATTTAGGTTGCCACGCTTAACACCCCTTAATGAGCCTAATCTAGTAATTCTTTTTAGAGGCATTTTGTTTAAGAAGAGACAACCAAATAAACCCGAGAGTTAGTGTTAGTTCAAATATTAGTGTTATTGTATGTTAGCATATACATATATACCTCTACACATAATTGTATACTTATATGTGAATAACTTTGAAATTAAAAGAATTGCATATAAAAATAATAATTACAATAAAATAAATAGCTAAACAAAAATAATTATCCCATAGCTTCATCTACTCTCTTCATATTTCACCATTTTATAGATTTAACACTTAATTCATCTAAAGATCACATCTTACTTTTTACTATTTAAAACCTATACTTATTAATCATCACCTATTTTTTAAGGATCATCAAACATGAGCTCTAATACTATTTAAGCTGTAACGGCCTAGAACTTAGGACGCTATGGCCCACTACGTGTCCTTATTAGGCAAAGACACATTAAGGCTCTTAACTCTACTCTTTAACACAAAATCTACATTTCCTATTAATCACAATTAAGATAACATTTGACAATATAGTAAATGGCTCAATAAAATCCCATACTCAATCTACATACTTCTTCAAAGAGATCTTAATACATCAAATCAAAATATTTTAGGTATAAACTATTATAAATATTATAATCCTTTAGTCCAAATAAGTCCCTTACTATTTAAATGGCTTCAAAGGTAAATCTTCACTTAATAACCATGGTAATAAAAGAAATCTACGTCATCCCCTTCTTGCACATTTAACCTTAGGTCCTTATCATGGGTAGTGTATTCATCTATGCTTGTAGCTAAAAAAGTATCCCTAAAGGATGAGTTAATGCCCAGTACGTATAACCTGCAAGCACATACGCATGAACAAGCATAAATTAAGTCACATGCATCAATGCAGGCATCAAATGCCATACAACAGATTATTATTTCATTTAAGTCATAAAATAGCAATATGGTACTCAAGACTTCGCCAAACCATATACACATACTTAATAGATAATACGGTGTTGGGAACTACCACTATGTTCCCCAACACCCTTGAGTCCTTAAAACTACTTAGATCTTTTTCAAGCATAACTCCACTAGGGACAACATCACATAAGGATCATTGTGGTACCCCCTAGGTATCTATCACTATAGGTGATACAAACCACGCCAACGTGTGACGAAACCCAATACCAATACGTTCAGAATTTGCTACCCAAGATGCCAAACACACTCAAGTGAAAACCGCGACCCGTTGCCTATAAGTGAGACAAGAACCTTGGTATAATATGTAGACGCCACAATCGGGATGAAAGACCGATTGATAAGTCAGGATGAACGCCACGGAATAAAAATCCAATAAGTTCTAGATTAGTTCTTTAAAGAACCAAGAGAGGAATTCTCTCAAAGTGTTTTCAAACTTCTATGTTGTATATTCTATATTCTATCTATTCTAAACCCTAGGAGCTTTATATTAGGGTTTACAATTCGTAACAATGATGCCCTAAAACGACATAACTTCAATAAGTTGCGTAAAAATAACAAAACAATGACTTAAAGGCCGGCAGCGTGGGAATGAAGGTCGGCGGCCTTGGAGCCGGCATTGGAGATGTACACGACTGTGTAATTCTAGTCGTGTATCTTTCTGTGGAAATTCTTGACAACATACACGACTGTGTACTTCTAGTTGTGTATCTTTTATGTGGAAATTCTTGACACCATACACGGCCATGCCTTTGAACCGTGTATACGACCGTGTATGATTTTGTGTAACCTCCAAACTCCTACCCGGTCGTACATTATAAAGACACGCCCTCTTCAACCTGTATCCGTTATGACTTGTACAAGAGCAAGGGCATTCCTATGGTTGTTCCAATCCTTTCTAACTTCATGATTGCTCCAATCCTTTCCGGCTTCGTGGACATCCTTTATCAACCCGTTAAGTGCTTCCTTGAATCGTTTTGCTCGAGTTCTTGTGATAGGTCTAGGTGGCACTTCAAGAGGATCCACATTCCATCTTCTGGCTTAGCTCCCTTCGTGGCTCTCATCATTCCCCTCCTCTTGAAAAGGATTTGTCCTCAAATCATCACCTGCATCAAAAGGACTTAAATCAGTAACATTAAATGTAGCATTCACTTGATACTCACCCGGTAAATCTATCTTGTATGCATTATCATTGATGTGCTCAAGAATTTGAAATGGTCCATCGCCTTTAGGAAGTAGTTTAGATCGACGCTGCACAGGAAACCGCTCTTTGCGCATGTGAACCCAAACCCAGTCTCCAGGTTCAAAGATAGCTTGTCGACGACCCTTGTTGGCTTGTTTCACATACTGCTCTGTTCTTCGCTCAATGTTTAGCCTTGCCTTCTCATGGATCTGTTTAACAATTCTACTTTCTTCTTGCCATCTAGATTAACATACTCAGAAATAGGCAAAGGTGATAAATCCAAAGGAGTTAGTGGATTAAAACCATGCACAATTTCAAAAGGAGTAAACTTAGTAGCAGAATGCATTGTGCGATTATAGGCAAATTCAACATGCGGCAAACAATCCTCCCAACTTTTAATGTTCTTTTTAATGACAACCCTCAACAAAGTAGATGAAGTTCGATTTACTACCTCAGTTTGACCATCAGTCTATAGATGACAAGCAGTAGAAAACAATAACTTAGTTCCTAACTTAGCCCACAATGTCTTCCAGAAGTAGCTCAAGAACTTAGCATCTCTATCCGATACAATTGTTCTAGGCATACCATGTAATCTCACAACTTCCCTAAAGAACAAATTAGCAATATTGCAAGCATCATCTGTTTTGTAGCAAGGAATGAAATGTGCCATTTTAGATAATCTATCCATGACTACAAAAATAGAATCTCGACTATGTCTAGACCTGGGTAATCCTAACACAAAATCCATAGAAATATCTACCCAAGGCTCATGAGAAATGACACTAGACCCATATAACCCATCTAATAAGTCATCTAAGCGAAGAATGGGATGACGATACTTTACCGTGATGTTGTTGATGGCGCGGCAGTCAACATACATTCTCCATGACCCATCCTTCTTAGGCACCAAAATCATAAGCACTGCACATGGACTCATGCTTTCTCTCACGTACCCCTTCTGCATTAATTCATCGACTTGCCTTTGGAGTTCCTTTGTCTCCTCTAGATTGCTCCTATAAGCCGGTTTGTTTGGAATTGATGCTCCGGGTACTAGGTCAATCTGGTGCTCAATACCACAAATAGGTGGTAATCCCTTTGGATTCTCCTTAGGGAAGACATCTTCAAAGTCCTGCACAATAGATACAACCACGCTAAGCAAAGAGTTAAATGGTTCATTAGTATTCAAACAAGTTTCCTTAAAAACCAGCAACAACATAGGTTGCTTCATCACTAACGCTCTCCTCACTACACTCGCTCTTGCCACACAACTCTCCTTTTACAAGGCTGCGCTCTCCTTTTCACTCACCACCAAAGTTGATCCCCCTTCAACTTGGTCTCTCACACTCTTTCTAGCCTTCCTATCTTTTTCCTTTTGATATCGACTTTTGTGTTCCTTTTCTTTCTCGCTGTCTTTTGCTCTCTCACTCTCCCTCTGTTTTTCACTCACCTTATATTTTGCAAAAGACTGTTGTAGCTGCAACTGATCCTCATACACTTGTTTAGGTGTTAAAGGTTTAAGATTAAAACTTTTCCCTTGGTGAACAAGCGTATACTTGTTAGAAAAGCCATCATGAACAACCTTCCTATCAAATTGCCATGGCCTCCCCAACAACACATGACACACTTGCTTTGACACTACATCGCATAACACCTCATCCTCATACCTACCGATGCGAAAAGCAACCAAGGCTTGCTTACTCACCTTAGTCTCGCCACTATCATTCAACCACTGCAATTTATATGGACTAGGGTGTTTAGTAGTCTTGAGTCCCAGCCTCTCAATAATAAAATTACTCACCACATTAGTGCAACTTCCTCCATTAATGATCAGACTGCAAATATGATCACCTAGATAACATCTAGTATGAAAGATATTCTCTCGTTGCACCTCCTCTTCTTCCTTCACCTGCACATTCAAAGCTCTCTTCACTACTGCCACTAACCTCCCTACTGCAGGCTCCTCATCATCACTAATGTCCTCTAATGGAGGCATATCACCCTCTTCACTATCCCCCTCAGTCTCATACTCACCATCATCACGCAGAATCATAACACGCCTATTCGGACATTAACTAGCAATATGGCCTCTACCTTGGCATTTAAAACATCTAATGTCATGATTTCTAGGAGTAGAAGAATCAGGTTTACCTTGGTTACCAGGAGTAAAACCCGCTTGCCTCTGCTCTCCTTTTGGCTTGGTGGGTAAAGGCTTTTCTTCCTTCTTCCATTGGTTAGTCTTCCAGGCGGATGAACCAGCACCCTGTTGAAACCGTGCAGTACTACTACCTTTCCTTCTGTGTTGGTTCTCAACCTTTATAGCCATATGAACCATATCTTCCAATTCTACATAATGTTGCAATTCCATGACATTTTGAATTTCTCTATTTAATCCAGCAAGAAACCTAGCCATGGTAGTCTCTCTATCCTCCTCTACATTCGCCCTAATCATAGTAACTTCCATCTCCTTGAAATACTCATCCACACTTCGGCTTCCCTGCCTAAGAGTTTGCAATTTGTTGTGTAATTCACGATAGTAATATGCAGGCACAAACCGCTTCTTCATCACTCTCTTCATCTCTTCCCACGACTCAATAGGTGGTTTGCCATTCCTTCTTCGATTTAACATTAGTTGATCCCACCACACTATGGCATAATCCAAAAATTCAATGGCAACAAGTTTCACTTTCTTTCTCCCACTATAGTTGTGACAATCAAATACCATCTCTACCTTCTTCTCCCACTCTAAGTACGCCTCGGGATCATTCTTCCCTTGGAGAGGAGGAATCTTCATCTTTATACTACTCAGTTGATTATCCTCTCTATTCCTATCTCCTCTATCTTCCCAATCCCTAGCTCCTCTATTCCTACCACTATAACCTCTATAACTCCCGATAGAAGGTTCATCAAATTCATCATCAAACATTTCATCTCCACCCCTTTGTACTCTCCTAGAACAACTCTCCCTCTTACGCACTTAGAAGACATTTTTAGATCGCTCTAGTCTTTATTCCACCATCTCATGAATTTGTTCCATGCCCTCCTGAAACATCCTCTTCATCTCACCCCTCAACGCCTCAATCACTAACCTAGCATCAAACCTTCCCCTCTCACCTTCAAGAGAATGCTGCCTCGACATCGTCCCTGCAGAAAAAGGTTAGCACGAACACAAATATATATATATATATATATGATTAAGCCTCACGATACACTCCCTTACATGTTTCGCTCAAATGATGATATCACACAGTCACTCGTGTATTCTTACAAGCAATAATGATATCAATTCGCCAATTCCTCTTCTCAATTCTCTTGGAACTAACCCAAACTATACCAATTCCCTTCCGTAGAATTCAACTAGAGAATACAACTCTAGGGCTCGAAATTTTCCTCTTTTTCTTTTAGATTTTTTTTTGTCGTGATTCTTTTTTTTTTTTTTGTAACAAAATTGAATAGAAGGCACTACACTTTCAATAAACAATTAACACTATGAAATTGATATGAACGATTGGAGTTAGGTTTTTGATGTTACCTTCCTCAAACCGAACTAATGGTTTAACAAACCTAAGCTCTGATACCAAACTGATACGAACCACGCTAACGTGTGATGAAACCTAATACCAATACGTTCGGAATTTGCTACCCAAGATGCCAAACACACTCAAGTGGAAACCGCGACCTGTTGCCTATAAGTGAGATAAGAACCTTGGTATAATATGTAGACGCCACAATCAGGATGAAAGACCAATTGATAAGTCGGGATGAACGCTACGGAATAAAAATTCGATAAGTTCTAGATTAGTTCTTTAAAGAACCAAGAGAGGAATTCTCTCAAAGTGTTTTCAAACTTCTATGTTGTATATTCTATATTCTATCTATCTAAACCTGAGGAGCTTTATATTAGGATTTACAATTCGTAACAATGATGCCCCAAAACGACATAACTTCAATAAGTTGCATGAAAATAACAAAACAATGACTTAAAGGTCAGCAACGTGGGAATGAAGGCCGACGGCCTTGGAGCCGGCGTTGGAGATGTACACGACCGTGTACTTCTAGTCATGTATCTTTCTATGGAAATTCTTGACAACATACACGATCGTGTACTTCTAGTCATGTATCTTTTCTGTGGAAATTCTTGACACCATATACGGCCGTGCCTTTGAACCGTGTATACGACCATGTATGATTCTGTGTAACCTCCAGACTCCTACACGGTCGTACCTTGTAAAGACACGCCCTCTTCAACCCGTATCCGTTATGACTTGTACAAGAGCAAGGGCATTCCCATGGTTGTTCCAATCCTTTCCAACTTCATGATTGCTCCAATCCTTTCCGGCTTCGTGGACATCCTTTATCAACCCGTTAAGTGCTTCCTTGAATCGTTTTGCTCGAGTTCTTGTGATAGGTCCAGGTGGCACTTCAAGAGGATCCACATTCCATCTTCTGGCTTGGCTCCCATCATGGCTCTCATCAATAGGCCCCTAAGTTGAGCCAAGCATAAACAATAAGCAACTTAATTAATTCCATAATAAGTTATTCTAATTTACAACTATCCTAATAATCACAAGAAACAAAAAATGTTACAAGTACCTAAAGACATAGTCTTAAGCACAACTTGTCTTGGACTAATAGCTAGACAGTATTCTATCAAAATACTAATAATTCACTCTTAGTACTAGTCTAAGTGTAGTCGAAGTCACTCGATTCTATTTACTTAATTGTTATAAGATTCCTTCTCTTACTCTATTAGAATTTCTATGATTACACTAAGTGTGTAGGTTGCATGGAAATTCAAATGGGTGTAAATTAAATTAAATAGAACAATGTCTCTAGGTACATGGTCATGCATTAAGCAACATACTTTTGCATGGTTAGATACACAGCTATGTATTGTGGTCATGTATCTTTCTATGTATTTTTGCATTTTAGCACACCTAAATATATGGTTGTGTAGTTGGTTGTGTACTTGTTTGTGATTTTCCATGATTCAACACACCCAAGTATACGAGTGTGTCCATTTTTGTGTACCTTTTTATAGATAATGCTTTTTTCTACGCAGGCATGTACCTAACTATGTACTACACTATTCCACACAAACTGCTTTTCCTCTTCTTTAATTCATTCCTAAGCCTAACTTCTATGACCTTAAGCTTAATTAGATCCTAAATTTTGTCAATTCTAATACATTATGAGAATTAGTATACTTACTTGGTTTAATAAATGTTTCAAATCCTCAATCATTTGATTTTGTGCTTATTCTGCCCCTTTCCTTGATCCGAATTCTATCAATCCTATTATAACAATACTTAATTTAAGATTCCATCGTTAACACATTAACTTGATTATTGGACCCCCTTACTTGTTGAAATCAGGTTTGGTCCTTGTGGTTGTTCACTAGGTCACCTTTAGGGTATTTGAGAGTGTTCCTTTGTCTTCTACTATGCAAATGGTAAAGAGGGGAGTGCTAGATTAATAAGTGGTTTATATACCCTAACCATGAAAAGACTAAATTACCCCTAGGTCTTTAAAGTTTTTACATGTTTATCCTTGGCTCTTATAATAATAATATTTAAATAATATACATTAAATGTGTATTTTACATCTTCAAAACGCTTATTACTTTCATTTCATTGCTTCAAAACTAAATTTTTTTTGTTCTTGGGCTTATATTTATATTTTATTAATCCTTTAAGACCTCAATCCCCATCATTACCTTAAAGGTGGCAAAGATTTTTCCTTAAATCTTGCTTCTTTCTTATATTAGATCCTACACAAGATTTTTCAAAAACTTTGTTGTAAACATGTTACACAAACATATTTTTCTTTTTCTTCTATTGTTTTTGGAGAGGATCTTTTGGTCCTTAATTTCTTCTCGCGACATTGTTAATATGGTAATCTACTGGTTATCCTTTTGGAATAAATAAGAATTTGACCTCCCATTGTAGGAAGTGTTCCTATCATACTGCCATAGCTTGCCCAATAGTATATGTATAGCTTTCATAGGAACTACTTCACAAATAACAACATCTATATATTTTCTAATGGCAAATGGAATTCGTATCCACTTATTAACTTGAGCTTGAGCCTTCTCATTGAACCATTCTAAACTATATTATGATGTATGTGGACTGGTTGGCAAACCTACCTTCTTCCCCCACTTATCAAAAGCCACATTAACACAACTATAACCATCTATAATTATGGAGCAAATTTTCCCAATTACTATAAATTATATGTGAAAGAGATTCTTCAACTGAACATGACTTAAACTCGCTTTGGCATGCAAGACAGCCCCATTGACTACTTTTACCTCCTCACTATCTAAGACAACTACTCTTCTTTCAAGTTCAGCCAACCACTTCTCATCGTCCTCTTCACTGTCAACCCCAAAGCTCAGAATTTCTTCCTTAGCAACCATGATTCTTCTATTAGGACACTCATATGTGATGTGCACAGAACCTAGACACTTAAAGCATTTTATATCACTAGCTCTCCATCTTAATGGCCTTAGTTCAACTTCCTATAGTTTTTGTGTGGCTAGAGTCTTCAACCAATTGCTACCATCTCTTTTCTTAAATTTTTGTACAAGTTAAACTTCCTCAATTTGTTTAGCTTAACACATAAGAGCCTTTGATTTACTCATCTTAAATTGCTTCTCAATTTTTCTAGCCAACTTAATGACATCCTTAAGACTATCATATGACTTCAAAATAAGGATGTTGGAAATTTCATACCTTAACCTTGTAATGTATTTGTCCATAGTCTATCTCTTTAATTCTATTGCTTCACATTGGATGGTTAGAATTTCAAATTCTTTGGTGTTGTCTACGCTCATGTTTCCTTATTTTAAAGATTGCAACTGAAGGTACATTCCGTCCTGATAATGGTGTGGAATAAATCGCTTCTGCATTAACGTCTTCATCAATAGCCATGTCCTCATTTCTACTTTCCTATCTCTTACGCTCTATGCCTTTACATTATCCCACCATACTCACACATATCCAAAAAACTCCAAAGAAGCCAACTTCACCTTCATTCACTCATCAAGATCATAGCAAGCAAATATCTTCTTTATTTTATATCCCCACTTTAGGTAATCTTCATGTGACTTACTACTAATAAAAATAAGAATCTTGACCTTGATCATATATAAGCCTAAATTAATATCATTGTAATCTCCCTATCTTACCCTCTCTTATTCATCAGCTTAGTGGACATTTCTCTAAAGTCTTGAAAATCACTGCCAAAACTCTCCTCTAAATTAACCTTGTGCTCTTCTATACTCACCATAACCAACCACTTTAAAAGTGTTCTATCTCCTCTCTCTTTCTTAATCTGCGTTCATTAAATATTGTACCAATGCCATTAAGTTATGAATTTGTTCATCTAGGGCATTCCATTACCTTGCACTAACACTTCTCTTCGTAAAATATTCATTATTATTCCTAAAGCTCCTTCTACTTTATTGTTAACACTTTCAACTAACATCTTTAATAGTTCAATGGTCACACAACCTTCCTAATCACACCATAACTCCAATTTCGAAAACCCTAAATTTCTCTCACATCAATAAATTGAAAAAGTGAGATAGTGCAACTTATCAAATTTAGGTGCATGAACTACAACTCTGATACTAAGATGATATGAGATGGACCTGCTTATAGTAATTGCTCAATAAGGATTGGTAAAATCTAATAATTCACAATTAATAATATATTGATATGACACATAATATATAATAATCTAAAATAGAATTTTCCATAATCTATCGCTAAAAAATAGATTAATAAGACTAGTTTAATAGAGAAACAGTGTCTTAACTCTCACAAGAGTTCTCAATGAATAAAAGTCAACCACTCCCCCAAAACAATTGAATAACCCTATATATACAAAGCCCTTTTCTAATGACAAAAGAATTAATAAAATAAAAGTAAATAAAAATTGTGTGTGTGACTCTAGCATGTTAATGGTTTAGTTCACAAGCATGAACTTAGTTGTGATCTTCTTCACGATTTGGTTCACAAGCGTGAATTTAGCTATAATCCTCTTGGTCTTCTTAGACTTCTCTTTAAATCATCATCACGAGTGTGCCCATGATCACACCTAGGTACACAAAAGTGTATTAGACCGTGAACCCTTTTGCAATCTTCAAAACATTTATTTCTTTCATTCCATTACTTCCAAACTAAATTATTTTGGTTCTTGGGCTTCTATTTATTTTTTGTTTATCCTTTAAGACCCCGTTCCCTATCATTCCTCATTGTTGGAAGAAAAACTGTTTTGAGGAAAATTTCATGGTTCATCAGAAAAGCTTATGTAGAAATTATTAGTATTAATTTCTAAGGAGGGTGCTTTTAAACTAGCATTAGCTTCTATTTTAGATTTTATCAAGAGTTCTACTTTAGAAGCGTATTTGGTTAGAGCTTTTAAATGAGTTTTCATTGGAGGTTCTATTTCAATACGAGTGAAGATACTAGAAAATTTAATTATAGATATGAATCTTAAGTGTAGACATTTGATAGCTATTTTTATTTCTTTATTTTCCTATACTTTCCATATTTATTTCCTTATGATCTCATGTTTCTAATTTTAGTATTAAGCCATATTTAGATTAAGGTTTACTTATATATACTCTCTTATAACCCTACGTGGAAATCAATTGACTATTGAATGAATTCTCTTTTAATTGAGTTTATCTCTTTTAAACCCTTATTCTTATTAGTTTCTTTAACTATGGCAAGCAAAACCATTTAGTTTGTTTATGAATCATATCAAATATATTAGGCCTAGTTTAATGGTAAGTCATATCCAATAGCAAGTTATCCATATCCTTGTTTCCCTTTTATTTTGTTTGTATAAACCTTAAAATATCTTCTTCTTCTTCTTCTTCTTCTTCTTCTTCTTCTTCTTCTTTTAACAATCTAGTGGCTATCTTCCTAAACTTAAACTTGGATTGCTCTATTGTGTGATTTTTCTAGTGATCTTCCTTTTAAGCACATCATCTTTTTGGTATCAAAGCAAAGGTTCTTGGTAGGGGAATGTGCATTGTTTGTACAACTATATCGAGTGGGAATCATTGTTAGATAAGATGTGTCAGTTAATAACACACCAATGTGGGAGTTAGTACTCACGACAACCATGATAGAGGCAAATGTAAGCTAGTAGGAGTCCAAAAACATGTCAATTTGGTATAGTAGATGTGAAATCTCACCACCATGGTGAATAATTTAGCTATTATGGTGCAACAATTGGTCATGTAATAGTGGAGCGAATTTACCTTAAGAAGATGGATAGAGAGGTGGGAATGGGCATTATAGAGGCCATGAGAATTAGAAAGATGATGATGATTATAGGGGTAGAGAAGTTGATGATCTAGGCATAGGTAGATAGGCTAAAGTGGGTCAACTAAGGAGATTAGATATGGTAAAGTTGAAGATTACACTTTTTGCTAGAGGAGGGAATGCTGATGATTATTTAAATTGGTAGCGTAGTGTGGCAAAATTATCTAAATGTTATGAATATGATGATGCCATGAAAATCAACTGATTGTTGTAAACCCCTAAACTAACAATTCGGGTAATGGCACCTAAATAGCCCCTAAATTATCAATTAAGGCAATTGTAGCTAAATTTAAGACTTTTGGAAAAGTTCCCTAATTGAGCACAAAATTTGTGATATAGCTACAAAAATTAGATGAAGTAACCTTATATATTATATTTCAAATGTGGACTAATAAAATGGTATAGTTACTATAAACTTAAGTTTATCAAGATAACTTGTTATTTATCGGAAATTCGAAATTTAAGCTTCGATACATAATAAAACCTTAAAGATAAAATCATTATCTCAAAAACATTAATAATATGATGTAAAATAATATTTGAGGGGACATAATGATTAATAAATACAATTGTAAATTATCCTAAAATCCCTAAACATGGATAAATTGCACCCTAAACATTAAAATTTCTAAAATGTAGCCAACAAAAGTTAATGATTGAACTAGGATTTATCGTAGCAAGCTCTAAATAGATCAGGAAGTGAATCATTTACAAGGAATTAGAAATGTTGACACCTCATGCTTTTTGATAAATATAGATAAAATAAAAAAGGTATATATATATAAATTTCACTAACTCCTTCCACTATAAAATATATTAGAAACAATACATTTCAAACATTTGGAATTTAAATTGCCTTCCTTGCTTAGTCATCATAGTAATAATAGTACTCTATATCGCTCCCATCCTACGCATATAACCCTAGGTCTTCGTCATAGGAGGAATAATCATCTATGCCTGTAACTAAAAAAAAAAAATTCCCCAAAGGGTGAGCTAATACTCAATATGTATAACATACAAACACATGTGCATGATCAAGCCTAACTTAAGCAACATACACCAATGTAATAACAAAACATTCAAACAGTAGGTCAAATAGCAAAAGGGTACTCATGACCCTGCCACACCATATATATATATATATATACACTTAATACATAGTACAGTATTGAGAACTACCACTACAAGCCCCAAAATCCATGAGTCCCTAAATCTACCCAGATCATTTCAATGTACAACTCCACCATAGACAACGTCGCATAAAAATCATCGGGGTGCCCTTTAAGGATCTACCAAGTTAAGCCAAGTACAACCAGCAAACAACTTAATCCAATCCAATATACCAATTATTCTAGTTCCTTAACTATCCTAACAGACATAAGTAATAAGCAAGATTACACGTACTTAAAAGGGCGGTATCAAATGTAACTGATCCTTGGCTAGCAATTACTTTGGAATTTATCAAGTTATGAAACAATCGATCTTAGTACTAGTTTAAGTATCATCTAAGTTACCAAATTAGTTACCTAATTGTTATTAAATCACTTCTCTTACTTTGGTAAAATTTCTAGGGTTATATTAGGTGTTTAAGGTTCAACTAAATTCAATTAACAAGAAAAGAAATCATATAAAGAAGTTTTTCAAGGTATACGGTCGTGTATTAGGCCATGCACATGAGCACGATAAGGTACACAACCATGTACTGTGGCCATGTACCTTTCTGTACACATTCATCATTCTACATGCCTAAGTACATGGCCATGTACTTGGTCGTGTACTGTTACACGAGACATTTACCTAGCTATGAACTTTCTAACCTATGTACCTAGTCATGTACTCTACTTTTCCATTGCAAATTCTCTTCCTAATCAATCTAATTCCAATTCCTCCAACCCTAGTTATGATTCGCCATCTCTAAGTCTTAATTCATAATACTTTACAATATACATATTTTAAATTTCATCAAATTGAACCATTTACTTGTAAAGATTTACCCCAAAAATTGATGTCTTGTCTTAACCCTTACTCATCCAATTTGTTCTATAGTGAAATTACAAGAATCCATTCATCAATCATATTACATACAAGTAAAAAACGATTAAAAATCATTGATCGATTTACTTACCATGTGTAACTTTGCTAGATCACAAGGCATAGTAACCGTCTTCTTCTCCTAGGGTTTTCCTTACTCTATAGGTGTTGTAGTGTAGAAAATGAAAAGGGTCAAATTGACCAATATTTGACCCTTTTATACCTTACCTAGTGGAATGACCAAATTGCCCCCTATCTTAAATCTTTATTACTTTCTTTGCCCCAACCCTTATTTTGTTTTATTTTTTGTATATTTTCTTTAAATTTACAAGAGCACTTATAGAAATTTGGAATAAATAAAAAAGATACCTAGAATAATCCAATCCTTAGTGTTTGAGTACCACTTATGAAGCTACTATTGCACTAAAGTAGTACCAAACAAAGGACCTGTGATGTCTTAAAAATTTCAAAAAGACTATATGAAAATTTAAAGAAAATAAGCGAAATGAAAAACACTTTTAGGAAGGGATAACGAGAATGAAAACCTCGTTATATTAAAACTTTGAGATATTTACGACGAAAATTCAAACATCGTGACGCGTAAATATTATTTTAATAATTTGCGATAATAATAGGTTTTAAAGATAGAACAATTGGAAAGAACAATCATTGCAAAGAAAAAAAAAAGATAACAAATGTAGCAATTTGAATCTTATGAAATATATTAACAAATAAACGTATATAGGTACATAAGCAGATAAATAAAAATAATTGTAAGTCCTAACTTTAGTTCGGGTAATTTAAATTAAAGGAATAAATTCTTCGAAACATAAATTTCAAGCAATATTGGGTTAAATAATGAAATTAATTAAAATTGTAGATCTAGGAATTTTAAATGGAAATTTAGAATAAATATTTATGTTCAGAATAATCAAATTAGCTTGGACATAAGTTTTCATAATAAAAGGTTAAAAATATAAAATTTAAAGATATCAGTGTACGCGTGTGTAATATTAAAAATCAAAATAATAATATAATATAATATAATATAATATAATATAATATATATCCATAACTCTAAAAAAAAAAATTAAATCTACTACATATCCCATCCGCCCCATCTCGTCTGTGTCAGACGACAGCTGCAGCATAGTAAACCCGGAGCATCCGTCCCTATCTCTTCTTCCTTCCTTTTCTTTTCCTTCTTCTTCTTCTTCTTCTTCTTCTTCTTCTCCTTTTGGGCCGTGTCTTCTTCCCCTACCCTTCCCTTATCCTGTGTTTCCCTTCCTTCCTTCTTCTTCCCTCTCGTTTCCCCCCAAATCTCCCTTCCTTCTCTTCAGATGACTATGCCGTTGATGATGATGATGATAACGATGAAGATGACCATAGCGGCGAGAAGACAATAAAAGGGAATGATTAGGAAGAAATGGAAGAAGGAGCCACGCATGGAGGTTGGGATGCTGACGTACGTGGTTACGAGCTTCCAACAGCTTAGCTATATGTGTACATGTGTGTCCGGAGAGGAGGACCCTGACCGCAACAACAGAGGCAACGGCAATGGCAACAATGGCGATGATAGGAATCAGATTCCCACATGACCAATCACCAGAGCCCGAGCTAAGGGCTTACAAAACTTAGTTATGAGAATCCTTCATAAACAACTAAATCCTGAGGATGTTAACTTGATTTCTACTTTTATATCATATAACTGTTGTGCATTCCGATAAGTACACTTATCGATTCTATAGGGTGCCAAATCACCTACACTATTGAGCGAATTGGGAACATCATCTAGACTCACATCCAATGACCTTGAAGAACCGGCTTGTTGAAGACTATTTTTGTATTTGATTATTTTCCTTAAACCATTTATTTTGTAAGCTTTTGGGACATTTCATTTGGGTATATTTGTGGATTTAGGACCGACCACCCTTTAGTGGCATAGATGTAATTGTTTAGCCATTTTAACCCTAAGGGGAGCAAGTATAAATACTTACTTAAGTAGGGTTTACGTAATAGGTGGAGAGATAAACAAAGTGCTGCCTATTTTTCGTGAGAATTAGGGTTCATACTCCAATTTTCATAAGACTCTTATCAATTTTTCAAGGATTGTAGCGAGTGGCAACTTAAGGATTTGTGAGTCATATCAATTCCTTAGTTGATTCCATTTCATGCTAATGTGTCATATCTAGTTTTGATTTGGATTGAATCCTATTTGTTCTTGATTTCACGTCATTTTTAGGGTCAATTTTATCATTGGATTGCTTGCAATTTAGTGAAATTAGATCTTAAATTGTATTGTCATTGTGAAGTATTCAATTCTAGTGGAATTTGCTATTATTGTGTGGAAGCTTTTGCATAAGAGGTTCACGCCATTTTTTTTTTTTTTTTTGTATTCTTGATTGTTGGATTTCCATTTGTTCTTGTATTAAGTGCTTTATCCAATTGAGTACATCATCATTTGGTGTTAAGGTTATTTGATTTACAAATTGGATTCAAAAGGGATTAGGGTTCACGCCACTTGTGGAGGTGTTGATTGAAATTGCTTCATTTGTTGTGTGTATATGCTTTTGTCAATTAAGGCATATCATCCTTTTGGTATTAGAGCTCAAGTTAAGAGAAGGGAATTAGTGTTGGTTGAATTTATTTCATGGTCAATTAGAGTTCTTTAATTTGTGATCCGAAATTGTGTATGTTGCGAATTGAATTGCTTAATTATCTTGTTGAGAAGTTGAGATTTGCTGCTTGTTGAAGTGGAATTAGAGGATTTGTTGTTGCTTTTTGTTGTTGAGGATTTCCGTGAAGGGAAAGAAGTAGAAGTATATTTCTTGATTTAAATTTCAGAACTTAGAAATTACCTCATTTGTGAAGAAAGTGCAAGTGTATTCCTTGCTTGTGTGTTTTCGGAAATAGGGAGTATACTTGTGCATTTTCATAATTGAATTTTGTAGAGTATATGGAAGCTATTTGATTTTCAAAACACACATTAAGTGGTAGAAGTTATTGTATGGTCATTTGAATTTGAAAGTTGCTTCTTACCAATTGTAGAAAGGTTGTAATAAGTGAAGCGATTTGAATTTGAATTGAGCTACCTTTTGTAAAGTTGCGGTTTGAAATTGTGTTTGAAGTGGAGGAGTGTAACGTGTGGAAGTGTGTGTGTATGTGCTGCACCGTGAGTAAATAAAGGAGTGTGTATGTGGCATTGTGTTTGTATACTAAGTGAAGGGTGTGAAACCGTAGCAAGAAAGGAAGGTTAGATTAGTGAAGTTTGAATTCAAAAACAAACATTAAAGTGTGAAAGTAATTGAAACTCATTACTTAAACACTTGTTAGTTGAATTTAATAACTTAACTACTTGGAAGTGATTGTTTGTGCTTCATTTACTTGACTTTACTTGAAGTGGCAAGACTCATTTATCGACTTAGTTGCTTGCTTGAACCGTGGAGTATAGGGTTATATTTTTGTGTTTTTGGAATTAAATACATTCATGTCAAGTAAATGTTTCTTTCTACTAATGTATTCCACTGGACATTGACTACTTTTACTACTAAGGATGATGAGCAAAGGAAAAATTTGATCCATACTTCTTGTAGGGTACAAGGTAACCTATGTATCATTATAGTTGATGGTGGTAGTTGTACAAATGTGATAGCAGCATCATTAGTATCGAAACTGAAACTTGCCACTACCCCACATCCTAAGCTTTATAAATTACATTGGCTAAGTGATCAGGGAAGTTTACATGTGACCCAAAGAGCTAAGATACCTTTTAGTATAGGGGATAAGTACTGTGATGAGATTGAATGTGACATTCTTCTTATGTATGCATCCCATATATTGCTTGGTAGGCCATGGTTATATGATAAGAGAGTCTTACATGATGGCTTCAAGAATACATATGTATTCCAAAAAGAGGAAAAATGCATCATTTTGAATCTGATGTCACCTTTAGAGGTTCAAATGGTTCAGCAACAGATCAGTAGGCCACCAGAGGTAAAAAGGGGTTTCGTGTAGGCCAATAAATGTGGGGAAAATAAGGTATTGTTGATAGGACAGGGTGAGTTGGAGAGAGTTATGATAGAAGAGACTCCATTATACCTGCTACAGTTGAGATATGCCCTAGGGATGCAGGAACATCAGCATCTACCCTCTGCAATATCTCTCAGGTATTAACTGAGTACAATGATCTTTTTACTGATGATTTGCCAACAGGTTTACCGCCTCTAAGAGGAATAAAGCATGCCGTCGACTTCATGCCAATGTCAGTATTACCAAATCGACCAGTATATCATATGAATCCCGAGGAGGCTAAAGAATTGAAATGTCAGGTAGATGAGTTGGTTGAGTAGGGATTTGTTAGAGAGAGTCTCAGTCCTTGTGCTGTTCCTGCCCTTCTTGTTCCTAAGAAGGATGGTAGTTGGAGAATGTGTAATGATAGTAGAGCCATCAACAAAATTACCATCAAATATAGGTATCCTATTCCTAGACTTGATGATATGTTGGATGAGTTATATGGTGCATAGGTTTTCTTCAAGGTAGATCTTAAAAGCGGGTATCACCAAATTCGGATGAGAGAGGGAGATGAATGGAAAACCACTTTTAACACATGCCATGGACAATATGAGTGGATGGTTATGCCATTTGGCTTAAGTAATGCTCTTAGTACATTTATGAGATTGATGAATCATGTAATGAAGGAGTTTCTAGGTAAATTTGTTATTGTTTATTTTGATGATATTCTGATATATAGCAAAAGTCTAGAACATCATGTGGAGCATCTTTAGGTAGTGTTTTCGATGTTGAGGGCACGATAGCTGTTTGCAAATCTCCATAAGTGTTCCTTTTACCAAACTGTGGTAACATTTTTAGGTTTTATTATATCTGGTTCAGGTGTTAGAGTGGATGAGGAGAAAGTGAGGGCAATTAGAGAATGGCCAACACCCACCTCAGTCACGAAGGTAAGGAGTTTCCATAGACTAGCATCCTTTTATAGGCGCTTTGTCCATAATTTTAATAGCATTGTCAGTCCTCTAACAAAACTGACTAAGAAAAATGTTCCTTTCGTTTGGAGTGAAAAGGCCCAAAAGATTTTTGAAGAGGTAAAGGAAAAACTTACTTGTGCTCCATTATTGGCTTTACCTGATTTTGACAAGGTTTTTGAGTTAAAATGTGATGCTTCTAAGATAGGGATTGGTGCAGTATTAATGCAGGAAAAGAGGCCTATAGCATAATTTAGTGAAAATTTGAGTGGTGCAACTTTGAACTATTCTGTTTATGATAAGGAATTTTATTCCTTAGTGAAGGCTTTAATGACATGGCAGCATTATCTTCTCCCAAGAGAATTTATCATCTATACAGATCATGAGTCATTGAAGCATTTCAGGGGTCAGCAGAATTTATCTAAGCGACAAGCCAAGTGGGTAGAGTTTTTGGAAAGTTTTACATATGTGATAAAGTACAAGAAGGGTAATTAGAATATGGTCATTGATTCTTTATCACACAGGTATGTACTTATCACTTCTCTTCAATCGAAATTGCTGGGTTTTGAATTATTAAAGGAACAATATGTGCATGATGATGAGTTTAAAGTAGTTTATGGAGAAATGTTTTGGGGGCAAGATGTATGAGGGGTATTGCATGATTGAGGAGTTTTTATATAAAGTTGGGAAGTTATGTATACCTTCTGGATCTGTGAGTGAATTATTAGTAAGGGAAGCACATGCAGGTGGATTGTCTAGGCATTTTGGGGAAAAGAGAACCCTAGCTATGTTGAAAGAGAATTTTTATTGGAGGGGTATGATAAAGGATGTTCACAATGTGTTAGAAAGGTGTGGAGTTTGCAAAAGGGCTAAAGGAAAGAAATGCATACAGGGTGAATATATACTTTTACCTACTTGCCAAACCCTAGACTGATATCAGTATGGATTTTGTGTTAGGTCTGCCTAGGACTTAGAGGGGAAAGGATTCTATCGTGGTGGTTGTTGATAGATTCAACAAAATGTTCCATTTTGTGCCTTGTCACAAAACAGATGACGCCCTTTTTATTGCTAACATTTTTGTGCAGGAAATTGTCAAATTGCATCATGTTCCACATAGTATAGTGTCTGACAAAGATACTAAATTTCTTAATTTCTTTTAGAAGTCACTATGGAGAAGACTTGGTACTAAACTCATGTATAGTACCTCCTGCCATCCACAAACCAACAGCTAGATAGAGGTTGTTAATCGTACTCTTAATAACTTACTCAGAGCAATGGTTGGCAAGAATCTTACTGATTGGGACTTATGTCTTCTTATTGTTGAGTTCACTTACAATAGGTCTACTCATAGTTCAACCAATAAGTCTCCCTTTGAAGTTGTGTATGGCTATAATCTTACTATTCCATTGGATTTTATAGCAGGACCAGCAACAAAAGAAGAGAGTCTTAGTGGAGTGGAACGAGCTAGGAAGATCCAGCAGATTCATGATAAAATAAGTTGAACGCCTTCAGAAGACTCAGGAGTAATAGAAAATTCAGGGAAACAATCATAAGAAAACCAACATTTATAATCGATGTGACTTAGTCTAGATTAACCTTAACGGGGATAGGTTTCCACATAAGAAGTCACAGAAGCTATCTCCTAAATCATACAGACCGTTCAAAGTTGTCAAGCACATCAACAACAATGCCTACCGAATAGAGCTACCAAGAGAGTATGGTGTATCAGCAACCTTTAATGTTGCAGATTTGTTACCATATTTTCCAGACGACATGCATGAAGACCTACCAGATTTGAGGGCAAATCTTCCTAAGGCCCGAGGAGATGATAGGAATCAAATTCCTACCTAAGTTAAGGGTTTACAAAACCTGGTTATTAGAATCCTTCATGAATAACCAAATCCTGAGGATGCTAACTTGATTTCTACTTTTATGTCATATAACTGTTTTACATTCCGATAGGTACACTTATCAGTTCTACAAGGTGCCAAATCACCTACACTATTGAGTGAATTGGGAACATCATCAAGACTCACATCCAATGACCTTGAAGAACTGGCTTGTTGAAGACTATTTTTGTATTTGATTATTTTCCTTCAAACCATTTATTTTGTAAGCTTTTGGGACATTTTATTTGGGTATATTTGTGGATTTAGGACCAACTACCCTTTAGTGGCATAGATGTAATTGTTTAGTCATTTTAACCCTAAGGGGAGCAAGTATAAATACTTGCTTAAGTAGGGTTTATGTAGTAGGTGGAGAGATAAACAAAGTGCTGCCTATTTTTCGTGAGAATTAAGGTTCATACTCCAATTTTCATAAGACTCTTATCAATTCTTCATGGATTGTGGCGAGTGGCAACTTAAGGATTTGTGAGTCATATCAATTCCTTAGTTAATTCCATTTCATGCTAGTGTGTCATATCTAGTTTTGATTTGGATTGTGTCCTATTTGTTCTTGATTTCACTTCATTTTTAGGGTCAATTTTATCATTAGATTGCTTGCAATTTAGTGAAATTAGATCCTAAATTGTATTATCATTGTGAAGTATTCAATTCTAGTGGAATTTGCTATTATTGTGTGGAAGCTTTTGTATAAGGGGTTCACACCATTTTTTTTGTATTCTTGATCATTGGATTTCCATTTGTTTTTTTATTGAGTGCTTAATCCAATTGAGTACATCATCATTTGGTGTTAAGGTTATTTGATTTACAAATTAGATTCAAAAGGGATTAAGGTTCGTGCCACTTATGGAGGTGTTGATCGGAATTGCTTCATTTGTTGTGTGTATACACTTTTGTCAATTAAGGCATATCAAGTGACGAACCTGATTGCAACAACAGTGGCAAAAATAGTGGCAACAGTAACGGAAACAACGGCGATGACCATGATCACAACAACGGCAGCAATAGCAACGGTAGCAACGGCGATAACCACGACCGCAACAACAGAAGCAAAAGCAACAACAGCAATGACGACAACCACGGCTTCAACAATAGTGGCAACAGCAATGGCAGCAATGACGGCAACCACATCCACAACAACAGCAACAACAACAACCATGACGACGACAACAATAGTCACCGCAATGGGAACGACAGTGTCTGGAGGGGAAAGAAAGGTGGGGGGGTGGAGGGGAGAAGAAGCAAGATATGTGTATATGTATGAGATGGTGTGTGGTGTGTGCGGATACGTGTATATGGGTATAGAAGGTGTGTGTAGTGTGTGCGGGTATGTGTGTATGTGTATGAGATGGTATGTAGTGTGTGTGGGTATGTGTGTACGTGTATGAGATGGTGTGTGGTGTGTGCAGAGTATATATGTATGTGTGTATCGGTGGTGTGAGGTATATGCGGAGTATATGTATATGTACGTGTCGGTGGTGTGAGGCATGTGCGGAGTATGTGTGTATGTAGGCACTAGTGGTGTATGTGTGTGTGCATGTGGACTTGAGGAGAAAAGAGGATTGCAAAGTGCAATTGTGTGCATGTGATTAGGTGTATAGTATGATTGTGTAGGTATGTGCAGAGTATGTATGTGTATGGATGGGAGTGTGTTAGTGTGTGTACGTAGTGTGTGGGAATGTGTTTATGTATGTGCATGGTGTGGGTATAAGGTGTGTAAGTGGGGTTCGGCAAGTAGGAGATATGAAGTAAAAAAGGAAAATGGAAGAGGAAAGTTGGAAGAAAGAGGGGGAGAAAATTCAAGACTGAAGAAGGGTAAGGAAAAGAGAAGAAAAGCTAGAAAATAAAGGCAAGAGGGTATTAATCCAGTGTATGTGCATAGGTAAAACTTATGTGTATGTGTGCGTATGACGTTATTATGATGGAGGTGTGCAAGTATATGTATAAAGAGTGGCTAGTGTATGTATGGTGATGGAAGCGTGGGTGAAGATAAAAACCAGTAGGAAGGACGAGAAACCCTGTAGGTGGAGATGTCAACAAAGGAGAGAAGAAAGAAGGTGATACAAAACCTTTAGTGATGACTAATCCTATAAGTTATCCTATAAGTAGTTCGTTAGAAGATATTAGAGACAAATTGATAAATGAAAGGTTCAAAGATGCTTCATGTAAAGGAGAGGCGTTTATGTTGGTGTAGATGGTGAAGGGAATGATTCGAGCAACATCTAAGATGATAGCCCGGGGGATATTTGGAATGAAATGAATTTCGCAATGGAATGCTCAAAGGATGTTGAAAAATATCATTCTTGGCCAAATACCCTAATGCAAGACCTTTAGTTGTCCTTTCCAAGGGTATCTTACCTATATGGAAGAAGGAATTCCGGATTTGGCAGGTCGAAGATGTACCATTACTCAACTTTTACACAAGGAAAGCAATCAGCCGATCATAGCAACTTGAGGTGTTGGAAGCAATGATTCCTAGGAAGGTCATTCCTTTTGGAACCCTGTATTGGAATCATGTTAAAGAAGTGTTCAACGTTTCAAATCTTGTTCGCCCAAAGTTTCTTAAGGAAGAGACTTCACACCTTGCCATCAAACGCCTAGTGAGTAGAGTACACATATCAGGTGTTAGGAAACTACCAAAGTCAAGTGGAGATGCTGCTTTCTATGGTTTGGTTGAGGAAGCATTACAGAAGGATGTTGATTTAAAGGAGCTACTTGCTGGAATCGCTTGACTCCGGTTAAGACTATGACGACCCTAAACAGGTGAGTGGAAAACTTAATGATATGCTACAATATTGTGTTATGTGTTGATATGCTATGTATGTGAATTCACTTATTTTGTTGTAGTTGCAATTAGATGTGATTTTATTAATTTTAAGTTTTATAAGGAGGTTAAATGAGTTTAGGAAAGAAGTTACGAAGAAATTGGTAGTTAGATAAGTTATAGAGGAATACTGCTTTAATGATGTAGAGGATAGAACGGACTGAGGGTTAGATATCATTATTTTAACGATAGCACTTCGCACCATCTTGCCAATGCTATTACTACAAGCCTAATACCACAATTCAAAATTGTTTTCTTCAAACTAAACCAAAATATATATACCTAACTTTTTCCTCTATAGCTACCGAGTAGGTATGCATAGCTGGAATAGATTATATTATATATATATATATATATATATATCATTATATACACATATCAAAATCTACTTCTGAATATGTATATATTAATGCGCAAACCCTAGGTATGTCAAACCTAGAACCCAGTGATCAAAATTGAAATCAAAACTCCCACAAATTGTCTTCAACAAGTTGTAATTCAGAACTAGACCCCAACCACACCTGTTGATTAAACCTAAGCTATCAATGATTTCCCAAGCGTTTATGTTGAAAAACCCATGAAGTTCTTTCTCAAAGAACAAGAGAGAGCTTTTCAATAAAAAGTTGTATTTCAATAATATGATAGAAGTGTGCCGTGTTTTCCCCTATGTGGTGCTATATTGTTATCATATAACAAAAGAATAACCTAAGTTTATAAACATAACAAACCGGCCACTTAACTTCTAAAAGGCCGAAATCTTACAAAAACAAATAATAAGATTATAAAGCCGAGTAGTCTTTTAATGACACATAAATCGCTGGTCTTCCTTAGGTTCTCATGTCCTATACTTCTCTAAGGACGTTTGAATCAAATTAACAAAGGCCAATTCTCCTTTAGCGTAACTTGGTTCCTTCTCTTATAATTCCATGACTAGTTCTTGCAAGGCTTCATTCATCTGCTTAGCTCTAGCTCGGGTTATTGGGCCTCCAACACCATGTAATGGGTCATGGGACTTTGGTTCATTCCTTTTTTATGCTAGTTGATCCTCATCATTCCCTCCTTCCTCGAAAAGATTCATCTTCGAATCACCTGCATCATAAAGAGTAAGATTAGAAACATTAAAAGTTACGCTTACATTACCATAGTGACTTGGCAAGTTAATCTTGTAAGCATTATCATTGATGCGCTCCACTACTTGGAAAGGTCTATCTCCCCTAGGATGCAATTTAGACTTCCATTGATCTGCAAATCTCTCCTTCCTCAAATGCACCTATACTTAGTATCCTGGTTGAAGCACGATCTTAACTCATCCCTTATTGGTTTGACGAGCATAATGCTCGTTTTTCTTCTCAATATTGGTCCAAACCTAAGCATGCAATTCCCTAACAAACTCTGGCTTTGTTTTACCATCAAGATCAACAACTTCGTTAACAGGTAAAGGCAAAATATCCAATGGAGTCAAAGTATTAAAACCATATATAACCTTAAATGGAGAATATGATGTAGTGGAATATACAATTCGGTTGTATGCAAATTCGACATGAGGCAAACATGTCTCCCATTATTTTAAATTCTTATGAATCACAGCACAAAATAATGTTGAGAGTGTCCTATTGACTACTTCTGTCTGACCATCAGTTTGAGAGTGTACAACAGTAGAAAATAACAATTTAGTACCTAACCTATTCCATAACGTACGCCAAAAATAGCTCAAAAATATTACATCCCTATCACTCACAATAGATTTAGGCAAACCATGCAACCGTATAATCTTTCTGAGAATAAGTTAGCAATATATCGTGCATCATTAGTTTTAGAATAAGCAATGAAATGAGTCATCTTACTAAACCTATCAACAACAACAAATATGCTATCTTTGCCACTTTGAGATCGTGGTAGCCCTAATATAAAGTCCATAGAGATGTTAGTCTAGGGTTGATTAGGCATAGGCAATGGAAGGTATTCCCCATAGGGAATCACTCTGGACTTAGCCTTTCTATATACAATGCACTTATCACACACATTTTGTACATCATGTTTCATCTTAGGCCAATAAAAATGTTCATGCAAAATGTCCAAAGTTTTTCTAACACCAAAGTGTCCTATTAAACCGCCACCATGTGTCTCCCTCACTAACAGTTTTTGGCACACATAACCTATCTTTCTTAAATAAATACCCCTTATGCCTATAAAAGTCAACATATCCAGATTCAAAACAAGTAGCCTAAATTTGGCCAAAATTAGTGTCATGCTCATACAATTCCTTAATGCATTCAAACCCAAGTAATTTAGCATGCAAAGAAGTTAAAAGAGAGTACCTTCGAGATAGTGCATCCGCTACCACATTTTCCTTCCCTTGCTTGTATTTAATCACGTATGGAAAGGTCTCGATAAATTCTAACCACTTGGCATGCCTCTTATTCAACTTAGCCTGAGTTTTCAGGTACTTTAAACTCTCATGATCGAAATGAATGATGAACTCCTTAGGCCATAAATAGTGTTGCCACATTTGCAAGGTCCTCACTAAAGCATACAACTCCTTATCATACATTGGATAATTTAAGGCAGCACCATTGAGTTTTTCACTAAAGTAGGCAATTGGCTTGGAATCCTGTGTCAATATACCACCAATACCTTTCAGGGTTTGAAAAGCCTACTCATGCACTTCGGTCCACTTGAAGTTGGCATTCTTCTTAACAAAGTCATTTATAGGAGCAACTATGGAACTGAAGTCCCTCACAAATCTCCTATAAAAACTTGCTAAGCCATGGAAGCTCCTAACCTCATTTGCATTCTTTGGTGTTGGCCACTCCTGGGTTGCCTTCACCTTCTCCTCATCTATAGCGATCAAATCTGTACCTACAACAAAGCCAAGAAAAACTACAGTTTCTATACAAAAAGTGCACTTCTTTAAATTAGCATATAATTAGTTTTCCCTCAAAACATTAAACACACGCTACAGATGTTGAACATGATCATCTAATGTCCTACTGTAAATTAGAATGTTATCAAAGTGTACAACAACAAATTTTCCAATAAAACGATGCAGAACATGATTCATTAGCCTCATAAAAGTGCTAGGTGCATTTGTTAATCCAAAAGGCATTTCCATCCATTTATATAACCCATGTTTAGTCATAAAAGTTGTTTTCTATTCATCCCCCTCTTTCGTACAAATTTGATAATAGCAATTCTTTAAATCAATTTTAGAAAATAAACAAGCACCATGCAATTCATCAAGCATATCATTTAACCTAGGAATAGGATGTCTGTACTTAATTGTTATCTTGTTAATTGATTGGCAATCGACACACATTCTCCATGTCCCATCCTTCTTAGGAACCAAGATGACGGGAATTGAACATGGACTGAGGCTTTCCCTTACAAATCCTTTCTCTGTCAATTCATTAACCTGCCTTTGAATTTTCTTTGCCTCTTTAGGATTAGTTCGGTAAGCTGGCCGATTAAGAATAGAAACACCTGGTAAGAAATCAATTTGATGTTTGATACCTCGTAGTGGAGGTAGGCCTTGTGGTACTTCTCCAAGAACAAGTCTTCATATTCCTGCAAAAGAGACACCACCATACTAGGCAACGAAGAGTTAATGTCAGTATTAGTAAAATAAACATCCTTGTACATAAGTACAAGTAGTTGTTTCCTCGATAACATTGTACTCTTTACCTCATTTTTTCTTGAAATTTTCTCTCCTCTTAGTGTTTCAAACTCTTTTCCCACATGGCTCACTAGTGTTTGTCTCTCACTCTTTTCTTTCTTCTCACCCTTTTCTCGCACGATCACGTGTTTCTCTCTAAATTCTTTTGCTATCCTAACCTAATTCTCGCAAGCTTCCCATGGTTTCTGTGGAGTTAGAACCACCATCCTTTTGTTTAGAATAAAAGAATATTGGTTCTTATACCCATCATACATCACCTTCTTATCAAACTACTATGGTCAACCTAGTAATAGGTGACTAGCCTACATGGGAACGACATCACACATCACCCCATCATGATAACTCCCTATGGAAAAAGAAATAAGAACCTACCTGGTCACCTTCACTTCCCCACACTCATTCAAGCATTGCAACCGATATGGATTAAGATGTTTCACAGCCTTCAACCGCATCTTATTAATCAACAAGGTGCTAACAACGTTAGTGCAGTTGCTACTATCGATGATCAAGCCACATACCTTGTTTTGCATGTGACACCAGGTATGAAAGATGTGTCCACGTTGAACCCCTTCACCACCATCCTACAGTTGAGCACTGAGGACTCGACTAGTAACATATAACTCTCCACTTATGGGTCCCTCCAAGTCGACATCATCATATTCCTCTAAGGGTGATGTATCATCCTCCTCAAAACTAATACTCTCCACATCTCCATTATCATGAATGATCATAGCCCTTTGATTTGGACATTAAGATGCAATATGTCCAAACCCCTGACACCCGAAACATTTAATATCATGAGTTCTCGAAGATGGTTTAGTGTCAATTTTACCTTTAAAAGCAACAACTGGACTCTTAGCCTTCACATCCTCTTTAGATTTTGAATTTGTAGGATTCTTCTTCCAATTGGACTTCCATGAAGATTTGGAAGTCGCCCCAGATTTTGGATTGCTCTTATACTTCAATTGTCTCTCTACCTTGATCACTCTATGCAACAACTCCTCCATATCCAAATAGTGATGCAAATCCACCATGACAGCAATCTCCCTGTTCAACCCATTAATGAACCTAGCCATTGTAGCCTCATCATCCTCCTCCACTCTAGCTCTAATCATGGCTATTTCCATTTCTTTATAATAGTCCTCTACACTCTTGGACCCTTGTGTCAACCCTTGGAACTTCTTGAGCAAATCCCTACGATAATGACTAGGGACAAACTGCTTCTACATAATGGTCTTCATCTCATCCCAGGTACTAACAAGTCTCTCTCCATACCTACGTCTATTACGTACTAGTTGGTCCCACCAAACATTGGCATAATTTGAGAATTCAACTGTAGCCAATTTAACCTTTTTCTCCTCAATATAATTGTGGCACTCAAATACATGATCCACCTTCCTCTCCCACTCCAAATACAACCCTGGATCACTTTTCCCCTAAAATGAGGGTATCTTCATTTTGATACTTCCCAGATTACTATCTCACCTCTGGGTATTCCCTCTCTCCCTCCTATAATTATACTATCCTGAATCCGTTTCTTCACCCTCTTCTATCCTTACTCCTCCCCCTCAAGGGTCTATTCACACCTCGCTTGATAGTAGTTATCCTAACATATCTCTACAATCAAGAAAAGAGATTAATAACACAAATGTAATATATCTCTCACAACTCACTCATGTTTTTGCTCTCAATTATAAGTTCTCACAACTCGATCTTACAATCCATTGATATAGACTCGGATCGATAACCTCCTCAACATAAACCACTAAGGCAAGTTTATTGACTAACTAATTGGTTCCAAGTCACGGCAAGCAAGGGTATATAACATGAATTAATTGATATGAAAAGACTCACTACAGAATTGAAAACACAAACCAAGAGATATCCTCAACACAAACTAGGAAAGAAGAATATTGCACCAAACATGTAATGGAATCATAATGTAATTCAGATACAATATTGGAAAGACAAGCTAATGTTAAAGGTAAGAATTGGAAAGTGTATTGTATCACTTGGTTATGTGATTTTAAAGCAAGAATTTATCTTATAACTCGGTAATTGAATACTTCCACGATCGAATTCGAATTTTCTTTCATATATATATATATATATATGAATTCCTAAAGATAAAGAACAAGAATTAAGGATTGAATGTCAGTTTGCTAAGATAACAAATTGTTGTTGTCAATCACCAATAGACTTTCTATTATTGAATTCATAATTTTTTTTATACGAATTTCTAAGGTATGAACAAGAACTATAGAATGAATGAACAAATAATTAACAAAGGATAGATGTTACTTGATTCAAGAAGTCGAAGCTCTGATACCAAATGATGCGCAAACCTTAGGTATGTCAAACCTAGAACTTGGCGATCGAAATTGAAATCAGAATTCCCACGAATCGTCTTAAACAAGTTGTAATTCATAACTAGACCGTAACCACACCTGTTGATTGAAACCTAAGCGATCAATGATTTTCCTAAGCGTTTATGTTGAAGAAAACATAGAGTTCTTTCTCAAAGAACAAGAGAGAGCTTTTCCATGAAAAGTTATATTTCAATAATATGATAAAAGTGTGTCGTGTTTTCCCCTAGGCGATGCTATATTGTTATCACATAACAAAAGAATAACCTAAGTTTCCAAACATAGCAAATTGGCCACTTAACTTCTAGATGGCAGAAATCTTACAAAAACAAATAATAAGATTACAAAGTCGAGTGGTCTTTCAATGACACATAAACCGCCGGTCTTCCTCAGGTTCTCATGTCCTATACTCCTCTAAGGATGCTTGAATCAAATTAACAAAGGTCAATTCTCCTTTAGCATAACTTGGTTCCTTCTCTTATAATTCCATGACTAGTCCTTGCAAGGCTTCATTCATCCGCTTAGCTCTAGCTCCAGTCATTGGGCCTCCAATACCATATAGTGGGTCTTAGGACTTTGGTTCATTCTTTTTTTATGCTAGTTGACCCTCACCATATATGCTTAGGCAAAGTTATTTTCCTATTATATCTGTAGGATACACTCATGCATATAACTATACATATCATAAGTGTAACTTTTTAATTTGCGACTTAACAATTATATTTTCTTACCCTCTTAAGTAAGTGAGAGAAGGTTTCTAGTAAATTGTCCTTTAGTTAAAGCTATGTTATAAACCTATATATATATATATATATATTATACATAGGTATTTGAGGAGTTGGGAGGGATGTATATGTGGCTACTTGTTGACCCTTGATGTGCAAATAACTAAGCACTTGAGAGGTACGAGGACACAGAGGTGTCAAAGAATAATAATTGTAGTTTAAACCCAAAGGGTTGATTTGATGTTTAAGTCAATGGCACAAAGGTGTCATGTTAACAGAAATCTTGTGTATAGCTTGATTGTTTTCATTCGTTTTATCTAGTTTCCTTATTTATTCTATGGTGTGAAATACATGATCTTTTCTTGTTGTGGTGAGTGTGAAAATGAGATGTAGTGAATTTGTTTATGGGACTCACTAGGTTCCCAATGATTGTTCTTGGAAGTGGTAGTCTTTAAATGCTTGGTAGTGTACCTTATTGCCTTGAATGGGAATTGATTACGATTGTGTATAATTTGGTCACCTCGAATCAATTAATTAAAGAAGTGGACTTGATTAAAACTTGACATGCATTTAAACGAGACATTGCATAAGATTGAAGGCCATCACTGCTATTAGACGCGCCAGAAGTGATCAGAGGATCGTTGTTCTGCCAAGTGTGAACTAAGTGATTAGGGGATTATCATGCCTTAACAATTCCAAGTCTAGCCTATCTCTAGAGAGTGTAATGCTCGGTGTATTGAGGCACCTGAGCCTAGATCATTAAAGCTAAGACACAAATATAATAAAGCGATAGGAGTAATTAAATTGTGTAAGACTCGAGCAGTGATGGTAGCTTCAAAATCCCCAACCTAAGGTCAAGGAGGGTGTAAACCCTAGACTTCACGTTGGCTACCGAAAGACCATGTAAGATGTTGCATTCGTGTGATTGTTCATGCATAGCATATGATTTGATAACTTAATTTGAAATTGCTTGTACATGTGTAGCAATGAAAGTATTACCCTCCCATTCACTGAGTCGTAGTGTGATCACCCCACCACAGACCCTTTTGCGGGTAGAGATTACGTAAGCTCCAGATGGGATAAGATGTGAAATGTCGAGAGTTTTTTAAAGACAAGAACAGTAAAGTAAGAATTGCGAAGGATAGATTATTTAGATGAAATGTTAGGACCCCTATGTAAATAAAAATTGAATTTGTGAAATTTAGAATTTTATTCCATTTTACTGGTTGGTAAGGGATATTGATTCTCTATGATCATGGTTGACCGTCGGATACGGAATCCATAGTTATATTTTATTGTGTAACTTTATCTACTATGATTAGTCGTAAATGCAATTAATTATTTAGAGTCTTACGATCTCTAGCTTGTAAGACAATTATCATGTAACAGGTGTACACGTGCCATGATAATTTTTAGTGGAAACTCCCTTTTGGGGCATGACAGGGCCATTAGAGAAGCCCTTCCAACAAGGAGCCACTTTAGATGACCATTGGAGCGTCAACAACTAAGATCTATATTTTACCTATAATTTGATTAAATTATTAAGAATATTAAAATTATTTTGATCAATTCCCCAAAAAAAAATTATTTGTGGGTTATTTTGCCTTTACTTTTATGTATTATTTTTGTTTAATGAAATTTGTTTACTTGGTAGTACTTGCTTAAGTGCCCTATTCCAACAAATTTTTAACTTGATTTTTAATTATCAAAATGATATTGTTTATTACTCAATGTAGACTCATACTTACATCTAGTTTATATAAATGTAAATAGTTTTTTATGATTTGTATGTTTAATATTTATTATATTTTTACTTCTAGAAACTGCTAAAATTGGAAATAATTGATTTTCTTGAAATTTATTGATGAATCTAAGTTCATCTAATTTCCATAGTGTTGTAATGTTGTAAGAAATGATTGGTATTAATTTTATATGTAGAAATGATTATTTACTTAATTAATCATAAATTTAGGGGTAAAAATGTAATTTTACGTATATAAGCGATAACCCCATCTAAGTGAGATAAGTAGCATTATAAATTCTACATCTTATTTTTTGAGTCTATGGTAATTTTCGTGTAATTATTCGAAGGTTAATGCTATTTATTATGGAATTTTAGGTAAAATGGCCTAATTTACTATTCAAGACTTAAACCTAATAATATTGATTCAAGTATTTCAGTGAAAATTAATATTTTAAAGTAAAATGATGTTAACTAGACTTGATAAGATATGACTTTTGGTTAATCTTGTAATATCTTAAGTCCATGTTCATTAGGGGTAAGATGGGTGCCTATCCTTTATGACATTATATCATATTGAAATTCATACAAATATGCATTTATCTCCGTAGTATTATATAAATAAGGTGTATTTATTTATATGAACCAAGCTATGTGTCGAGGAAAATGAATCTTTCTAAATATATTTTTATAAGCAGAACTTATATTACGTATCTTCATGTTCATAAAAATCTAACATTACTAATTTCACTAAGTTTGAATAATTGTAGAACAAAATTAATATAATGTACCATTATGGAAAATATCCTCTTGTGATGACTTTTCCATGATCAAAATGTGATTAAACAAGCGAAATCTACATTTTAGTACAATTGAAATGGTATATTATAAGTAATATTTTAATCACATATATTAGAAGCTATTTATAATACTATTTTAATATAAACCTTATTATATATATAATCCATATATATATATATATATATATATATATATATATATATATATACTTTATATGTTTGAAACCTCAAAAAAGTAGGCCATTTCTGATGATAGAATCGATTAAGCCAACCGTTTAAGATCTCAATAAAGTAAAAAATAATACCCCATTTTTTTTTTTAATATTAAGACTTTCAAATAATTACGATTCATGTCTATATTTTACAATTAAGTCTTAAATATTATTGATTATGTAAAGTTAGTTTGCCATCTTTATGTAACAAGAGTTTTATTTAGTCAATTTAAGATTCTTTTAAATATCTGTATAGAAATTTTTCTTCTTTTAAGAGATAAACAATTAGTTTATTTGAGAAGCATTTCTAACTAACTTCCCAAGAAAGCTACCTCAATGTTAACTTCTTCAAGAAGGCTACTTCAATAGCTTCTCAAAGAAGTCATCTTGATAAACTTGACAACAAAGTTTGTCAAAGAAAACCAAAACTTCTACTAGTTAGTACTAACTCCTTACACTTCTATTTAATCCTAAACCGAGCTATAAGATGATGGCAAGATCCTTATCCTAACAAGAATATCTTATGGAAAAGAAAAACAAGTATGAATACTTGATAGATTTGGTCCAGAAATCAAAATCAAAGATCCTAAATTCCAGCCCAAATGTCATCTATAATTTTTAAGAATTTTTGTAGGTAGCATTTTAAAAAATTCTATTAGATAAGGAAATACACTTAAGATTTAGCTCCAAATGAACCCAAGTAAAGTCGAGGAGTTAGAGAAGACTCGATATTCTATAAGTTGACCTAAGTCAACCTAGTTAAATTAAAAGTCAACTTGAGTCAACTGACTCTACCCAACTCACTAACTTAAGTCTTCCATTCAACACCCCCAAGAAGACTTAAGTAGACTTAGAGAATTAGAGCTAAGACCCAGGTTGACTTAGAAAAGACTTGGTAAATAAGATACCAAGGATTTACATGATACCCTTTTCTGATATAACAGATGAATTTGACTCAGTAAAAGTTTAGTTGAAAACCATCAATTGCACTAATTTCCACCAAACTCCCTACTGGAAAGTTCGATCTTATTCTCAATTTTTCACCTAGTAGCCTAAACTTGAATTTAGTCAAACTTCATCTACAGGACCAATACCTAGCCCAAAATATTCCTTCAATATTAGATTCAAAAACCCAAACTCGGTTGATTAAAGTCCACTCCAATTTGACTTAAGTCAACTTTTGATAAGCAATTATACAACTAAAGCAAACTTGCCTTGACTTGCGTTAATTATTTTTCAAATCTATCCTATCTTATCTTAATCATAAGGATTAACATCCTAAAACATAGGTTAACAAAAGTAAACAAAAATTAATGACAAACCCAATTACAAAACAAATTGAAATTGGAAGTTCCTAAACTTCAACCTAGAAGCACTTAATCGATTAAGCTTGAAACTACCCCCTAATCCTCATCTATTTGAACTAATTCTTTTAATAATTCATTAATACATCTTAATTACTTAATAACACATAAAATACAAGGAATTTCACTAAAAAAAAATCGGTTCCATTCCCTATGGATAGCATCTCTTCCATGTGACGTTTCAACATGCAATCTTTCAAAAATCAACATCTTATCCTATCTTATCTTATGGAAAATGACATTATAATCATACCCTATCTTGACTTATCTCCTTGGATAGATTTCTACAAGGAAATTAATGAAAAATTCCCCAAGAAGCCAACTAGTTCTACTCCTTCTTCAAGACACCACCACAAGCTTCCACATTAAGCTTAGAAATTTCCAACCTTATCTTATCTTATTAAGGCCAAATTTATTTTACCTAATCTTACTTCAATCATAACCTATTTTATCTTGTCTTACCTAAGAAAAAGACATGAAATAATTTGGAAATAAGCATATGGTAACCAAATCCAAATTAGATGCACTAAACATGTGATTTTTCCAATTTTTGTAAAGGATTACTTACCCTAATCTATCTTATTCTATCCTTATTAAATCTTACCCTAATTTCACCCTATTGTACCTTAATTATACCTTAATTAATTAGTAAAAGAACATAGAAAAATTCAAAAAGATGACCCCTCAAAACTGGTTGCAATTCCTCCTCATTCACATAGACACCCCATGTAGTTTCACTTAAGATGTCATCATCCGATTCACCCCTTCTTATCTTAATTTAATTTAATCTAAACTACCCTAAATTGACTTGATTAAAATAGGATAAAAGACCTGCAAATATAATAGAAAAATCAAAGTTTTTGTAATACATGAATTTTTTTTTACTATTTATTTAATTATATAATATATATTGTCACAAAGAATAAATGATGAGGACAGTAATTTTAGAATATTTAAGGGAAAAATATGTCTTTTCACAAGTAGAGTATAAATACTCTGTAATAACCCTAGGTCTCCTCTTTTCACTCTACTAGTAACCACACAATGACAAGCAGGAAAAGGAGGAGACGCTCTGGTCAAGAACCCCAAAGACGAAAGGTAAGAAAATCCTATACAAGTTTCAAATTCGGTAGTAGATTTCAAAAGCATTGGTATAATGTGCGTATTAGGATTCAAAGAACGAGAAAGGTGTAACAGGGAAAAGACTCAAAAGGTTTAAGGATTCAACTCGAAAGGAAATTGAAGTAAGTATACAAATTATGTAGTTTAAATATAATTACAAATTTTAGAGATATGATTAAGCTTAGGAATAGAAAGGATTTGGTTTTGGAGGAATTGAAGTAATAGAAATAAGGTTCGTGGAATTTTCGAAGGCAACACGACCTCCCAACATAGTTATGTTTCGACCTTATTGAAATGGAAAGGTGCACCAAGAGATACACAGCCTCCCAACACGGTCGTATTTCGACTGTGTTAAGTTAAGGGCAACACGACCTCCCAACATGGTCATGTTTCGACCATGTTGAAATGAAATGGTGCACCAAGAGATACACGGCCACCTAACACGGTCGTGTTTCGACCATGTCAAACAAAGGCAACATGGCCTCCCGACACGGTCATGTTTAGACCGTGTTGAAACTAAGTTTTTCACCGAGGGATATACGACCCCTAACACAGTTGTGCTTTAGCCCGTGTTGAGCAACACGGTCCTCAACATGACCATCTGAATAAAGTATAACATAATTATATGTTTGTTTAACTTTGATTTAAACTAATTTCCACATAACCTAGATAACTAATAGGCCTTAAAGAAATTAAATGAATAGGATTAAAGAGGTTAAGAATTAAATTGATCTTAGATTGAATAATAAGAAGAGCATGTTAATGTATACAAATTTCCAATTAGGTTAAGTCCAAAACCCGGAAGTGCTTAAGGCTGAGATCCAAGGTACGTGTAACTTATGTGTTGTTCCGTGTTTGTTTAAGCTAGTACATGTATTTGAAATTGTTTAAGTGAACAACTCGGTTTAAGTGTTTAAGTGATATGTTGTATGTGTTTAGCTCGGCCTAAGGCCCTATAGTGGTAGATCCTTAGGGAGCACCCTAATGATCCTTGTATGACGTTATCCCTAATGTTGTCGTACTTGGAAATGATCTGGGTTGGATGTTGTTCAAGTGTTTAAGTATACATGGGTGTGGGGCCCATAGTGGCAGTTCCCATCACTAAGTTCAAGTGATTAAGTGTACATAGGTGTGGAGCCCATAGTGGTAGTTCCCATCACCAAGTTTAAGTGTTTAAGTAGACATAAGTATCGAGCTCATAGTGGCATTTCCCATCACCAAGTTTAAGGATTAAAGGATCATGGGTGTGGGGCCCATAGTGGCAGTTCCCATCACTAAGTCATGTTCCAATGTGTTAAGTGTGTTAAGGGGGTCATGGGTACCCTATTGTTTGCTTGTGGACTAAAATTATATTATGAAATGATTGTCTGTGTTTATGTTCTGCATGATGTGTGTGATACTTGTTTATGTTTGTCATGCATATGTGTTTGTGTTATATGCATTGGGCATTAGCTTACCCTTCAGGGAATCATTTTTAGATGCAGGTGTTAAGAGAGATGAGAACCCAGAAGATAACTTGGGTTTAGTTAAACCATAGAGAGAGGAAGACGAAGAGTACCATTATTATTATAGTTATAAAGTTTTAGGAAGAATTATGATGTTTAACTGTAATAGATAGTATCTATTGAGAATTGTTATTTTTGGTGTTTAAAGACTTCCGCTATGTTAGACGTTTGATATGGTTTATGTTATTATTTGAAACTCTTGAGATATATGAAATGCTTTTATTATAGGAGTTATAGGTTAAAATGTACCAGATTTGTTTTAGAGCCTTAACGTGTTTTTGTGAGATAAGGACACATGGCAGGCAGTAGTGCGGCCCAAGTTTTGGGGCATTACAGTTTTAGAGTTGGTTAAGCAAGAAGAAAACTACTTGTAAATTTCATCTTCGAAACACCTTATTACCTTACTTTGTTTCACCCCATCTTAAGACCATCTTACCTAACCTTAATCTATCCTAAATTAACCCAAAATTTACCATATTTTAGATAAGAAAATGACTTATAATTAAGCAAAAAATTAGCTTAATCCAACTAGTGTAACTCCTTCTTTGAATATGACAAATAATAGCATGTGATCTTATCTCTAACACATCATTACCCTACCTTATCCTACCTCATCCTAAAGCCATCATTCTTAATCTATTCTATCCTATTTTTAGTCATCATTGCTACCCTAAATATTCCATTAAAACCGTCTCTTTAGATGTGGAAAATCATAACAAAATTTAATTACAAAATAACAAAACCTAACTATTATAAAAGAGGAAGTAAGGAAGCTAGCCTACCTAAGTAAAACCCCCCATCTCCCACGCCACTTTGAGACCCTTATTTTCTAATTTTCCCTCATCCAAATCTCCACCAAACACACCTAATATTCCTGTAAGAATTCAGAAATTTTCATCCATATTTAGTTGCATTTGCATCTCTAAAACTGACAAGAGTTTCAGGACCACCAACTCTATGCCTTTAAGTAAGAAACTTCAACTTCTTTAAAGTTTGTAAGGCTTCTAATTAATTTATAGAAGTTTGTTACTAATTTTAGCTAATCTTTATGTTATAGGATCCTTATCATAGGCTATTCTAAGGATTATCTATTTTGAGAACAAAGGTACAAAACTTCCTAAAAGATTGGTGAAACTTCTAATGGATTTCTTGAAGAAAATGTTAACTCTAGCTATTTCTTATATTATAGTGTCTTTATTAGAGGATTCCAAAGGATTTCTAACTAAGAAAGGTAATTTGATTCACCTTAATCAACTTCGTAATATAACTTTTAGATAATATACTAATACTTCGTATTTCCAAAAGTTGTACAATCTCGCAAATCAATCCACTCTAAGAATCTTCATCTTTGAAAATGTAAGATCTTTTCACTAATCTTTTCCTTAATTAAGTAGTAGGACATTGATCAAGTATATCTTAATGAATTCCATTAAGGCATTAAGTTCTTTGATACGAACCTTTAATATTTACAAAAGTTCAAAGAAAAGATGTTAAGGCTATCTTCTTAAACCTTGAAGACTTATGACCATTTTTTACCTATTGAACATTTATGAACATTTTCTTGGACGTTCATCAACATATTCTTAGGCATATTTATATATACATTCATGGACATATACTTTAGACATATAATTGTCTTATCATGACATCATTTAAGGCCAGGACTTACCATGACAAGGACCTAAGCATGAACCTTGGTAACAAACTAATACCTAAGTGAATGACCTAACACTAAAAGACTATAAAAGACTCTAATAAGATTTGGGGTTCAGATCGGTATACTAGAGTAATATATTTCAATAATAGTTATTCGTGTATATTTTCTTTTATATTTAATTGTTTAGATTTTTTAAAAGATCCCCAATCGCTACCTGAAGATTATTACAATCTTTAAGTTAAGCCCAAGTAAGGGAGTTCAAATGATCTAGTATCTGCTTGTTATTTGCTAATTGCGTGATTTTTTTTTTATTGCTATTGATTGTTTAGAATGACTGATTGCCTTATATGCTCTCATCCATATGATTACCTTGTTAACTAGTAAACTTAAATTCTTAGCCAAAATAACCAGATTACGCATCATATGTTTATGATTCAATGGGTGCACAGAAAGGAATGAAGAGTGTTCAACCTTTGCTAGAAATTTTTGAAACATGTTGAAGTTTTTTGAAATCTTTTAAGTCTTTTTAAACTATTTTTGTAAAGGTTATATCAAAAACCCGACATATGCTTTTAGAAATTGTTGTTTATAAAATCTTGGTGTTGCCGATGGTAATTTTATTAAAATTGATTATTTTAGAGGCAAAGCAGTTGGATAGCTCTTGTTTAAGGCTTATGAGGCATTGTTAACAATTTGATTGCAGGTTGATGCCCTAATGAGGGATCACCTAATTTAGCCGAAGAGGCATTATTGTTTGATTAATGGTGAATGGCTCAGCATGGAATTCACCAAGACTGGCCCTTATGGCATTTTTGTTCTAGGCGACGACTAAGCATTAAGTTTGTTTAGGGGACCATGCCTTTAGACAACCTCCCAAGTAAGGTGAGGTGCTCCATGTAGGTAAGTATGGAGGTCAATCAAAGTACAGACAATGCAAATCTGTACCTTTCATGGTTCTACACTCCCATGAATGTGTTGCTTACATTCATCATGCATGCATTCATTTAGTATGTAGATACATTTCATGATGTGCTAATTAATGTTTGATAACTTGCTTGAGCAGTAGTTGATGGGAATCAAACCTCTTGACCTAGCATTATGAAATCTTCTCAAACAAAAGGAACTAAGACATTCACATACTGTCTTTATTTATTTAATGTAATTTGTTTTACATTTTTTTTAAGTAGGTACAATTGTCAGTATTACAGGACGACGACCAAACACAAAAAGAAATTGGTTTGTGAATGGGTCCCAATCCATTATGAACAGAATTGAACCAAGGGAGAACCGGTCTTGTGTTTGCTCCTTGTGACCATGATTGAAGCTTGAAGGGACCGACCATGTATACTAGTTACTTAGGTTATTTTTTCCATATTTAGGTATGGTATAAATACTTGTTGTTTAGGTTTTGTTTGGAGACTTTTTTTTTCAGATTAAAAGACAACAATACATTGCCGTGAGGGAGCCTTTTCTTTCACTCAACTCTTATCAATTCTAACCTAGAGGATTGTGCGAGTTTAGCTTAGGGATTTTTGTGAGTAACATCAATCATTCCTAAGTCTTATCCAATTATCACTAGTGCGTGATATCTGGTATGTAATTGGATTTCATTTGTTCAATTCTTACATTTCACACAAATTAGGGTTCATCACAATTTAGGGTCATGCAATTGGCTTGAACTTGGAATCCATTGTTCTTCCTACTTGAATTGTGTTGAACTATTCAATTGGAGCACATCATAATTTGGTATCAGAGCATAGGTTTGTGGAAGGGAATTGCACGTGTGGATTCTTAATTTCGGATTGGGAATTAGGGTTTATGCCATGCAATTGTTCAATTGTTGATTTCATATACATAGTTGTCGTGTTCGACCTTTGTCATTTCGATTTGAAATTGAGGGAAGCATCAATTAGGGATTGTTGCCGTGATATCTTGACATGAAGGTTGGGAAATATTTTCAAATTGATTCCATATTTGCCTTGTGTAGTAAATTGTGGATTAATTCCTTTTGAATGCACTTTGACTAAAGCTTGCAATCATTATGTATTGTAATTGTGGAAGTGTGCCATGATTGTGAAGTGCACCATAGGTGCGTGAGTCTTGGTGGAGTGTATTTTGTGTCTTGAAGTGAGTAGAATTTTGAAGGAGTTTTGTATACTGTGGAAGTGTTATTATGTGTTTTGCATCATGGGTGTGTGAGTGAAGTCGTAGAGTGTGTGTTGCACCGTGAGTGCGTGATGTGGTTTGAGGGTGTATTGCACCGTAGGTATATGTGTGTGTGTGCTGCCATGGAGTGTGTTGTGGTTTGAGGGCATATGTGTACGTTGAAGTGTAAGTGTTGAGCCTTTAAGTTGTTTGTGTATACTGTGAGTGTGTGTATATACTTGAACCATGGAGGTGTTGTGTTGTTGTGTTGTAGTTGGTGCCATGAAGGTGAGTTGTGTTATTGTGTTGTGGTTGGTGCCATAAAAGCTTGTTGTTGGTGGTGTGAAAGTGTGTTGTTGTTGTGAAAGAGTGATTGTGAGTATATAAAAAAAAAAATTCAAAATCATGTCAAATGATAGTGTGAATGGTGGAATTGGCAATGAGGCCAATAGTCAAGCTAGAAGAGGTCAAGGTCATTGTGCTGCAGGAGGAAGAACATTAGAAGAAAAATTACAAGATCTCAACACTATTGTTGCTACATTAGCAACACAGGTAGATCAAATGATGATGACACAACCACTAGTGGCAAATCCTTAGGCACCCCTACCTCGAGTAGCCTATCAAAATGCTCGTAGGGAAGGAGTTGTTGGAAGCAATAGGGGTAAGAGGATGGAAGGTGATTATCATGCTTTTAGGGAGGAAAGGGATGATAATTTTGAAAATGAGTCTTACCCTAATCATGAGTTCAAACCGCCACAGGACTTAAAATATGTGAAATTGCAAATACCTTCATTTCCTGGAAGGGGTTCTACAAAAGACTACTTGGATTGGGAGGATAAGGTCAAGGGCTTATTTGAATGTTATGAGATTAATGATCACACTCGATTTCACCTTACAGTTGTTGAGTTTATTAGTTATGCCGCCTTATTGTGGAAGAATCTTGTAGCTAGTAGACAAAGGGTTGGTGAGGCAGAGATACATACATGGCAGGAAATGAAACGGGTTATGAGAAGAAGGTTTATACCTGAGCACTATAGGCAAGAGTTGTTTATGTGTCTCCAAACACTGAGGTAGGGAGGCAAAACAGTTGACGAGTATGTACAGGAGTTCAAAACATTAATGATCAGATGTGGGTCAATTGAACCTCCTGAACAACCCTAGCACAATTTGTGTCGGGGTTAAAGTATGAAATTGCCTGCATTGTGGAGCTCCAGAGGTATGACACCTTTAATGAGGCCATCCAGCTAGCTCTGAAAGTGGAGAGAGAGAGAGGCAATCCAATCCATTTAAAGCAGCAAGCAATAGGTATGGAACTTCTACAAAACCGTATGGTTTTGAGGGTAAGCAGATTAAACAAAAGGGAATAGAGGAAATTGATAAAGCTATGGACACAAATATAACTATTACTAATAGGGAGAGGAAAATTTCTAGAAAAGGAAAAGTGGTTGTTAGGGCTGACATCCGACAAACATTACCAAGGTTAACAAGTGGCAAGATGCGACAAATCAAATGCTTCAAATGCATGGGTTTTGGACACATGGTTGCTCAGTGTCCCAACAAAAGGGTAATGACTATTATGGAGGTGGAAAATTCGGAGGAAAAAGAAGAGATAGTGGAGCCTAATGATTTTTCAATAGTGCTACAGGAATATTATGATGTTCCTGAGGCTGAGGCACGTGAAGACAAGGGAAATGATAAATATCTATCTATTAACGTGTTGCGCAGGGTAGTGACTACATCTCTAGATGTTGGGGACACACAAATGGAAAACCTATTCCATACTCCATATTAGTTTCTAGGTAATTTGTGTGTTCTTTTCATTGATGGTGGTAATTACACTAATGTCATAGCTGCTACATTAGTAAATAGATTGCAACTAGTCACTAGCTCACATCCTCATCCCTATCAACTACATTAGTTGACTGTACAAGATAGTTTGTCTATCACTCAAAGGGCTAAGGTTCCAATCAACATAGGAAAAAAATACCATGATGAAATTATTTGTGATGTTCTTCCTATGATGAGATCCATGATGAGTGCCAAGCCGGAAGAAGAAATGTGGATCTTCTTGAAGTGCCGCCTGGACCGATCACAAGAAATCGAGCAAAATGATTCAAGGAAGCACTTAACGGGTTGATAAAGGTTGTCCATGAAGCCGGAAAGGATTGGAGCAATCATGAAGTTGGAACGGATTGGAACAACCATGGGAAGACCCTTCCTCTTATACAAATCACACCGGACACGGGTTGAAGAGGGCGTGTATTTTAAAGGCACGGCCGTGTAGGAATCTTAAGATTGCACAGAATCATACACAGCCAGACACACGGCTAAAAGGCACGGCCGTGTATTGAGTCAAGCAAATCCCTAGGAAGGTACACGACCAGAAGTACACGGTCGTGTATGTGGCCGGAATGTGCACAGAAAAGTACACGGCCAAAGTACACGGTCGTGTATGTTGCCAGAAGTTGCACAGAAAGGTACACGGCCAAAGTACACGGTCGTGTACACGGCCGTGTATCCCCTGCCGGCCAGCTTGTTCTGTTTTCACGTTTTTACGCCACTTATCTAAACTACGTCATTTTGGACTTATTTTACACGAATTGTAACCCTAGTATAAAAGCTCCTAGGGTTTAGAAAAATGAAGAACATACAACTTTGAACATTAAACACTTTTGAGAGGCACCTCTCTTGGTTCTTCAAGAACTAAATCGAACTTATCGGATTGATTTTCGTGGCGTTCATCCCAACTTATCAATTGGTCTTTCATCCCGATTGTGGCGTCTTCGTTTTTATACCAAGGTTCTTGTCTCGCTTATAGACAACGGGTCGCGGTTTCCACTTTAGGTGTTTGGGCGTCTTAGGCAACGAATTTCTGAACGTATTGGTATTGGGTTTCGTCACGGGTTGGTGGGGTTCGTATCAATTTGGTATCAGAGCTTAGGTTTGTCAAAACATCAAATTCGGTTGAGGAAGGTAATATCAAAAACCCTAACTCCAATCGTTCATATCAATTATCGTATTCAATTTCGTAGTATTGATTGTCTTTTGATAGTGTAATATCGCCTAGCCGATTGTTAAAAAAAAAAAAAGAGTAAAAAGTCACGACAAAAAAAAAAGAACAGAAAAGAAAAACGTGATCAAGAGCAACAACCAAGACAAAAAAAAATTCAGATAGAAAAATAGAGGAAAATTTACGAACCCTAGAGTTGTTTTGAATTCGACGGAAGGAAATTGGTGTAGTTCGGGTTAGTTCTAAGAGAATTGAGAAGAGGAATTTCGCAAGTTGATATCATCATTATTTGTGAGAATACACGAGTGACTGTGTGATATCATCATTTGAGCGAAACACGTAAGGGAGTGTATCGTGAGGTTTAATTATATATATATTTGTGTTAGTACTAATCTTTTCTGCTGGGACAATGTCGAGACAACATTCTCTTGAAGGTGAGAGGGAAAGGTTTGATGCTAGGTTAGTAATTGAGGCGTTAAGGGGAGAAATGAAGAGGATGTTCCAAGAAGGAATGGAACAAATTCATGAGACGGTAGAGCAAAGACTAGAGCAATCCACAAACGTATTCTAAGGGCATAAGAGGGAGAGTCGTTCTAGGAGAGTACCGAGTGGTGGAGATAAAATGTCGGATGATGATTTTTATGAGCCTTCTGTTGGGAGTTATAGAGGTTATAGTGGTCGGAATAGAGGAACTAGGGATTGGGAAGATGGAGGAGATAGGAATAGAGAGGATGATCAATTGAGTAGCATAAAGATGAAGATTCCTCCTTTCCAAGGGAAGAATGATCCCGAGGCGTACTTAGAGTGGGAGAAAAAGGTGGAGATGGTGTTTGATTGTCACAACTATAGTGGGAGAAAGAAAGTAAAACTTGTTGCCATTGAATTTTCGGATTATGCTATACGGTGGTGGGATCAATTAATGTTGAATAGAAGGAGGAGTGGCGAGCCACCTATTGAGTCTTGGGAAGAGATGAAAAGAGTGATGAAGAAGCGGTTTGTACCTGCATATTACTATCGTGAATTGCACAACAAGTTGCAAACTCTTAGGCAGGGAAGCCGGAGTGTAGATGAGTATTTCAAGGAGATGGAAGTCACTATGATTAGGGCGAATGTAGAGGAGGATAGAGAGGCTACAATGGCTAGATTTCTTGCGGGGTTGAATAGAGAAATCCAAAATGTTGTTGAATTGCAGCATTATGTAGAATTGGAGGATATGGTCCACATGGCTATAAAAGTTGAGAACCAGCACAAGAGAAGAGGTAGTAGTAATGCACGGTTGCAACAGGGTAATGGTTCATCCACTTGGAAGAATAATCAATAGAAGAAGGAAGAAAAGCCTTTACCCACCAAACCAAAAGGGGAGCTGAGGTAAGCGGGTTCTACTCCTGGTAATCAAGGTAACCCTGAATCTTCTACTTCTAGAAATCGTGACATTAGATGTTTTAAATGTCAAGGTAGAGGCCAACTTGCTAGTCAATGTCCAAATAGGCATGTGATGATTTTGCGTGATGATGGAGAGTATGAGACGGAAGGGGATACTGAAGAAGAGGATATGCCTCCATTAGAGGATGTTAGTGATGATGAGGAGCCTGCAATGGGAAGGCTAGTAGCAGTAGTGAAGAGAGCTTTGAATGTGCAGGTGAAGGAAGAAGAGGAGGTGCAAAGGGAGAATATATTTCATACTAGATGTTATCTAGGAGATCACATTTGTAGTTTGATTATTGATGGGGGAAGTTGCACCAATGGAACGGATTGGAACAACCATGGGAAGACCCTTGCTTTTGTACAAGTTATACTGGACACAGGATGAAGAGGGCGTGTATTTTAAAGGCACGGTCGTATAGGAATCTTAAGATTGCACAGAATCATACACGGCCAGACACACGGCTAAAAGGCACGGCCGTATATTGAGTCAAGCAAATCCCCAGGAAGGTACACGACCAGAAGTACACGGTCGTGTATGTGGCCGGAATGTGCACAGAAAAGTACACGGCCAAAGTACACGGTCGTGTACACGGCCAAAGTACACGGTCGTGTACACGGCCAAAGTACACGGTCATGTACACGGCCGTGTATGTTGCCAGAAGTTGCACAGAAAGGTACACGGCCAAGGTACACGGTCGTGTACACGGCCAAAGTACACAGCCAAAGTACACGGTCGTGTACACGGCCGTATATCCCCTGCCGGCCAGCTTGTTCTGTTTTCGCGTTTTTACGCCACTAATCTAAACTACGTCGTTTTGGACTTGTTTTACAAGAATTGTAACCTTAGTATAAAAGCTCCTAGGGTTTAGAACAATGAAGAACATACATCTTTGAACATTAAACACTTTTGAGAGGCACCTCTCTTGGTTCTTCAAGAACTAAATCGAACTTATCGGTTTGATTTCCGTGGCATTCATCCCGACTTATCAATCGGTCTTTCATCCTGATTGTGGCGTCTTCGTTTTTATACCAAGGTTCTTGTCTCGCTTATAGACAACGGGTCGCGGTTTCCACTTTAGGTGTTTGGGCGTCTTAGGCAACGAATTTCTGAACGTATTGGTATTAGGTTTCGTCACGGGTTGGCGTGGTTCGTATCATCCTATATGTGCATTTCATATGCTGCTGGGTAGACCTCAGCTATTTGACATGAGAGTAGTGCGTGATGAGTTCAGAAACACCTATGTGTTTCACAAGGATGGAGAACGGATTATCTTGACTCCTATATCACCAGTTAAGGTACAGGAGTTTCAAGAACAGATCAACAAAACTATTGGAGAATCAAAACTTTAGGGTGACAAGCACATGCAAACTAAAGTTTTTAGTTCAAGAAAAGATCTATTAGATTTGAGGGCAAATCTTCCACAACCCTAGGGAGATTATGGGAATCAAACCTCTTGACCTAGCATTATGAAATCTTCTCAAAAAAAAGGAACCAAGACATTCACATATTGTCTTTATTTATTTGATGTAATTTGTTTCGCATTTTTTTAAGCAGGTACAATTGTCAGTATTACAAGAAGACAACCAAACACAAAAAGCAATTGGTTTGTGAATGGATCACGATCCATTATGAACCGAATTAAACCAAGGGAGAACCGGTCTAGTGTTTGCTCCTTGTGACCGTGATTGAAGATTGAAGGGACCGGCTTTTCTTTCACTCAACTCTTATCAATTCTAACCAAGAGGATTGCGACGAGTTTGGCTTAGGCATTTTTGTGAGTAACATCAATCATTCCTATGTCCTATCCAATTATCACTAGTGTGTAATATCTATCCAATTATCACTAATGTGTAATATCTATCCAATTATCACTAGTGTGTAATATCTTGTATGTAATTGGATTTCATTTGTTCAATTCTTATATTTCACGTAAATTAAGGTTCATCACAATTTAAGGTCATGCAATTGGCTTGAACTTGGAATCCATTATTCTTCCTACTTGAATTGTGTTGAACTATTCAATTAGAGCACATCAATAATAGTGATAGGTGAACTCAATGTGCCATAGTTTGCTCACCCCCCAACAGTTTGTCTTGTAAGGTATTCTAAAGCTGGGAAAAGGGGTAAGATCAAAGTGATGAGTATTCCAAACTCGAGCCCAATGGATAGATGGAGAATTAAAATATAGTTAAAAGTCTAGGATGGATGAATAAGAATTTGTAAAGCTATTTCTTTTTTGGAACTTTGTCGTTTTCTAATACTTTTTCAAACCAATGTTCTTAAATATTGAGATTACCTAATTTTACTATTTAGTTAGGGATATCAATTATCTAAGATTCTGGTAAATTGTAATGTATCGATTTCCATAGTTATATACTATATATGTATATATGTATGTATATATATATATATGCCTTCCACACATGCCTATGATAAATATATATATATATATATAATAATGATAATGTAATAGATGATATATATATATATAGGTCTAATAAACTTAACAAAATCTTGATATTTTGTAACTTGTACAAAAATTGAACATAGATTTTGATATATAAGATTCCATAATGACAAGGAACTTGAAACCACATAATGGTTTAAGTGAACAACGACTCCAAGTAAGCGGGATAAATGCTTTATTACATTATTGAGATTGGAGTATATACCTACTTGTGGTTGTAAGTAGTTGGTTATGTGCATGCCATGCCTATGATTAGATGTTAAGGTGTCGATTTGGTAGTTGAGCTACATACTGCACTGTGACCATTGCTTGAATCATTTGCGAATTGATCGATTGCCCTTAAAATGGATTAAATTGAACTTAAACTATAATTCTAAACTAACATGCATTGCAACCTAATATGGGATGATTAAGGAGTTGTTGCATCATGGTAAAGCTCCTCAATTGAGACTAAAATGGGGTTATTTTCTTTAGTCTTTATGGAAAATTGGATAATGTTATGTAGATGGTATTTTTTTTTTTTTTACTGCATTACATTTAATAAATTGATTTGATAACCTTATCTAATTTATGCAACATTTTTATGCTTTTTGCCTCCTACACTTAACTAAGTTTTGGTTTACTCACTTTCCTATAGATTTCTTTTTAGGTTTAGAGTAATTGATATGCTTAAAAGGGGCTCTAAGCATGTGTAAATAGACCAATTGAACAAATCCTAATCACAAGATCAAAACCAGATCAACTTGGAACAAATTGGCACGAACCCTAAAATTTGAATGTGATCCAAATTACAAAATTAATGAGAATTAAAACCACAATGATGATGTTGCTCAAATGAATCAAGAACTCAATTCAATATCCAATGAAATCCCAATCACTTACACATACAAATAAGACCATAAACTCCTCTTCAACACAATGGAATTCCATTCAAAACAATATAAAACAAATTGAAGACAATATAATGATATAAAACCAATCAATTTGATAACATAATATGAATGGATTTTGGGATCACAAATGACACCAAAATTAGAACAATAAGAACCCACCCTAATCAACCCTAGATATTACACACTAGTGATGAAAAGGAAATCAACTTAAGGAATTGATATAACTCACAATTCACTAGGTTGCAAACTCGCAACAATTCCAATTGGATTGAAATTGATAAGAGTCCTATGAAATCTTAGGAAACCTTAATCTCTCATGAAAATGTTTGCTGCAATTTTCAACTGTATTTTTTTTTTCCAAAAATCCTACTTAAGCAAGTATTTATACTTGCTCCCTTTAGGGTTAAATTGTCCACAAAATTACAACTATGCCACCGTAGGATGGTCGATCCTAAAAACACTAATTACAACCAAATAAAAATGTCCCAAAAACTTACAAAATAAATAATCCGAAGAAATAATTACAAGTACAAAAATTAATAATCTTCAAAGAGCCGATGCATCGAGGCAATGTTGATCACAGTGAGCCATTGGATGAGAATCCAATGATGTCCCTAATTGACTAACAATGAGATTCATTTGGCATCCCATGAAGAAATACCATTGCACCTGTTGGATTATCATTCAAACATTTATTAGATAAAGAAAACAAGTATGAATATAAGTGATTTGGATCATAATCCAAATCAAGTTCCTTGTCCATCTAGATCGCCAGAAAGATTCCCATCAGTAATTTATGGCACGATTCACTTACCTATAAGTATGTACCTAGTTATAAATAAGGCTTTGGAGTGAGGAATAATGGTGGATGGACCTTACTTTTTGCTTGTTTAGTTTCTAGATTAGTTAGGTCTCTCTTGGGAAACCCAAACTGATTAGTGTCTAATAGTTGCAATAAAGCAAGTTTTACTTTTGTGAATATTATGAAAAATCATCATGTAAACATATATACATGTGTGTGTGTGTGTGGGTATGTGTTTTAATTGTATTATATGATGTAATAGTGAACAGATGATACTTTAGAGTAGTTATGTCATTGGCACTTTATATATATCAAGTTTATGATAGTTGTTAAATGGCCAGTCCATATCATAGGTTGGTATACATAGTGGAACTATTATGGTTATACTACTTTTTGGGGCATGATAGTTGCATTGGAATTCATAAAATATGCAGTTTTATGATGGAAAAATGTGGTGGCTAACATACGGAGAATAGGAGAGAGAGATAAAAGTATATGGTGAGAGATTAAGTAGCTTATTCACAAACTTTTGTCCTTGATTACTATCTTCAAAAGACTTACATGAAACTGCAAGTTAAGGCAAGGTGGTATGAGGTTTGAGAGTTTGATATGCACATATTTTAATTGAAAACCTAAAATATAGATAAATTACACTATAAAACATTAAAATTATCTAAAATTTCATTGTTAAATCATCTAAACTTATCCATTTTGAGTGTGGCAGCTTCTGAATGGTCTAAAATGATGAGTCAACCCAGGAATCTTTGGATAATGCCGCCTCATGTTGTGGATTAGTAGGCATTTGACATGTGGAAGTACACTTTGCACCTTTTCCCCCATCCAATTGACTTTTAAACTATAAATACATCAAAAACACTTCATTTCCAACAATTTAGCAAATTGAGAATCCAACAAAGAACAATAAAAGAAATTAAATTTGAAATTATAAAAAATAGGGAAAATGGGTCATTGAGTGGTTCGTATATCAATCATAAATCTGCTGTTGTGGCCTTTCGAGGTCAAAAGGTCACCCTCACTAGCGATAGAGCTTCGGTGGTCGGTGAGCCAACCTCTTCTTCTTTTTTCCGATTAAGTATTCTATTTTTTATAAATATCAAGTAAGCTTAATTGAATCTGGAAAATTTTTATTCTAGGGTTATTTTACATGTAGATTAATGTAGTATTATTGTTTTTATGAAATTTTGTATGTTTATATGTATTCCTTAAGAAAGTGCTCTGCATTGATGAAAATTGATTAAATTTTTAGAAATACTAAACGATGGTGTTTCATGCTCAATCTGTGTATATGACTTGCATAGTACTTCTATTTAATTATGATGAATAGAATCTTTGATAGATCATACATTTAGTATTTGTTATATGTACTTTGGATTAAACTGCCTTGTTTTACAAATTACTAATTAGCCTTTGAATCTTAATCATGATGTTAGAGGTGTTTGAATTTGATCTTGTAATTAAATTTTATTATTTATATAATTTAAGGTAATTTTTAGTAATACTAAGACTAAAATAGTAATTTTGAAAAGTATAAGAATGAGATAATTTAATATTTTTGGTTACTAGACTTGGAACTATATAATGTTGTAAACTTACAATATTTTTCATGGAAAAATGGGGTTAGTATACTATCTATTTCAGAAATGACTAGTATTTGGTTATATATTAGGCTAATTAGTAATTTGTAGTTGATTTAATAATAAGTTGTGATATTTTTGTGATGCTACCCTACTAATTTAGCAAATTTATTATGCTAACCAATTTAAATATTGCATGAGATGATGATAGCTAATTGGCTTATTAGTGGAAGTTGGATTAATCATGAAGTTTCGATATTGTACGATCGAATCGGTAATGTGAAATAATATTTTCGGTGACTTTAGTGTGCGAGTTGGTTTCTTATCTTGGTATGTATAAACCGTTTTTGGAGTAATGAACACAGCTGGTTAAAATCGAATAAGAAATGAAAAAGTTGCGATCAATAGAGGTCAACTGTATGATTGATTAACGTTATACAGTCATTACTGCTATTGTAGTTGGAAAGATTATAAGTTAATTATCCTAGTATGTGTATTAGTGTATATAGGTGAAGCCTAGCTACATCAAATAGTGGAATATGCGTTGGTCCAGGTGAACACCCCTACTTGTTTACCTTGTGTTTGCGCATGGTCGAAAGATGATAGGCCAATCATCTGTGTGCTGTGTTCATCTACGAATGGTTTTGAATTCTTTATGTAATGCCTTTTAAGATGAATTGATGCTTGGAATGTTAGTAAGTGTATTTCGTACTTCCAATAATTGTTTGATATTTACTTGAAATATGACTTAGTTAAGCCTGGTTGTTAAATTATGTTTTGGCTGTTGAGGAAGGCTATCATTCCTACTTGATCCGTGATGGTTGTTCTTGATGTGCTCAAGACTTAGTAAACTTCAAAAATTATGTAGGCACTTAAGAATATCAATGAATTGCTGAATGAATGCTAATCTGGCTAGGCTTTTATTCGATTGCAGTATCTGAATCGTACCTTGTTGATTAGGCTGGGATTGATTATGTCCATGCCATTTGACTTGGGATCCATACTTGGCTTGGTTGAATGTACTGTTTTACACATTCATGGCATAACATGGCATGTAAAGGACCTATAGGTCAATTTTTATTCAAAAAGAAGGTTTTTACCGAAAAATAGACTTGGTTTGCAAAGTTGGATTTTTAAGCATATATATTTGCATTGATCAACCTTTAACTTTACAAGTTTTGACTAAGCCAGCTATGCTAAGTTTCACTTTTCAGGGTCCTAGTCTCGGCTGCTCCTTGAAGCTAACTAGGTTCCTAGATTTTTTTATCCAAAGACCTAGCCATTTTAACTAACTCACTTAGCTCAACTCGAGTTAAGGGGATGCTTGTTTGTAATCGTTAGGTCTGGTTGCAGGTTAAAAAAGATAAGGCAAGGATAGGTAAATCAAAGCATTTAGCTATAGGAATTCATATCGAGTACTTGGATGCAACTTTGCGAAGCAGATCATGTATTGCATTATAGGTTTTTAATGTAAAGTGTATTTCTCAATTGAACTATGTAGTATACAAAAGAGTTAAGCTATGATACTCTATGTTATCATATATTAATGAAAAGAAGTTTTTCAAGACATGTCTATTATGGAGTTAAGTTGATTGGTTAGTTATAGGATTAGCCTTATCCTCAAGTTGTGGATGGCACAACAAACCGTCTCTTAGGCACTAGGTGTTGAGAAAAGTATAAGCAAACACCTTGAGAGGTGGGGCATTACATTACCTATGTGTGCTTCTCACATTCTATTAGGAAGGCCACGATTATTTGCCTAATGGATCATTCATGATGGTTGTCATGATACATATGTGATTCAAAGGATAGTTATAAGCTAATTCTACGTCTTATGACTCTGAAGAAGATGTAGGAAGTTTAAATACAGTTAATTAGGAAATAGAAGAAATCGATTTTTATTGCTAAAGGAAAGTTAACTTGAAATATCCTAAAGTCAAAAAAGGCATTAATTAAATTCAAAGGAATTACATAAAGTTAATTTAGGAGTCAAAATAAAATTTTGGAATTTAAAATTACCAATTTGACTCTACATGATGGGAAAATTTTTGGCACCATCGACATTTTCAGAACTCGATTTGGATGATGATCCAAATCACTCATATTTTACTTTATGTCTTTTATTCTAATAAATATTTGAGGATAATCTTACAGGTACAATGATAATTCTCCATGGGATGCCAATATGTCCTACAACAGCTGATGGACACAGAACATTTTCAGGGTGACAATCAAAGACCTACTGCGATTGTTTTCTATTCCGAGGCATTGGTTCATGAAAACTTATGTTATTTTGTACCTTGTAATTGTTTTATGAACTATTTTTTGTTGTATTTGGCTTTGGGACACTTTCATTTTCCTTGTAATTTTCATTTAGGACTAGCCACCTTAAAAGTGGCAAACTTGTAATTTTGATCACTTTCTAACCCTAGGAGTAGCAAGTATAAATACTTGCTTAGAAGAGGGTTTGAGGAGGCCATATTTTGCAGAACAAACATAGCACTTTCAAGTGTGGAATTAGGGTTTATCCTAGTTCAAAAATCTCTTATCAATTTCAACCCAAGAATTAGAATTGTGGCGAGTGCGACAAAGGAGAATTGTGAGTCATATCAATTCATCTTTGTTGTTTTTCATTTCTTCTCTAGTGAATCATATCTATGGTAGATTTGAATCTTTCTTGGACTTATTTGTGATTGTAATTCATGGACAATTATCTTGTAAGGTTGATTGTTCATTTGAGATTGAATGCTCTTTAATGGTGGCGTGAATTGGAATTGTTAGAAGAGGATATTTCACGGTTTTGTGTCTTTCTTATTCATCCTTTTCACGTGAATTTCACTTGGTCTTATTGTTGTTTAGTGAAATTGATCATTGGTGGAAGTTGATTACATCTTTGAATCATTGGATTTCATCAATTTTCCATTAGGGTCACACAACTTCCTAGTTTGATTGGATTGGTTTGATTGTGACTTGAGGTTTGATTTCTTTGAGTCATTTGATTGTGCTTGAACTTGGTTTTGAGCACATCACTACATGTATAATTTAGGTTCAAGGATATGATGGTAACTAGTTAATCAAGATATTTATTAAGAGTATTAAAAAAATAGTTATTTTTTACTAGCCATAACTAATTTCTAAATCCAAATTTACTAAAAGAACCTTAATAAACTTATTTACCTAAGGGTATATTGATAAAATGGAAATTAGAAGTAACATGCCTTGATTAAATTAGATATTACTAAATTACACCACAACACCCACCCCCCCCTCCCCCCCCACATGTCTTAAGTAGTTAAAGAGGTCTAGTAGGGGTAAGTTAGTAATCTAATGACCTAATAATGGTTTAGTGAGGCTATATAAGCTTAAGTGGAGCAAAGAGAGAGAAATTGATGAATTTAGAAAAATAAAATCAAGATAAGCTCTTCACTTTCTCTCTCTCTAATGGCATGAAGCTTCAAGATAATGCTAAGTGGGTTTTTAATTTCTTGCAAGGTGAAACTAAGGAGTTAAGGATTAATTTAAGTGCTTTAGATGATTCAAGCCAGGAACTAAGCTCTATTTGGTGAGCTTTCAAAACTATCTTTGAAGTTCTAGAATAATTTTAAGAGTCAATCAATTTATAGCTATAATTGAGTGTTTCAATTGATAAATTAGGGATCTAAAAGTGGACATCAAGTAGTTGTGTAGAGAGTCAAGAAGGGGTCATGACGTTATATATGCATAGGTAAGGTTATTTATGTTCAATTTAAGTTTTAGGCTATAGAAATTAAATATGTTGTTTAGAACTTCTCAATCTATAGTTTAGTGTATTAACTTAGGTGTTTTAATGTTGATTTGCAAGGTAGAAGCTCAAGAGCTAGGAGTGGAAGCTCTTGAAGTTAAGTAGATTCAATTGGAATTTAGATATGTTGAAGAGTAACTTCTGATCTACAAGTTCAATATAGATATTAAGGACTGAATTTGGGTTTTTGAAGGTCAATTTGGTGTTTGAAGAAATTCTTTAGAGTTTGGGGTTTATTGGATGTTTCTAGATATTAAAGTGATAAGCTAAATGTTCAATCTTTAAGTCAATTGAAGTTTAGATATTTTAGTCTTTAAGTTAATTAAAGTTTAGATGTACATAGTGATTAATTGTTGAGAAAATGGGTATATGGATATATATGTGTGTATGATATATAGAATATATATAGGTATATGGATTTTTGATTCAATGATTCTTAATATTTGAATTCTAATTCAATGTTTGAATGGTGATTTGATAGATATAAATAATTGCTTAATGATTTGATTTGTTGGATGTTGAAGATTAGACATATGTCATGGGTTCCCTATATGAAATAGGTATGTTCTTGATTTGATTCAAGTGATTTGATAATATGGAATGGATAATTGTTGGTTTTATATGTAATTTAGCTAGCTATGGTATGCTTGTTAAGTGAAAGTGATGAAATGGGTATTTACATATTGTAGTTGTTATAGGCTAATTCATTCATGGGCCTTAGGGCCCATCCAACCAAGCTTTACACCTAATAAAATAAATAATTAAGGAAAGTTGTGATAAATATGGAAAGTGCATCTAACTTTTCAAAGACATGCTCTACATAATCTTTTCTAAAATGAAGTACGTGTCTTTAAGGATGATTTATTTGTCATAAATATTATACTACTCTTACACTATAAATAGAGGGTCACTCCACTAAGATAAAGGATTGAAAAATTTTCCACAAGTTTGTTTTCTCTTATTGTTACATTGCGTCTTTGACTTTAGCATTGGAGTTCAAGCATCAAAGATAACTTTAACACCTAATAACTCACATTTATTCATCTTGTAAGACCAAAATTCATTAAATTGAAGGCTTAATTTTGCCCAAGACCTCACATGGCAGCAAGAGCAACCAACAATTGGTTCCCATTATCTACAACCTATAAACCGCCATGGCTGGCACAAAACCTAAATGAAACTCAAGCAAGGAGACAACTTGCTAATTGATTCAAACAACCCCCTTCCAATGCATCATTAATGCCCATGATTTCACCATTGATGATTCTCCTTTCACATAGGAGATTCGAGATGAACAACTCTCAACGCATATCTAAATTCCTTCGATGGAGTTTTATGATGGGACAATGGACCCATTTGAACACTCGAGCTACTATACCACTCAAATGAACCTTCTTAGCATCTTCAATGGCATTGCTTGCAAGGTACTCTTAAGAAAGTAGTTGTACTTGGTATAGGGGCCTCAAGCTAAACTCCATATTAAGTTTCAAGGAGCTTGCCATACAGTTTTATCAACATTTCTTAACAAGCAAGATGCCAAAACGAGACTCTTCAACTCTTAACCTTATGAGACAAAAACATGATGAGATGCTTTAAGATTACATCTCGAGGTTTAACAAAGCCATGCTTGAAAATTGAAATGTAGACATGAGTGTCGCCCTAAATGCAACTATCAATGGGGTAAACGACCGATCTCAGTTCCTTCACTCCCTAACTCTCTACAAGCTAAAGAATTTTAAGGAATTTCAAGAGTGGGTAGTAGATTATATTGCCCATGAAGATGCCATAATGGCGAGAAGATAAGGCGAGTAGGAATCTTTGAATAAGAAAAGGGGAGGGAGGCAAAGACCAACCTTCAATAACAAATAAGCTTAACCCCAAGATTGATAACAATGAGTCTGCTCGAAATGGTAACAACTGCAAAAAGCATGCTATACCTTTCTATGAGCAACATACCCTACTAAACAAGCCCTGAGCTAACATTTTTATGGAGCTAACATTCTTACATGGCTTAAGAAGATGAGAAGCAAACCATTGAGGAGGAAGAAACACACATAACTAAAGAATTCCTTGGAAGACCTCATCAGACAAGGCTACCTTCGAGAATATATTACAGAAGCTAAACAACCTCTAAAATAAGGCAACTGTGATGAAGATGATAGAGAACAAAAGCAAGAAGCTTGACCCACTTGTGGAACAATTAATACATTATTGGGTGGACTAGTAGAAGGAAGGAGGTCAAGCTTTTAGAGCTAGGCCTACACTCAATCAAAGAATAACCAAAGCATGCTTAATGCATAAATAAAGTACCGAAAGTGGATACTACAATTTCAATCTCTGATGAAAACCTTGAGGGCATCATGACTCTTCATAACAACACTTACATTATCTAAGCAAAGATCGCTGATTTTGAGATCTGCAAGATATTCATTAATAATGGTAGCTCTCTGGACATTATCTACAAAAAGGCATTTGACCAATTAAAAGGCATATAACCACGAGCTCTAAGGTTTCAATAAACAACCAATAAAACCTAAGGTCATCATGACCCTCCCTTTAGAGCTAAGAGATGGCCCACATACAACCCAAGTATTTGTTGATTTTATTGTCATCAACACCTAGCCGCCATACAATGTCAACTTAAGACAACTGATAAAAGTAAATTAACCCTGGTAAATCATGGGCATTAATGATGAATTTGTATAATCTTTTGAATAAAATCAATGCGGATTCGGTATTTAACAGATAAATATATGTTTCAGGGTATAATACCAAAGAGAAGGAGAAAGATTACAAAAGGAGCATAATTGAAGCTTAAAAGATCAAGTTAAAGTTACTCATGGACAACACGTGGAAGGCCACGGCCGTGTCATGAACCGTAGGCGCACCTGAAGATGAAAGCATAACTTGGAAAGGAAGCACGGCGTGTGATATGGGTGTGTTTGAAGCCGTGGCATACGCTGTGAAGACGTGGAAAGCTCCAGAACTTGGCACGGGTTATAGTCTAGCCGTGCTTCTAGCCGTGTTGCTACTAGTGCTGCTAGCCGTGTTCCCAGCCGTGCCAAACACTGAGCAAGATTGAGGAGTTACATATTTTCGACCAGAGGGAGACACAGTTTGAAATCTGGCCGTGCCATTAGGCGTGCCAGGCGACTGTTATTCACTTGACGAGATTCACTTGGAAAAGGAAAGATAGAATCATATCTTTCCAGCTGAAGATGCTCGGCCATGCCTCAAGAAGTATAAATAGAACAACCCTAATGAGAAAAGAGAGGAGGCGGCACGAGAGAAACCCTAGAGAAGAGAAGCTGCTGCCAGGAGCTGTTGCCAGAATAGTTTCGGATTGGAAGCCAAGATATTTCGTGTTTGAATTTTCTTTATGGACTCAATTATTTTATGTTTTGCTCTTCTTATTAGATTCATGAGTGGCTAATTGTTTCATACCCGTTCCCTTGAGAAACCCCTGAGTATCATGTGACAGAATTGTTGATGTTCAATAATTTAATTCTATTCTTTGAGTTTGTTCATGTTGCAATTATAGTTTATTCATCTTGATATGTGCGCAATATTAGGATGGAATTATATCTCTATTATTAAGATTGAGAAATCGGTAATAGAGTAGATCTTGCATGAATAAAAAAACCCCTTGTAATCCTAGAGATAGGTTATAGGAGGTCTTCTATATTGAACGAGGTCATTGCGGTCTGGTTCAATTGAGAGTCCTAGAATTCTATTGCAATCTTGATTATGTTAATTGAAGAGAGATCTTAATTGGCCTAATTAGGATTAGAGATTATTGATCTTGAGAAAGACTCTAATCTAGTGTAAGAAACTCCGCAGATCAAAGATTGGGTATTAATCATTGGATAGTTTGGAATTGAATAGAAGCTGCATGAGAATCAGGGGTGGATCTTGGGCAGGGTATGTTTAGATCATTGAATTAATTAAGGGAGTGTTTGATTACATTTACTTCATTCATTTTATTTGTTTCTTTCAGGTTTAGGCAATAATTAGGATAGTTGAGATCATCAATAGTGAGAAGTTAGATAGTAGGAGAATCGTTAGTACTAGTACTTATAAGTCTTCGTGGAATCGATACCTGTACTCCTATGCTATACTGCTAGTCAATAGGTACACTTGCCTGAGAACTGATCGTAAGCTAGGATTGAGTAAAGGTTTAAACTTGTTAGAACGGTCAGATCGTCCCATCAAGTTTTTGGCGCCGTTGCCAGGGACTTGTAATATTAGGAAAACTTGACACCTACTACTTTTACTACAATTTTTTTTATCTTTATTTTTTTTTTTTAAGTTATTTACATTAATTTCGTTCGTGCTTTCATTCAAATTTGTTGAGGAAATTAAGTTCGTAGTTTGTCTGTCGTGGTTTATGACAAGGAGCTCTTCATCTAAGCTTCTTGACTTTGATCCTGAAATTGACCAAACCTTTAGAAGGCGATTAAGAGAAACTGGGCCAATGGCGGATGAACGAAGAACGATGGTTGAATACGCTCGTCTTACACTGAGCAGCACTGGGTCGTGTATTGTGCAACCAGCAATAGAGGCCAACAACTTCGGAATCAAGGCCTCTACAATGCATATGATTCACAACCAATGCCAGTTTGACGATTTGTCTGACAAGGATCCTCATGCGCACATTCAGATGTTCTTGGATATTTGTGCAACTGTCAAGCAAAACGGAGTCTCTGAGGAAGCACTGAAATTGCGACTTTTCCCTTTTACTCTCCGGGGGAAAGCAAGGCAGTGGTTTAGTTCACAAAACCGGGATTCCATAACCACTTGGACCCAGATGGCGGAGACTTTCCTGGACTATTATTTCCCACCATCAAAAACTGCCAAGTTGAGAAATGATATCACATCATTCACCCAACTAGATCACGAGCCCCTACATGAAGCATGGATTAGATTTAAGGATCTTCTTAGGAGGTGTCCACATCACCAAATGCCTAATTGGCTGCAAGTTTCCACCTTTTATAACGGACTTGACTATGCAACTCGGCAGACAATTGATGATGCGGCTGGGGGCACTTTAAATGTGAAAACGCCGGAGGAGTCATTGAGTTTGTTTGAGAACATGGCCAAAAATAATCACCAATGGAGCCATGGTAGACAAAAGCACAGGGCAGCGGGCATTTATGAAGTCGATTTGATGACAGCAATTGCAGCAAAGGTAGATGCACTCGCTTCAAAAGTTAAAGGGATGGCTCTATCTCAACCATACCAATATTGCTCAATTGAACCTCATTCCAACAATGTGGTATCTGAAGTGACAGAACGTGTTGAGTATGTAGGGAATCCCACAATACCACAGAACAATCCTTATAGCAACACATATAATCCAGGGTGGCGTAATCATCCCAACTTCTCCTGGAGTAATCAGCAATCTCAAAGGGGTAATGCACCTGCTCCAGGATTCCAAAGACCAGCTCCACCTCCCTTCCAAGAAAAGAAATCCAGCCTTGAGGATATGATTGCGAAGTTCATTCAAGCGTCAGAGCAACGCCATCAATCCACTGAGGCCGCTCTAAGGAATCATGAAGCTTCAATCCACAACTTGGAGAACCAGATGGGGCAGATTTCTAAAGCGCTTGCTGAGCGACCGCAAGGGTCTCTTCCTGGAAATACAGAGACCAACCCAAGGGAACACGTGAAGGCAGTAACTCTTAGGAGTGGAAAGGAAGTGAAATCAGACAAGTGTGGGGAAACCTCTGTTAGTAGGAAGGGGAAGGAGACTGTTGATAAAGGCGAAACTACTGAGAAAGCAGAAAAGGGCAGAGTTATAGAGGAAAGAAAAAAAGACTTGGAAACTGAGAAGACACCTATCGTCCAGCCCTATAAACCCCCATTGCCATATCCTGCTAGGCTGCGGAACGACAAGGATCGGGAACATTTCGGTAAGTTTTTGGATGTGTTCAAACAATTACATATCAACTTACCACTTGTGGAAGCCCTTTCTCAGATGCCCCAGTATGCCAAGTTCTTGAAAGATTTACTATCTAACAAGAAGAAGATGGAAGAGATCTCCACTGCAACAATTGGTGCAAATTGTTCTGCAATTTTACTAAACAAACTTCCAAAGAAATTGAAAGATCCAGGGAGTTTCACCATATCATGTTTCATTGGAAATTTACCCGTAGAAAAAGCATTAGCAGATTTGGGAGCTAGTATAAACCTGATGCCATATTCCCTTTTTCAAAAGCTGGGATTAGGGGAGCCAAAGCCTACACGGATGAGCCTTCAATTGGCAGATCGATCAGTGAAGTTTCCTAGAGGCGTTATTGAAGATGTGTTAGTAAAAGTAGAGACTTTCATCTTCCCGGTTGATTTTGTGATCTTGGACATGGATGTCGACGCTGAAGTTCCTCTGATCTTGGGACGCCCCTTTTTAGCCACAGCCCGAGCAATCATTGATGTAGCTGAGGGCCGATTAGTGTTGCGCATTGGGGGAGACGAGTTAGTGATACAAACCCCAGCTGTGATGAAGAAATCAGTAGATTCTGATGATACTTGTTATGCAATTGCTGTAGCTGGTACCGTTGTGGACGATATCTTATGCAACGATCCATTAGAGTTGAGTTTGAGAGTATGCAATATTGAAGAGACAGAAGGTGGTGTAATACAAGAAATGTTGACTCATCTTGATGGCAAAGATGAACTTGGAATAACAATAGAGAGGGAGAATATTGATGCAGGAGATTTTACCAGATTGAAGCCCTCTATTGAAGATCCTGGTTAAGTTCATCATTTATTCTTTTGGTCGAGCCAACGACGTTAAACAAAAGCGCTGGCTGGGAGGCAACCCATGCATCTATTAGGTTAGTTTTTCTTTTCTTTTTACTGTCATCATCATTGCATTTGTTAGTGGTAGTTCGGCAAGTAAGATTTTAACAAATAGGGTACGATATGGTCTAATTCACACCAAAGGGTACGGGCATTTGTGAAAAGTGTTTCAGTCCAAGGGATGACACGGTTACAGGCACGTCCAAGCCACAAGTCGTGCCACGAGGTAAGATTTTTTCTCTTGTATAGAGCAGTGGATAGCACGGTTACAGGCACGGCCAAGTCACAAGCCGTGCCATAAGTCGTGCCAGAAGGTAAGACCTTTTCATGGCACGGCTAGTAACACGGGAAGATTTTAAGCCGTGTCGTCAATAGCCTTTTAGGGTTCGCACGTTTCCAGACATAAAACCCCTTTCACTTCATTTCTCTCTTCATTCCCACATCACCTCTCTCTGTGTCTTCGTTCATTCTCCTTCCCTCTTTGTTGAAGAACATCATTCCTCACTCTGTCGAGATTTCTCAAGCGTGGTATAGTCAAAATGCCTAGGACTAAGACCATGGCACGCAAAAACGCTCAACCCCGTTCAACTGGTGGTTCCTCTAGGTCCACCCGACGCTACCCTCCTAACTTGCGGAGCGAGGACGAAGGTAAGTATGATATAGTGCGAGAAAAGAAGGTATTTATGCCTAATGTAGTAGTTGATTGGGAAGTGCTAGCTAGGTATGGGTTAGTGGAACGATTTGATCATTTCTTGAACGATCCCGCTTGGAAAGCACTTCTGAGCATTGAGGAGGACGTGTACTCTTCGCTAAGCTGTGATTTTGTAGCTACATTCAAGCTTAGTTTTGGCCGGCATACCCAACTTGATAACGTGGTCTCCCTCTACTACTAAGGGAGTTACCACCGTGTTGAAATGAGAGACTTTATCAAGTGCTTGGGTATTTATGGCGAGGAGTTTATCAACTCCGATGAATTCGCGCAGCTTCCTGATGCCTTTCCTAGGGGCTTACTGCAGCATGGAGTGTGGAATAGTATGGGAACCGGTGGATATGACCCTTCCAAATCAAAGGGGAGCCATTTAAGGGATCCTGCCGTGCGTGTACTCCATTACATTCTGGCCCGCTCAACCACCGGTAGAGGTGATTCTCAAGGGGTTGTGAATGCTTCGGACCTGTACCAGCTGTGGAGTATGATTACGGGTACTCGGGTTAATGTCGGATTAGCAGTCGTTTGGTGTCTGAAAAAACAATGCGATCTGGGGCACCATAAGGTTTTTGTCGGCTCTTGGATTACTCGTATTCTGAAAAACTACGGTGTTTTTCCAACCCAGGCTCCCAGGGACAGTTGTGGAAGGAGCACCTCTCTCCTCGATAGTGTTTTGCGGAGGTGGAGGTTTCACATACCAGATGTGTCTGCCGACCAACAAGAGCCAGAGATAGAACCCGAGCAGGGTGAGGAGCAAGAGCAAGCTCGAGAGCAGGCCGGACCAAATCAGGAGCTTGCAGATTCGGTAAAGAGATTGACTGCAGATTTGGAAGAAATCAAAAGAGAACAAGCCAGGCAGTCGAAACGGGTGAAGGGCTTAAAGAGTTATTTAGTCACTTGTTTATCCCGTATTGGTGAGAAATTGGGGGTAGATCTTCCCCCATGTGGTGGCTCTAGCGATGAGGACGTCGCATCATAAGCTACTCGGGTGGTTTCTGGAGGAGATCGTCACTCGAGTGGTGCATATGATACCGGTTTTCATGTTGGAGAATCCTCGGGTGCAGCTTTCATGGCCCGACATGGAAGTCCCATAGTTGCGACTGCTGAAGCGAGCAATCAGCAGAATACGGAGGTGATTGGATCTGCTTCTCCTCGCCGATCGGGCACTGTACCATTGCCTTCAGATGATGACTTCAGCAGCTGACCTCGCAAGTGGATCGATGGAAGTTGAACCCGGGAGATTTGGACCATTGTATAGAATAGCCGTCTTACTTTTGTTTTTACTGTCCTGATTTGTATGATTCTGGAAAACTGACCAACCACTAATGTTTGAAATAGAAAATGCTGATGATAGTTAGCTTTATGTTCAGTCGATTATGAGTTTCTTTCGTTTTGTTTTGTTTTCTTTGTTGTTTTGTTGTTATTGTTATGAGATACAGGCTTTCAAAGTACACCGACCCGTTCCGTTTAGCAGAGGATCTCATGACTCCACTTGTTCGTCGCTTAACTTTCTGTTAACGATCTGCGTTGTAAAAGAATTCAGGGAAGTTTTTCGTTTTCCTTTTTTTTTATTTTTGCTTTTATTCTTTGCTTCCCTTTATGCATTTCATGAGGACATTGGGGACAATGTCTATTATAAGTGTGGGGAAGGGGGTTAGGAAAACGAAACTTGTACGAAACTAGGATACAAGGGTTATGCAATCAAAAATGTAATTTCCTCTTAATTAAGGTATAATCGATGATGACTTTTGACAATCAAGAACTGCTGAGATTTGTTTATACCTCTGTAGAATATCTTTAACAATTTTTATTCTCTTATTATGTATTAGAGATATATTGCTAAAATTACAAGATGAAATCCAAGTGAAGTAAACTTACTTGTCATTTAACCTTTACTTTCGGGAAGTGAGATTGGATTAAGGTCACTAGTGAGTTTAGTATGCCCTTCTTTTTGCCCAGTAGGTAAGCTATATAACTTGGAGTGAAGGCGTAAATGATACTTGTAACTTGGTGATTTCAAAAAATAAAAATAAAAAATAAAAAATAAAAAAAAAAATAAATAAATAGTTCAGAAGTGGGCCTCATAGACTCGAGTAATTAAGCCTGAGGGATGCCTTTTTTAGGGAATAACATCTATTGACTCGGGTGACGAACTTGGGATCAATGGCTGAAAGCTCGCTACAAGGGTCATGAGAAAAGTCTGAGAAAAATGAACTTAAAAGAGCTTATATAAATGATAGTTGATTGATTGAGATGGTAGAGGTTCGAAGGGGTATTTTTAAAACCTAGTAGCCTAAGATCGCTTGGTCTGGGACTTACTGACCAAGGAAACCGTCTTAATTAATTAAGTAATTGAGTTAACTAGACTCGAACAAGTAAATCCAAGGGACGCCTTCTACGCTGAGGGAATAACGTCTGTTAACTCGAGTGATGAACTCGGGATTATCGATCGAAAGTTTGTTACATGGGTCGGTTAACTTAGTTAAGTGCTTCAATGGTAAAGGAATTGGATGAAACAGAAAAGGAAGAGCTAGGAGACAAGTGGATACAACATGCCTTTAGTCCCTGTTGTGTTGCTTACAACAGTGGTTAAAAGGATGGTATACTTTATTTTACTAGTATCGATCTTGTGACAATTCTGACTCTAGGAATTTTAGTTTAAATGATAAGGGTAAAAGTTTGATTCACTTGGATTAGCTTTGGGAATTTTAGTATTTGTATTTTGTATACAACTAATGGTAAGATTGAGTAAAGATTATCAATGATTAAGGTGTAGCATAAAATCGATGATGCTGAAATATCTTTTTAATTGCGGGAACATATGAGAACTGGTCCTTTGGGTTTTCTTAATCCGTGTTTGCTTGAGGACAAGCAAAACCTTAAGTGTGGGGAAATTTGATATGAGTAAATTAACCCTGGTAAATCATGGGCATTAATGATGAATTTGTATAATCTTTTGAATAAAATCAATGCGGATTCGGTATTTAACAGATAAATATATGTTTCAGGGTATAATACCAAAGAGAAGGAGAAAGATTACAAAAGGAGCATAATTGAAGCTTAAAAGATCAAGTTAAAGTTACTCATGGACAACACGTGGAAGGCCACGACCGTTTCATGAACCGTGGGCGCACCTGAAGATGAAAGCATCACTTGGAAAGGAAGCACGGCTTGTGATATGGGTGTGTTTGAAGCCGTGGCATACGCTGTGAAGACGTGGAAAGCTCCAGAACTTGGCACGGGTTATAGTCTAGCCATGCTTCTAGCCGTGTTGCTACCAGTGCTGCTAGCCGTGTTCCTAGCCGTGCCAAACACTGAGCAAGATTGAGGAGTTACATATTTTCGACCAGAGGGAGACACGGTTTGAAATCTGGCCGTGCCGTTAGGCGTGCCAGGCGACTGTTATTCACTTGACGAGATTCACTTGGAAAAGGAAAGATAGAATCGTATCTTTCCAGCTGAAGATGCTCGGCCATGCCTCAAGAAGTATAAATAGAACAACCCTAATGAGAAAAGAGAGGAGGCGGCACGAGAGAAACCCTAGAGAAGAGAAGCTGCTGCCAGGAGCTGTTGCCAGAATAGTTTCGGATTGGAAGCCAAGATATTTCGTGTTTGAATTTTCTTTATGGACTCAATTATTTTATGTTTTGCTCTTCTTATTAGATTCATGAGTGGCTAATTGTTTCACACCCGTTCCCTTGAGAAACCCCTGAGTATCATGTGACAGAATTGTTAATGTTCAATAATTTAATTCTATTCTTTGAGTTTGTTCATGTTGCAATTATAGTTTATTCATCTTGATATGTGTGCAATATTAGGATGGAATTATATCTCAGTTATTAAGATTGAGAAATCGGTAATAGAGTAGATCTTGCATGAATAAAAAGACCCCTTGTAATCCTAGAGATAGGTTATAGGAGGTCTTCTGTATTGAACGAGGTCATTGGGGTCCGGTTCAATTGAGAGTCCTAGAATTCTATTGCAATCTTGATTATGTTAATTGAAGAGAGATCTTAATTGGCCTAATTAGGATTAGAGATTATTGATCTTGAGAAAGACTCTAATCTAGTGTAAGAAACTCCGCAGATCAAAGATTGGGTATTAATCATTGGATAGTTTGGAATTGAATAGAAGCTGCATGAGAATCAGGGGTGGATCTTGGGCAGGGTATGTTTAGATCATTGAATTAATTAAGGGAGTGTTTGATTACATTTACTTCGTTCATTTTATTTGTTTCTTTCAGGTTTAGGCAATAATTAGGATAGTTGAGATCATCAATAGTGAGAAGTTAGATAGTAGGAGAATCATTAGTACTAGTACTTATAAGTCTTCGTGGGATCGATACCTGTACTCCTATGCTATACTGCTAGTCAATAGGTACACTTGCCTGAGAACTGATCGTAAGCTAGGATTGAGTAAAGGTTTAAACTTGTTAGAACGGTCAGATGGTCCCATCAACAACCATCTCAAAATGTAGTAAGAATGGTTGCCTCAACAAAGCATTTGAAGGGTAAATTCATTACTCTCACTGGAGTCAAAATTTGTAAGTAAGATTAGCAAGTAGCTCAAAATAACTATCTCAAGGCCCACTCACAACATGAAGTCCTCACCATTGAAGCTGTCCCTGACAAAAAACTAGGCTCAAGGGAGGAACTAGCTAAAGAAACTGAAGAGATACAAATCAGTAGACTCCATGAATAGACCATAAAACTAGGAACGACAATCTCAATGGAGCTTTGCAAGCAACTAATTGATTTTCTCAAAGTAAATGTGGATGTTTTTGCATGGTCATCTTTGGACATGCCCGGAATTCTACTAGAAGTAATGATGCACCGACTCAACATTGATTCAACCACTAACTTCATAAAGTAGAAGAAGAGGCACTTTGCACCAAAATGATTGGCTGCCATAGAAGAAGAGGTGCAAAAATTAAATAAAAGTTGGATTCCAAAGGGAGGAAACCTACCCCACTTGGCCAGTAAACTATGTGCTAGTTAAGAAGTCTAATGGGAAGTGACAAATGTGCATTAATTGCACTAACCTCAACAAAGTCTACCTAAAGGATTGTTTCCCTTTCCTTACAATCAACTAATTAGTTGATTCAACCTCAAGTCATGCACTCTTAGTTTTATGGATGCATTCTTGGACTATAATCAAATCAAGATACATGAACCCAATTAGGTCCACACCTTATTTGTCACCAACTTCAAAACATGTTGCTTTAAGGTTATGCCTTTTGGGCTAAAAATTCCAAGGCAACATAAGAAAGACTAGTGATGAAGATTTTTATACACCAACTTGATCACAATATCAAAGTATACGTCGATGACATGATAGTGAAGAGCAAGGGGCTTGAAAGACACTTTATAGATCTTGAAGAGACCTTCCAAATGCTTCATTAATATAATATGAAGCTAAACACCCAGAAGTGTATATATAGGGCAATATCCAAGAAGGTCCTTGGTTACGTGGTCACTTCTTGAGGAATAGAGGCCACTAACAAAGTTATCCTTCAGAGCCTCAAGAAGAGGGCTGATCAAGCAAAGGGGTAGTAAGATGATGAGCTCCCCTATACACTATAAGGCTACCAAATAACTCTGATAATAGCCATAGGGGAGGGGAGAGTCCCTTCAATTTAGCTTTTGAAACCAAGGCAATCTTACCAATCAAGGTCAAATTTCCCAACCTCTACACTCATGACTCAAACCTCCAAGTTAATGAGATTGGTCTTTAAGCTAAACTTGATTTCCTCAAAGAGCTGAGAGACCAAGCTAACTAAGGAGTGGTAGCATACTAACAACAAGCAACCAAATACTACAATAAGAGAGTAAACTATAAATCCTTCTAACCTAGAGACCTAATTTATAGGAAACTCAAAACCATTAGATCAAGAAAAGGCCAAAGCAAGTTAGCCCCAAACTGGGAAGATCTAGTCCAAGTGCAAAGAGTGGTTATGCACAAGGCATATGAACTAGAAAGGCTCAACAAACATTTGATCCCTAGGACATGGAACGTAAAGAATTTATGTTTGCATTTTGAATAAGTTTTAAAGCTTAGTTCAAGTGTTTCGCTCATTGTAAACATTTCTATTGCTTAATAGAATTACAATTGCCTCATTTTTTATTTTTATTTTTTTGCAAAAGCTGTGTTTTTCTTTATACTTTAGTTCATCTCATAAAGAATATGAACCAAAAACTTAATCATGATTAACGTGGTTAACAAGTTAGGTCCTAGCGTAATACGTAAATAGGACACTTAAGGAACTCCACTTATTAAGTGTATGAGCTCCTAAGCCCTCTATGATTGAGTTAAGTGGACTTGCATTCCACACCAGCATAAGGGGATATCTTCATCGACTAAGCTTAAGCCTAGATACTGGGGACACTCCCTATAGGGGACTAGCTCCTATTTTCGCACATCGTTTAATTAAAAACATAATGATCAATGGAGCAATTAAGCATAAAATTTGAAGTATGAAATAATAAATATAAAGTAACTTATACAAAAATAAATAGAAAGGAAAGTGAACATGCTTTCATTAATCACATGAATTTTTTACAAAGATAAAGTTCAACATCCCGACCATGATACAATTGTAAAAGAAATAATCAAAAAAGTACAAATAAAAATGAAATAATAGTTTAGTATGGCAAGTTGTCAATTAGAGCTAAGGAAGGTTCACAGTAGGCTTGGATAGATCTCTAGCAAGTTATTCTTCAACTAGTGGAGGAAGCACTTCCTCTATAGTCAAAGGAGGAGTTGATGGAGGAACTTCTAATAGAGGAGTAAGAGGCAATTCTTTTCCCTAAAGGGGTGAAGCAAGTATATTATCATTCTATTCAGCCTCCTTCTTAGCCAAACTTTGTCTTTAACTCCTCCCTCTCCTCTAGAATGGTGTTTGGTACTCTCATCTTTTGGCTCAACTAGCTCAAGTTTTAGCTAGGATCCCTCTAATGGATCCAATGCCTCATCCTTCACTAGCCTCCCTCCATAAAGATGACTAGCTGCTTAGCGTATTCTTCATTAGCCTGGATCTCTTCAAAGATTCTATCGTGATATCAATCTCTTACCATCTTCTCTAACTCCTTAAGCTCTTGAATGCATGCACCATGCAAATCAACATGTTCCTCAAGCTTGGTGATGCACTCCCTCAAGCTATTCTTTGTGCTAGTGGACTTGTCCAATCATTCTTGCATTAGGTCTAAGTCCCTTTATAGTCCACTAACACAGCATTTAGGTGTTGGACCTCCATTGCAAGGCCCTTCCCCTCTTTTGATAAGGGGTAACATCCTTGATAAGGGTAGAGATGTGGTTGTTAACTCTTGAAAAATCCTTTTGCACCTTCTTTACCTCACTTGAAGTTGTCCTGACACGCTTTTCAACCTTAGCTAGCTTCTTACTACAATCTGCCATGACTACTCTTAACTCTACTTGAGCATCCCTTAACTTGACGCCTGCTTTCCTAGCCTTCTGCATGTAAACTTCATTACAATCATACATGCTAGTATACATGGTAGAAAAGCTATCATTATTAGCCTTAATGTGTTGTACCTAATGATTAGTATCCTCACATGCATGTAGGATGTCGTATGCAACTTCCATCATTTGGAATCAGTACACAGGTTAGTATAGCACAATAATGGAGAACTCAAAACATGATGAAAATAAGAGGAAAAAGATTTACCTCAAGGAGTTAGGTGAAGAGATGCTTCCACAACTACAATAGGGTTATCCCTAACACAGTTTCTTCTACAGTTCACCGTTCTTGTGGGCTAGGTACACCCTCAAATAGATTAGTGTGACCGACCCTGATTCCTTCCATAGATTGGTGGATTGCGAGGATGGGAGGAATCCTCAAAGAGGTTTATTCAAGCATCCTTTGAGGGTCATGGCCCTCCCTCCTCTCCCCCTCTACTGATGGGACATCAAACCTCCTTTTTCAATGCCTCTTAGCATTAGGATGGCTAACCTCTCTAGTCGAGGCAACAAGTCTTGCCTCAGTCTCACTCAACATTGGAATCACTTCTCTAAGCTGAGGTCATTTAGTCGCTACAATAATGGCCTAGTTACAGCCATGCCACTCTTCAAATTCGGGCAACTTACCTTTACCCTTACCCTTGCTAAGAGCGATCGGAACAAGGGGAGTAATCCTTGGCGGCTTAAGACCCAAATAGTGATACCTCTTGCCAAGGCCTTCTTTATAGGGGGCACCTCTTTACTTGCCCTCTTTGCCCCTCGAGCATCTTTCTTTCCTTGTCCCCCTTAGCAAGCTATGAGGTCAGAGGTGTAGATTGACTTTAGTGGCAACATCTTTACAAGGAAGATAAAAATACAGTTAGTTAAAACTTAAATTAACATTCACTGAATAGAAAACTTCATAAGGGATTGCATCTCCAAGCTATAATAGATGAGCAATTCCCCTTAAGCGAAACCCATCTCGAGCACAAACCCTTATCCTCACCGTAAACCCTCCTAACCTCCCTCTAACTCCTCAAGCTTTTCTTCCCTTACCTAGCTTTGGCCTCAAAGCTCTCTAGGGTCCTAATTGTGATACTAAAGAAACTTTGCATCAAGCTTAGAGCATCAAAAGGCTTACTATTGTCTTGTACAACTTAGGTTAGGATGTCAACTCGATGTTAGTCATTCAACAACAACTTGATTACCTTTGTTCTTATTAGGCTCACCCAATGAACTTAGTAGTCTAGCTCCTTGAAAGTTTCAATCATGACATACTTCTCCTTCCAATTGTGTATTGAGGATGCCAGTCCATCCATTACTCCATGCCTCCTTAACTAGATAAGTAGTATTATCCTAGAGAAGGCCCCCAAGCACTTCACACCAAAGAAGGAGTGGAAAAGTTGTGGAGCAATCTTGACTCAATATGATTCACATAGACTCTCGAATGCTATAAGCAGCATGTATACATTCAAGACGAGCTGGCATGAATTGACCCAATAGTATTTGAAGAATTGTTTCTAAACATTAGTGAAGGGAAGCTGCAACCCAAACTCAAAAAACCTCTAGTAAACATCAAAACATATTTCCTTCCATCATGGCCACCTGCTCATGCTCAAAGGCAAGTCAAATGATCTAACCTTCAAGAAGGGCCGCATTATGCAAAGCCGCAATATCCGCATCTTCCTCACAAACCATGCTCTTTATCACCTCTGAGCCTAACCCTAAAGTGGATAGTTCATCAAAATAAGGTTTGATAGGTTTGTGATCTTCCCCATTATTATCTAAACCAAGCTCACCACAAATAACTCCTCTGCTCTCATCCCTAAAAGACCTCAATGCTTCACTATCTACCTCTTCAGCTTGTGCAATTAGATTATAGGGTTGACTTAAAGATCCTACCATACCCATTGCCGAAGCCTAAGGGGGAATAACCCCTTGACAAGGTCCAATAAGGTTTGTGAAGATTTCAAAGCATCGGCTATACCTTTAGAATATGAGAAACCTTAAACAATGAAGGAAATTTTTTTTATGCAAATGCAATAGAACAATTGCAAGAATAGTAAGAAGACAAAAGGAAATTAAGGGAATTTTAGATGAAAGAGAGTACAATAATGTGAAAAGTGGTCAAAGCAGCAGTTCAATCACCTTATATAGGCAACCACCAAACACACTAGATTTCGCCATGTATCTTACCATCAAAACAAAGAGTTACAATTTTCCTAACCTCTATAGCTATGCCTCTTCCTAATGTGACACGTATCCCTACATATTTAATGCAAAGATGTGCATGCATAGGATTTGAATTTGATAGTTAAAGCAATGGAAGCATACTCAATACGCTTCCCTACTCTATTGAGCTCGGGGGGTAACTTAGTTTGGAACCAACTCATTGTTGCTCATCAACATAGATTTGACTTAACTAGATAGGTCTCTAATCAAACAACTCAATAGGGTACTTGCCAGCTCAAAGGAGCTACTCTTCAATTTAAGCAAACCTAGACAATTCCACACAATTCAAAGGTAGCTCGCTAAAGGCAAAGACTATAGCACTTTAAATACCAGGGTTGGTTGAGCTTTTTTCAACTCGAACCTACACTGCATAGCTAAAGCGTTGATAGTCTAATACTATTGGGCCTCAACTTATGTTTTCAAAAGGTTCGCCTCAACCTCTACTCCCATTAATGCCTAAACACTAATGAGAGTGGGAGGCAAGTGTTATGGGCCAATTCAGTCATAAGCTTTAGGGTCCATCTTAGCTAAGCTTTACACCTAATAAAATATATAATTGAGGAAAGTTGTGATAAATATGGAAAGTGCATCTAACTTTCCAAAGGCATGCTCCACAGAATCTTTCTTAAAATGAAGTGGATGTCTTTGGGGAAGATTTAAGTGCCATAAACATTACACTACTCCTACACTATAAATAGAAGGTCACTCCACCTAGGTAATGGATTGGAAACTTTTCCATAAGTTCATTTTCTCTTATTGTTACGTGACTTATTTGACTTGAGCATTAGCGTCCAAATACTAGAGATAACTCCAACGCCCAATAGCTCATATTTGTTCCTCTTGCATGATCGAGCTTTATCAAACCAAAGGCTCAATCTAGCCCAAAACCTCAAGTAACAACAAGAGCAATCAATAGTGGCCAAGACGTTTAATGATTGAATGGGTATTTGAGAACTTCAAAAATATAATTTTAATGATTTTGGATAACTTGTAATTGATAGAAATTGAGTTGGAGTAATGATTCAAAGGTTAGAATTGGAATGTTCTTAAATCGAACAGGGTATGTTTTAGGTTAAGATAAGTTATAGCATGTTTTAGGGCTATTCTTGATAGCTTTAAGTGTTAATTTGATTTGATTATGAAATTTAAATGTTAATTTGAAGTTAAGAAACTAAGATTAATTTGGTTTTAGTTTAACTTGATTTGGAGTTAAAATGATCAAGTTATGGGGATTTGTAGTGAAGTTCGTTTCTAGGCTATTCTTATAATTTTAAGATGCTTAAATTGTTCAAATTGTGAATTTGAATTATGGTTTAGGTAAAGGAAGTAGTTAGAACTAATTTGGCTTTGGTTTGACTTGATTTAAAGTAAAAATGAATGAGTTATGAACAATTTAAGTTAATATGTTTTTAGAAAGTATCAATTTTGATAATTTAGCATGTTATTGATGATTTAATGGAAGTTTCCTGATGACTAATGATGATATTTAATGCTGAGAATTAAATAAAGTGTGTCCATAATTTAGTAAGGTTTAATTCATTACAGTATATGTTAATAGAAGTTATTAGTGCAATTTAGTTCTTTAAATTAGATTTTGAATGTTCTTGGTGATGCTCAAATACTCTACATAGAGAGTTAACTCGTTCTTCATAAAATATAAGTTTGATCCAAATTAATCATCAAAAATCATAAAAAAATGCATTTTTTTTATATGAGATTTAAGTTAATAGTATTTTCATAGACAATTTAGCTTCAAGAATTGATTTCTACAAACCATTTTATCAAAATCAAAACACTTTTCTTCCAAAATGGAATTAAAGATTTGGATATAATTTGCTATGAAAACGAGTTTGATTTTTATAAAGATGGTTAAATTATGAAATATGTTTATGGTAACTAATGGCTCAATAAGTGACTTATGAGCTGAATTAGTAATTATTACTAATAAATGGTATTGGGCCTAATAACATAACAATAAAATCTAAATGGACCATAAAATAAAATGGGATAAGTGGACCAAAATGAAAATAGTCTAGGTGTTCTCCTATGGAGGACCAAACTTGTCAAACTTCAGTTCACATAAACTAAACCAGTTCTTCTCTAAATAGGTCTACCTTGATTGGTTTTCAAGTTAGATTAATTCAATTAGTTAATTGAAATTCAAATTGAAATAGTTTAGAACTAAGCCCTCTAAAGATGAACTGAATCCAAAATTAATCTCCAATTGCTTTATTCTTATTCTTAATTGGTTCACTACCCTTAAATCGGTATCAAGCCATTAAATAAATTAAGTAATAAAAATCAATTAGACTTAATTAAAGGAATTAGAATTAGTAATTAAATTAATAATTGGGATAAAATAGTGAGCTAATTTAGAAATACTAAATAAACCTACAAGCTTAGTGGGCTTATTATACTCAATAGAATTCCAAGTCAAGCCTACTAAGCCTAAATGGTTAATAATACTTAATCAACGTTAAATTGAATTAAAATAGACTAATTAATTATAGACTAATTCTAATAAATGATAATTATGTTCTTAGTTGCATAGGAATCTTTATTCAAGTTGGAGGATCTTCTAATCGACGTTCAACTATAGCTCTTAGATTCTAGGTACAGTTCTTAATTGCATATGAATCTTTATTCAAGTTGGAGGATCTTCTAATCAATGTTCAGCTATGGCTCTTAGATTCTAGGTACAAGATAGTTTTACGTGTTACGTGCTAAAATTAGGACAATTAAAATGAATTAATACTTAAACTCATCTTAAAGAACTTATGGTGCTACTTGTATGTGGTCACTCGATCTGGATGATGACAAAAGTAGTTATAGGCACTTAAGCTACAAAGGTGGTGTGGTGGGTAGTCAACAGGGTTAATACTCACGTGAAGTGGAGAGAAGATGATCAAACAACATATGTGTAATGGGCCATATATATGATGGTAGGATAAACTACAACCATTCAAGTGCCTAATGTTTGGAGCAAACACTCGTATGAGACTACTTATATGTTGAATATGATTTCAGATATGGTTTCAAATATAGTTTCAGTCATGGTAACTGGATATGCCATGATAGTTCCCTAACACCTATTAAGTAGGGTTAAACTCATTTTGTTCCTCAAAGTGTCCAAAGTCATGAGTACTCTCAAACTGCTTAACATAAGTATCCATAACATATGGGTATATATTTGTGGCTATTCTATACTGAGTACATGTGGCCCATTCTCCACTTTCTTTTTTAAGTGTAAATAAGTTTGCTCATAATATGTGATTTGAATATGAATTGACTACTAATTAAGAATTGGGATATCGTTAGTTGAAGAGGAATGCTTAATATTTGGGGATTCTTCAAGGATAAAAGAACAATAATTCACTAAAGAAGGGATAGCTAAGAAGAAAGCAAATGGAGTTGATAGACTTAAGTTAATACAATTTGGTTGATTTCCAACTATGGAAATGTAACATGAATAGGAAATCATCACATGGGGATCTATGCCATTTGTAAGGGTGTTTAGCACTATCATTTGTCATATTTTAGTTATTTGAAAATTAGTCATACTAATTGATGAAATGGAGTCAATTTAGGTGTCTTTTAGGTATATTTAAAGTTACAAGTGTTTTAAATTTTGAATATAATCTTCAGGGCTTCAAAATTAACTTTTAGGGGTTTTAGAAACTTAAATTAGTATCACTACACTTAGTCTAGAATATTAAAGGTAAAGGCTTTAATTAACCTTAATTATAACTCTCAAATCTCTCTTAATGATTTAAACTCATCTAAAAAATCTTGAGAGTTCCTACTAGAACATCAAGAGGTCAAATTCTAGAAGAATTTCCTTCTAGAAATTGCATAAAGCTCAAAGATTTGCATTTATAGATTAAAAAATGAGCTCAAAGTGAATGGATTTGTCTTTTGATTTTTCACTTCTTCATTGCATTTAATGCTTGAATCTCTATAAATAGGGAGTTTTTGAGCTTGATTTAATGATTGGTTTCACTTAATTTCTTCACATTGTTCTTGAATTCAAATTTTTTTCTTACTTACTTTCATGTTATCCTTAAAACTTGAAGTAAACCACCTAGTATCAACCTAATACACTGTCACAGCTAACTTCATGACCACTTTAGCAACCCAAAAACACCTACCAAATCTTCTAACTACTATAAATAACCACCACCTATGGCCCACTTTGAAACTCTTAACTCCCACTATTCCACTAGAGAACCACCATCGCCATTTAATAAAGCAGGTGAAATTAGGCAAACTCGATGCCATCTTGAAGTTTGATGACCATCGAAGAGCACTAAAGTCATGTTAATCCACCTTTTTCATTATCTAGTTCAAATAAACTAATGACCTAAAAATGACCCTCCAACCCGACCTAAACTTGCTTCATAACCATAATAATAATAATAAAAAAAAAAAAACCTTTAATGAAGGTATGGAGGAGGATAAACTACATTGCAATGCAAATGTAGAGAGAGAAAATCCTTTATACTCTCTTTAAGATTCGTTTTTTAATTTCTCTCCTAGGGTTTCTTTTCCTTCTTACCTCCCTACCATTCCTTACTCTCTATCCTCCAGCCTCCTTCCTTCCACCGATTACCATCTATCCACCATTCACCAGTCGTCCCCATCACCGTCCATCCACCTTCTACTAGTTATTCGCTGTCTGTCTAGATGCCTCTTTTTTTCTTTTTCTTTATTTTTTTCTGTTATTGTTGGAGTTTTTCTCCAATAGTTAAGGTTTCTTCTTTTATGGAATTTCCTCAAGTTAACACATGCAGGTGTCCCTTCCGCATTGATGAGATCCATGATGAGAGCCAAGCCGGAAGAAAAAATGTGGATCCTCTTGAAGTGCCGCCTAAACTGATCACAAGAAATCAAGCGAAACGATTCAAGGAAGCACTTAACGGGTTGATAAAGGTTGTCCATGAAGCCGGAAAGGATTGGAGCAATCATGAAGTTGGAACGGATTAGAACAACCATGGGAAGACCCTTGCTTTTATACAAGTCACACCGGACACGGGTTGAAGAGGGCGTGTATGTTTAAGGCACGGCCGTGTAGGAATTCCAAGATTGCACAGAATCATACACGGCTAGATACACGGCTAAAAGGCACGGCCGTGTATGGAGACAAGCAAATCCATAGAAAGATACACGACCAGAAGTACACAGTCATGTATGTGACCGGAATGTGCACAGAAAAGTACACAGCCAAAGTACATGGTCGTATACACGGCCGTGTATCCCTTGCCAGCCAGCTTGTTCTGTTTTCGTGTTTTTACGCAACTTATCTAAGCTACGTCGTTTTGAACTTGTTTTTCACAAATTGTAACCCTAGTATAAAACCTCCTAGGGTTTAGAACAACTTAGAATTTACATCTTTGAACATTAAATACTTTTGAGAGGCACCTCTCTTGGTTCTGCAAGAACTAAATCGAACTTATCGGATTAATTTCTGTGGCGTTCATCCTGACTTATCAATTAGTCTTTCATCCCGATTGTGGCGTCTTCATTTTATACCAAGGTTCTTGTCTCGCTTATAGACAACGGGTCGCGGTTTCCACTTTAGGTGTTTGGGCGTCTTAGGTAACGAATTCCGAACGTATTGGTATTGGGTTTCGTCACGGGTTGGCGTGGTTCGTATCAATTTGGTATCAGAGCTTAGGTTTGCCAAAACATCAAGTTCGGTTGAGGAAGGTAATATCAAAAACCCTAACTCCAATCGTTCATATCAATTATCGTATTCAATTTCGTAGTATTGATTATCTTTTGATAATGTAATATCGACTAGGCGATTGTTAAAAAAAAAAAAGAAGAAGAAGAGAGAAGAAAAGAAAAGAAAAACGTAATCAAGAGCAACAACCAAGACAAAAAAAAAGAAAAAAAATTCGAATAGAAAAATAGAGGAAAATTTACGAACCCTAGAGTTGTTTTGAATTCTACGGAAGGAAATTGGTGTAGTTCGGGTTAGTTCCAAGAGAATTGAGAAGAGGAAATTGGCGAGTTGATATCATCATTGTTTGTGAGAATACACCAGTGACTGTGTGACATCATCATTTGAGTGAAAACACGTAAGGGAGTGTATCGTGAGGTTTAATTTTATATATATTTGTGTTAGTACTAATCTTTTCTGTAGGGACAATGTCGAGACAACATTCTCCTGAAAGTGAGAGGGAAAGGTTTGATGCTAGGTTAGTAATTGAGGCGTTGAGGGGTGAGATGAAGAGGATGTTCCAAGAGGGAATGGAACAAATTCATGAGACGGTAAAGCAAAGACTAGAGCAATCCACAAATGCATTCCAAGGGCGTAAGAGGGAAAGTCGTTCTAGGAGAGTACCGAGGGGTGAAGATAAAATGACGGATGATGACTTTGATGAGCCTTCTGTTGGGAGTTATAGAGGTTATAGTGGTCGGAATAGAGGAACTAGAGATTGGGAAGATAGAGGAGATAGGAATAGAGAGGATGATCAATTGAGTAGCATAAAGATGAAGATTCCTCCTTTCCAAGGGAAGAATGATCTCGAGGCGTACTTAGAGTGGGAGAAGAAGGTAGAGATGGTATTTGATTGTCACAACTATAGTGGGAGAAAGAAGGTAAAACTTGCTGCCATTGAATTTTCGGATTATGCTATAGTGTGGTGGGATCAACTAATGTTGAATAGGAGAAGGAGTGGCGAGCCACCTATTGAGTCTTGGGAAGAGATGAAAAGAGTGATGAAGAAGCGGTTTGTGCCTGTGTATTACTATCGTGAATTGCACAACAAGTTGCAAACTCTGAGGCAGGGAAGCCGAAGTGTAGATGAGTATTTCATGGAGATGGAAGTCACTATGATTAGGGCGAATGTAGAGGAGGATAGAGAGGCTACAATGGCTAGGTTTCTTGCTGGGTTGAATAGAGAAATCCAAAATGTGGTTGAATTGCAGCATTATGTAGAATTGGAGGATATGGTTCACATGGCTATAAAGGTTAAGAACCAGCACAAGAGGAAAGGTAGTAGTAATGCACGGTTTCCACAGGGTAATGGTTCATCCACTTGGAAGACCAACCAATGGAAGAAAGAAGAAAAGCCTTTACCCACCAAACCAAAAGGGGAGTTGAGGCAAGCGGGTTCTACTCCTGGTAACCAAGGTAACCCTGATTCTTCTACTTCTAGAAATCGTGACATTAGATGTTTTAAATGCCAAGGTAGAGGTCATATTGCTAGTCAATGTCTAAATAGGCGTGTGATGAGTGATGATGGAGAGTATGAGACTGAGGAGGATAGTGAAGAAGATTATATGCCTCCATTAGAGGATGCTAGTGATGATGAGGAGCCTGCAATGGGAAGGCTAGTGGCAGTAGTGAAGCGAGCGTTGAATGTGCAGGTGAAGGAAGAAGAGGAGGTGCAAAGAGAGAATATATTTCATACTAGATGCTATCTAGGAGATCACATTTGTAGTTTGATCATTGATGAAGGGAGTTGCACCAATGTAGTGAGTAATTTTATTGTTGAGAGGTTGGGGCTCAAAACTGTTAGACACCCTAGTCCATATAAATTGCAGTGGTTGAATGATAGTGGAGAGACTAAGGTGAGTAAGCAAGCATTGATTGGTTTCCGCATTGGTAGGTATGAGGATGAGGTGTTATGTGATGTAGTGCCAATGCAAGCATGTCATGTGTTGTTGGAGAGGCCATGGCAATTTGATAGGAAGGTTGTTCATAATGGCTTTTCTAACAAGTATACGCTTGTTCACTAAGGGAAAAGCTTTAATCTTAAACCTTTAACACCTAAGCAAGTGTATGAGGACCAGTTGCAGCTACAACAGTCTTTTGCAAAACATAAGGTGAGTGAAAAACAGAGGGAAAGTGAGAGAGCAAAAGACAATGAGAAAGAAAAGGAATATAAAAGTCAAGATCAAAAGGAAAAAGAGAGGAAGGCTGGAAAGAGTGTGAGAGGCCAAGTTAAAAGGGGATCAACTTTGGTGGTGAGTGAAAAGGAGAGGGCAGCCTTGCAAAAGGAGAGTTGTGTGACAAGAGCGAGTGTAGTAAGGAGAGCGTTAGTGGTGAGGCAACCTATGTTGTTGCTGGTTTTTAAAGAAACATGTTTGAGTACTAACGAACTATCTAACTCTTTGCCTAGTGTGGTTGTGTCTCTTGTGCAGGACTTTGAAGATGTCTTCCCTAAGAAGAATGGAACATGGAAAAGGTGTGTTGACTGCCGCGCCATCAACAACATTACGATAAAGTATCGTCATCCCATTCATCACTTAGATGACTTCTTAGATTGGTTATATGAGTCTAGTGTCATTCCTCATGAGCATAGGGTAGATATTTTCATAGATTTTGTGTTAGGATTATCTAGGCCTAGGCATAGTCGAGATTATATTTTTGTGGTTGTGGATAGGATTCCTAAAATGGTTCATTTCATTCCTTGTCATAAAACTGATGATGCTATACACATTGTTGATTTGTTCTTTAGAGAGGTAGTGTGTCTGCATGGTATACCTAGTAGCATTGTTAGTGATCGGGATGTAAAAATTTCGAGTCACTGTTGGAGAGTATTGTGGGAAAGGTTGGGAACTAAACGGATGTTTTCAACTATCTGTCACCCACAAACTGATGGGCAAATTGAGGTGGTTAACAGGACTTTAATTCAATTGTTAGGGGCAATCATAGAGAAGAACATTAGGACTTGGAAGGATTGTCTACCATTTGTGGAGTTTGCATATAATAGGGCTTTACATAGCACTACTCAATGTTCACCATTTGAGATTATGTATGGTTTTAACCCATTGGTTCCTATTTATTTATTGCCATTGCCACTTAACAAGTTTATGAGTTTTGATGCTGATTCTAAGGCAGATTTCGTGAGAAAGTTACATGCACAGGTAAAGATTAGGATTGTAAAACAAAATGCTAGGGTCGCTTCAAGGGTGAACAAGGACAGGAGACCCAAGATTTTTCAGCCTGGAGATTGGGTTTGGGTGCATTTTCGCAAGGAGAGTTTTCCATTGCAGAGGAGATCCAAGTTGAACCCTAGGGCAGATGATCCATTTCCGATGCTTGAGAATTATCAATGATAATGCCTACAAGAAAAATTTACCAGATGAGTATCCAGTAATTGTCACATTTTATGTTACTGATCTGAGTCCATTTGATGCAGGCAATGATTTGAGGACAAATCCTTTTCAAGAGGAGGGGAATGATGAGATCCATGATGAGAACCAAGCCGGAAGAAGAAATGTGGATCCTCTTGAAGTGCCGCCTAGACCGATCACAAGAAATCAAGCGAAACGATTCAAGGAAGCACTTAACGGGTTGATAAAGGTTGTCCATGAAGCCGGAAAGGATTGGAGCAATCATGAAGTTGGAACGGATTATAACAACCATGGGAAGACCCTTGCTTTTATACAAGTCACACCGAACATGGGTTGAAGAGGGTGTGTATGTTCAAGGCACGGCCGTGTAGGAATTCCAAGATTGCACAGAATCATACACGGCTAAAAGGCACGGCCGTGTATGGAGACAAGCAAATCCACAGAAAGATACACGACCAGAAGTACACGGTCGTGTATGTGACCGGAATGTGCACAGAAAAGTACATGGCCAAAGTACATGGTTGTGTACACGGCCGTGTATCCCCTGCCGGCCAGCTTGTTCTGTTTTCGTGTTTTTACGCAACTTATCTAAGCTACGTCGTTTTGGACTTGTTTTTCACTAATTGTAACTCTAGTATAAAAGCTCCTAGGGTTTAGAACAACTTAGAATTTACATCTTTGAACATTAAACAATTTTGAGAGGCACCTCTCTTGGTTCTTCAAGAACTAAATCGAACTTATCGGATTAATTTCCGTGGCGTTCATCCCGACTTATCAATCGGTCTTTCATCCCAATTGTGGCGTCTTCATTTTATACCAAGGTTCTTGTCTCGCTTATAGACAACGAGTCGCGGTTTCCACTTTAGGTGTTTAGGCGTCTTAGGTAACGAATTCTGAACGTATTGGTATTGGGTTTCGTCACGGGTTGGCGTGGTTCGTATCACACATGCTCAGATCTTGCCCCAAGTCAAAGCCTACCATTTCTATCTCTAAGTAAGAGACATCTCCAACATTTGTTCTAGTGAGAGTAACCTTTGCTCCGGCATCCTCTTTAGTAGTGGTTTCCCTATCTCCTCCTCCTTTAGGTAGGGGCTTGTTGGTTTCATCTTCTCCGATGTCATCAGTGGCTCTAGCTATGTCGTCTTCCTCCCCTGCATTGTGTTCTCTCAAATAGTTATTTCTTTCATCTAAGGGGTAGTCCTTATCTTTTCCGGCATCATCTCCCTCCCCAGTAGCATAGGCTCCTCTCTCTTTTCCCTCTTGCATAGCTGCTATTGGTTCTTCTACTGTCGCCGTTTCTAAAGTTGTGGTAGTTATTTCCTCTCTAATTAAGGCTACCTCTTATGAGCTATCTTTCAAAGATGTTTTAATCAACACTTTATGATGTGCCTAAAAGGGGATTAAGCACAATCAAATGGAATAAAAACCAACCCTAAATGCAATAAACCAAATCCGGTTCAATAGGCTAGGAATTTCGTAATCCCTAAAGGGGTGCAAGGAGATCCAAATTCAATAACTTATAAATTATTAAACCACAATGATCAAGTCCTTAAAAACTCACTAGTCAAACTCAAATTGCCACGTGAATTCAAGAACAACAAGAAGAATCACTTCCGAGATCCCCTTTTATAACAATGCAACTCACGGTTCAAAATGACAAGCAATTGTTGATGGTGAATAACAAGTATGATAAGTACTCAAAATAAGCACACTATTTCGAATTGATACTAATTTAAATCTGACCAAGAAATGTTTTAATCCAACCTTAGATATTACACACTAGAGAAGAAAAGAAAACACAACAATTAGAAATTGATATAACTCACAATTTCAATTGTTGCACTCGCCACAATCTCAACTCTTGGGATTGAAATTGATAAGAGGAAATTGAACTAGGATAACCCTAAGCTCTCTCACGTAAAGTGATGTGTTTTAATCTAAAAATTGGCCTCCCTAAAACCTTACTTAAGCAAGTATTTATTCTTGCTCCCTTTAGGGTTAGAAAGTCCACAAAATTACAACTATGCCACTTTTAAGGTGGCCAATCCTAAATGAAAAGTACAAACAAATGAAAGTATCCCAAAAGAAAATTACAACGTAGAATGGTCCAATAACAATTACAAAGTACAAAAATAATATAAATCTTCAAGAGCCAATGCTTCAAAGTGAAATCAATCGCAGCGGGCCTTCAGATGCAAATCTGATGATGTCTCGTGGCCATCAACTAATGTAAGTCATTTAGCATCCCATGGAGAAATATTATTGTACCTGTAAGATTATTACTCAAATATTTATTAGATAAAAGAAATAGAGTGAAATATGAGAAATTTGGATCATCATCCAAATCGAGTTCTGAGAGCATCTATGGTGCCGGAAAATTTCCCATCATCTCTTCGAACTTCTGAAAGATTTACCCTCAAATCTAGAGGGTCATTTCTGGAACTAAACCTGAACATCTCTATTGGCTTGTTCTCCCTGTTACCAGATGTAGTGGAAGTAGTTCTAATCTGCTCCTGAAACTGGTGCACCTCAAACGGAGTCATAGGTGATAGTACTATGCAAGACCCTCCCATACTAAACATATAGGTGTTCCTGAATCCATCATGTAACACCTTCCGATCAAACATCCAAGGCTTACCCAACAACAAATGGAATGCACACATAGGAATTACATTACATAGAATCTTATCGTGATATTTCTATCCAAAACTCACAGGCACCTCCGCCCTCAGCGTAACATATATACTGCCTCAATTGTCCAACCAATGCAAGTCATAAGGGCTAGGATGTGGACTAGTAGATAAATGTAATTTGTCTACTAGTGCAGCAGATATAACATTTGTGTAACTACCACTATCAATGATGAGTACACAAAGGTTACCTTTGATCCTATAAGAGGTGTGGAATATGTTCTCCCTCTATATGTCACTAGCATCAGGAGATAAGATTAGAGTCATGCGTAACACATTAATAGGTAGATATTATTCACCTATACGCTCATCATGTGTTTCTGCATTCTGATCATCATAATACTCCTACAGTGCTACAGACAGGTCTATAGGCTCAGCCTGTTCCTCCTCAACTTCAAAATCTTCCCCAGCGCCCTCCATAACAGTCATCACCTTCTTATTTGGACACTGTGCTGCCATATGCCCAAATCCCATGCACTTAAAGCATTTGATTTGGCGTACTTTTCCACTAGTAGATCCAGGAACAGTTTGCCTCACATCTGGTGTTATCACCTCTTTACCCTTCCCAGAGGGTATATTTTCTTTGTTAATGCTAGGGGTAGTTTTGTCCACTGCTCTCACTATCTCACATACCACCTTTGCCCCTCCTAATCGACCGTCAGCTACCATGGGTCTGGTAGTAGTATTGGACCTGCTGCTCAAAGCCCTGAACAAGTTGGACCTCCTTTGCCTCTCCACTTTCAAGGCCAACTGAATAGCCTCATTAAGTGTATTATAGCGTTGCAACTCAACAACATATGCTATCTCATATTTTAGCCCTGAGACGAAGCGTGCTAGGGTTTGTTTTGGAGGTTCGATTGACCCACATCTAATCATAAGGGTTTCAAATTCCTACACATAATCATCCACTGTCTTGCCTCCCTACCTCAAAGTTTGTAGTCGCATAAACAGTTCCTATTTGTAGTGCTTAGGAATAAATCTTTTTCTCAACACCCTTTTCATATCCCTCCATGTTTGAATCTCAGCCTCCCCATCCCTACGCCTACTGATAATCAAATTCTTCCACCATAGTGCAGCATATCCTGTAAACTCGACAGCAGCCAATCGGACTCAGGTCAAAGAGACGCTCAACCTTGTCCTCCCAGTCCAAATAATCATCAGCTGATCCCTTACCGTCATAAGAAGGCATCTACAGTTTCACATACTCCAGTCCCCAAAGTAGCCTAAAATTCCTATTCTGATATGGATTAGCCCCAATGTTGTCATCCCTTTTCTTTTCTGTAAGGATGATGATCACCATCCATCTTTCTATTCAGATTTCTTTCTCCCACTACTCTGTCTCTCTAAAGGTTCTACGGAGTTACCCGAGGAGGTGCCTAAAGGTTCACCATTGGTGGTTGTGGTAATGTCATCCTATCAATCTTAGTTGCCAAAGTAGCAACTATGGTAGTAAGATCCTAGAGATATTCTTCCAAAAACTTCTTACCTGCAATATTATGACCCTGACCTCCACCAACCTAGCTATTGGCCTCACTGCCAATTCCCCCATTCACACTTTCGTTGGACATGTTGTGATTTAAGAAGTAATCCCACAAATTACAACACACTCCTTCAACAACACCAACCCACACATTTAACAACCATAATAATGCAATAACTCACGTTTCAAATAGAATTATAGGCATAAGGAAATAATTTAGTACTCCAAGTAAAGTACAATAAATGAAGTACACACACAACTACTTTCAAGTAGTTAGAATTAAATTCAACTACAAGAGCTTAAGTAACTAGTTAATTACTTTCACACTTTAATGACTTGTTTGAATTCAAATTCTACTACTCAAACCTTCCTTTCTTAGCCACAACACACACTCACACTTTAGTTTCAACGTGCAACACCTTACTCCACACAATTCCACAAATTCACAAATAGCAATTCCCTCACTCAACACACAAACGCAACACCAACAATTCAATACTCCTTTTTACACCACTATTTATACACATACAGCCACAGTGTAAGAACCTCCACAATTGTTTTTCAAACACAACCCTACACACACTCCACGGTTCACCCTCCCAAACATACAAGTTTCACCACTACAAACACTAAAGCAAATCGCAACTTATACACCAAAATAGCAATAATTCAAATTTGAAAATCAAACCACTTCACTAATTGTAACCCTTCCTCAAATGGTAAGAAGTAATTTTCAAATTCAAACATCCATTCATTAACTTCTTCAACTTAATGTTTGTTTTGAAAATCAAATAATTTCCAAATCTTCCACACAACTCAAATCTGGAAATGCTCAATTACACCCTCCATTTTTCCAAAAACAAACATGTAAGGATCACAATTCTTCTTCATACACAATTGCACTTCTGAATTTATATTCAAAATATACTAACTCTCCTCTTCCTTCACGGTGAAGTCCACAACATAGAAGCTTCAACAAGTACTCAAAACTTACTCCAACAAGCAGCAAGTTCAACTTCTACTCAAGACAAATCACGCCACTTCAAGCAATTACAACAACAATTTCAATTTACTCCCAATTTCGGAATTGATGATGTAAAAACATAAACCCTAAATTTTCGAACTTCAAAATCAAAAAACCCTTCTCATAACCTCAATCTCTGATACCAAAAAGATGATGTGTCTAAAAAGGGGATTAAACACAATCAAATGGAACAAAAACCAACCCTAAATGCAATAAAAAAAATCCATTTCAATAGGCTAGGAATTTCATAATTCCTAAAGGGGTACAAGGAGATCCAAATTCAATAATTTATAAATTATTAAACCACAATGATCAAGTCCTTAAAAACTCACTAATCAAACTCGAATTGCCATGTGAATTCAAGAACAACAAGAAGAATCACTTCCGAGATCCCCTTTTATAACAATGCAACTCACGGTTCAAAATGACAAGCAATTGTTAATGGTAAATAACAAGTATGATAAGTACTCAAAATAAGCACACTATTTCGAATTGATACTAATTTAAATCTGACCAAGAAATGTTTCAATTCAACCCTAGATATTACACACTAGAAAAGAAAAGAAAACACAACAATTAAAAATTGATATAACTCACAATTTCAATTGTTGCACTCGCCACAATCTCAACTCTTGGGATTGAAATTGATAAGAGGAAATTGAACTAGGATAACCCTAAGCTCTCTTACATAAAGTGATGTGTTTTAATCTAAAAATTGGCCTACCCAAAACCCTAATTAAAATACTTGCTCCCTTTAGAGTTAGAAAGTCCACAAAATTACAACTATGTCACTTTTAAAGTGGCCGACCCTAAATGAAAAGTACAAACAAATGAAAGTGTCCCAAAAAAAAAAATTCAACATAGAATGGTCCAATAACAATTACAAAGTACAAAAATAATATAAATCTTTAAGAGCCAATGCTTCGAAGTGAAATCAATCGCAGCGGGCCTTTAGATGCAAATCTGATGATGTCCTGTAACCATCAACTAATGTAAGTCATTTGGCATCCTATGGAGAAATATTATTGTATCTGTAAGATTATTACTCAAATATTTATTAGATAAAAGAAATAGAGTGAAATATGAGCAATTTGGATCATCATCCAAATCGAGTTCTGAGAGCATCTATGGTGCTGGAAAATTTCCCATCACTTTGGGTGCTTCTTGCCCTCCAAAAGTCCAACCTTCTGCTTTCATCTCATAGGTTAAGCTTCCGTTTGATGTCAACCTTTTTCCTCCTCTTCCTTTTCACTCTCCCTTACAAGTTTACCCTTTTTCCTTACCTACTCTATCTAATGTGTCCAATGATCGCAAGTTTTTTCCAAAACTTGATTGTTTCCTTAAGAAGTATTTGAGTTTGGAGCTCATCTTTGGAGAAATACTATAGTTAGTCGGTTCCTTGGTAAGTCTCTTCCCTTTCCAATAGTGGAGAAGATTGCCTATGCAATATGAGATCGTTTTGGTCTAGTCAAAGTGTTGAGTAAGGAAAGAGGTACTTTTCTTTTCAAGTTTGGAAGTGATTGTCCAAGTGTTGGATTTCTTGAAACCCCTTGGTACTTTGCTAGTTAGTGTTATATTCTTTGATGTTGGGAAATGAGTATGTCATTTATAAGTGAAACTCCTAACACCATTCCCATTTTGGTTAAGCATTGGAATGCCCCTATGGAGTTTTTCCATAGGGAGGGTATTAGTTACACAGCAAGTAGACGTGGTAAGCCTTTGATTATTAACTCGACTATGGCTCAACAAGAAAGAATGAGCTTTGCTTAGGTATGTGTTGAGATGCAAGCCAATAGTGATTTTGTACACTTAATTTTTGTTTAATGTTTTGGTGGTAGAAAGGTTCCTATAGAAGTTAAATACCAATGGGAGCCTTGTAGTTGCTCACACTGCAATACCTTTGGTCATGATGTTGTCACTTGTCCTTTGAAGGAAGTTGGTCCCTCGAAGCAAGAGTTGGCCACTATGAGGACTTTAAATGTAACCTTTATCCTTTAGAAGAGCCTATGAACATTGTGATTTTGGATAATTCTTTAGAAAATAGTTATTGAGGTCTTCCATCTCCAAGTGATGTGTCTAAAACCATAAGAGAAGCAAGAGCTATGATGAATGCAAATGGATTGGTAGATGTTGATTCCTAAGTTGAAGGTGGGTCCATAAGTCTTGGTGAATCTCCAATGTCCAACTCTGTTCTTGACATGACGCTGATAGACTTTCTTGATGACATCGTTGTCTCTCCATCCTCTCATTTGGTTTCTTGGAAATCATCTTTTAGAGCAACTCATGCCAAGAAGAAGAAGAAGAAGTGTATACAACAATTTAGGTATAGTAAATAGACAATGGTGTAGGTCCTAGGAAGTAGACAATGGTTTAAGTCCTAGAAAGTTAGACTTTGTAATTCTCTAATGCTTTTGGTTTATTTTAGTATGTCATTTCCCTTCACCCTTGAGGGTGTTTTGCTGTTCCCCTTCACCCTTGAGGTTGTTTTGCTTTAATAGGATCTTTAGTTGCAGCAATGTTCTTTGTTACGTGTCACCTTTGAAGGTATTTCATAAGATTATTTTTTTTTATGATATACTACATCTTTTATTAATGAGAAAAAAAATCTGATCTAACCCAAAAAAACAAAAATTATGGAGGAACTTTAAATCGTTACGAAAAGACGAAGTACTCAAATAAATAAAATTAAAAGGTAAATAACTTAAATTAAAATAGCACAAAGTGAGGAACTTGGGCAAAAATTCAAAAGTAGCGGATGCGGGTAAAAAAGTATAAACCTCTTTTATATTTCGTCTTCGTGGAATCGATGGATCATCTTGGCTGTGTTTGTTAGAAGAAAAGTCCTTGAATATTATTAAAGAGTAGGACATTTGACAGAAATATTCATTGCAAACGGGGATTTGTTACCTCTAACTCTTGTAGCAAAATTTAAACTCCGGAAATTGACCAGATTAAATCAGAGTTTTAACGATTCAAGCTCTTGCTGCCACAATTCTTTTTCCCTTGCATCACCGTTCACCAGATGTGGACTGCCTATACACACGGTTACCAGAACCCCATACATGTAGAGTAGAAGAGCCAGTAGCAGTCATCTGAGATTCGGATTGGCCCATCTGCATTTTCTGTAAGAAAAGGATAAAAGAAGAGAGGGCCTTGTCCATGTTTGGATGGGTAAAAAAAGGCAGAAATAGAAGAAAATGGATAAAAAAAGGAAGAAAATGAATTTAAAATCTACTTTTTTTTTATTTCTTTTCAAAATTAGAGAGTGAAAATAGCAAAAATAAGATATAATTACAAAATTATCTTTATAATAATGCTCATCAAAATAACAGTGAGGATAATTTTATCCATTACTGACTCCATTCCTTTCTTATATTATCAAACATAAAATAAAATTTACCCACAATGTGAAGTTATACCATTTCATTCCCACCCTCTTCTTTTCTACTCTATTCTTTTCCCTCATTTCTATCCATTTCCTCCTCTCAAAAATTGCTAAACACAACGTGAAGTTACACCATTCCATCATACATCACTCCTAGGCAGGCTTTATTTTTTGGAGCTGGGTAATACTGCTTGCTGTTTTCTAACAAATTATAGCTTCCTAGGGCCCAACTTACAGAATAAAGCCTAGCCTCCTAACGCAGAATTATAGCCCAATCCCTTAACATAAGAGTATAAAAATCCCTTGGAACAATCCAAAAATCCTACTCGCTCTACCAGTCACTCTCGCCTCTCTTTCTTTTACTCTCGATATCTGTGTGTAAAAGCTAGAGCTGGGAATGCGGATGTGGGGAGAGCCAGCAACTGACCCATGGAGCCTGCAAAAATTTTGCAAGACAGATCGAAAATTTTGGCCCGCAGGTCGAGGCAAGCCAACTCGTAATGAGCACCGGTTGGCTCACACAGCCAATAAAAAAAAAAAAAAAAAAACTAAAATTAACTCACTAAGCTATCCAATATCAATAGTAAAACTAAAAATAAAGTAAGTAAATAAACTAAAAAGCAAAAGTAACAATTAAAAAGAAGATAAAACACACAAACACAATACAAAACTTCTATACTCAAACTGTGATTTCATGCTCAATCACCGTCATTAAAATGTGAAATAAAAAAAAAGTTTAACATTACTTTAAAGTAAAATAAATTAAATAGTTGCGAAAAAAAAAAAAGAAACGATAAATAAAAAAAATAATGATGAAAATGATTTTTTTATTTAAAAAAAAAAAAAACCTTTATGCTGCACAGGTCAGCCCGCATTAGCCTGCGGAGGAAGGTTGGCCGAATTTTTGTAACCGCAACATGTGAGGGCCAACAAGGGCTGGCCCACTTCAACCCGCAAGCCAATGCAGGTCAAGGCAGGCCAACCCGTTTGGCCCGATTTTCCAGCTCTAGTAAAAGCTAGGGTTTGCTATTATGTGACACTAACAATTTCTTGTCTCTATGTTTTGGTAGGAAAAGGTTTACTCAGACTACTTCAAGTGAGTCCTAACTCCTAAATCAAGAACTTTGTGGACAACACGGGATAATCCAGTTCCTTTATTTCTCATATTTATATGCAAATCTCGTACAATTGTTTTCCATCTATGTTTTATTATTCTGTTACTCTATACTATACTGAAAGTTGTTATATATGTTCTAGTTTGGTTATACTATGCTGATACTCATTGTACTAAGTTATTCTGTATTTCGTATGATGTCTTGTCACTCAAATGCAATCTCTTCATATTACTAAGTAATCTTCATGCCACTTTGGGGTCTTAATGAATTTATGCTGGGCAACTTTTCATGTGATGCTTGCATGTTGACCTTAATCCTGCAACCAAAAGGTCTTTCGTTAATCATTTACTTAAAATGGGTTTTAATTGAAAGCCAGAAAGTGAAATAACTCAAAGCATTGTTTTAGGACATTTCACGGCAAAAAAGTAGGTTGATAGCTTTTTAAGTTTGTCCATTTACTGATGCAATGTAGCAGGCAACTTGTTAAACATAGAGCACCATGAGGAAAGGGAAATAATCATCAAGCATTCACGATTTAAAGATTCAGTGAAATGCATTAAAGTTGATGTTGCAACTCTAAACAGAACAAACAGAAACATAGTATGAAAGACGTGTCATCAGATCTCACCTGTTGTGGATATTCACGTATTCATCAGTTTCATCCAATATCTCCTCCTGAAATAAGCAAAAGATTTACATAGAGAACAACAATAAAGAATGGTAAAATTCTCTTCACCTTAAGAAAGAGCATCCAATGTCTTATAGATTCTCAAGCACGCACATAATTTTCAAACTCTTCAGAGACAAAATGGGAGCAATCCTTGTCGCTAATCTCAGCCACATCGTGGGGAAGCAGCAAAGGCTTTCAAGAACCATTGTGCAAACAGGACAAAGAACTTGTTGATTTTATTCAAGCAATACACATATTTCTCATTGTTATTCCGAAACGCAGAATGAAACCAGGGCAAGCTAACACTGCATTATCTCTACCTGTTGTGGTCATGCAAGTATTCTAAAAATTTGGTAGGGAAGCTCATTACCTGAAGCAGCTCTTCAATGACATCTTCCATTGTGATAACACCAACTACTTGTTCATTAAGTGGGAACTCTGGAATCAGAATATTCTCAATGTCTAAAATGCAAAATGAACAACCTCTGTGCTTTTTCTTAAAAGCAGGAGTCGAAGGTGAACTCTTTTTCTTCACTTCAGCTCTACTGTTCTCACCCACAACTGTCTGGGAATTGCCTGGTGCCAATTTGGCCGCTATTTAAAGCAGCACAACAACTGCATTATTATCTATAGTACCAATATTAAGGTTTGTAAATTGTAAAGATAACAAGATTTGAAGGGAATATGAAAATAATACATATGGAAGGAGCCCAAGCCCAAGCCAATGAACACTGGACATTAGACTTTCGCACATGTATTGAGTAAAAATACTGTAAAAATTAAGCTGGATGTAGGAGTTACATGCAGAAAAAACTATGACCAAGTTAATGATCGGATGGAAAAAATTCTGTGTATAATCAGGTTTTGTCTATGAGGTTCAGCTTTTACCATTTTGTTGATCGCAGCTGCCCTTGAACTCAAGCTTTTGGGCCTCCTTACTTTCCTTTGATAAATCTTTTTTGGCATTCCGATCATTATAGACAACTGCAATGTGGCTATGGCCCTTCTGGAATTCGTTCAGAATGTCATATAAAGGCATATCTTCTGAGACCCTGCAGGGAAGAAGCAAAGCAAGCAGATCAATTTGCACATAACGAGCATAGTTTAATAGGGTCAGCATGTCTAGTAAATTTAACAAAATTTACATGATAGAAAAGATAATACCGAGGGATTTTTCTTATCATCATTTTTCTCAAGGGAACCGCAGCTTGTGGATCGACAGCTAAGAGGTTTTTAACCTGCAAGACTCATATGACACTCTCTCATCAGGAGTACAGGCAACTACAACTCTCATGGTAGAACACACAAGGACAACAGCAGAGTTCTAGAGCACTCTTGCAGAAGAAACGGAAATCGCCACATAGAGGAGAAATGAACTTATTGAATCTTCATTGCACAACAGTACGTGCATGCTCTCTCTGTCTTTTTTGGATTAGTGTCCCATTTAGTATCCAAACTTTCGCCCTTTTTACAATTAAGTACTTGAATTTTAAAAAGGTCAATTTACTATATATATTCTAACATTGTAACATGCCAACTAGATCATTACCTGAATTTGAATTTGAAATGTAAAAAAAAAAAAGTCAAAAAAAAAAATGATGGTATAAAACCCTAATCACAATTCTAGCCACACAACTTAACCCGACTTAAAACAAAACCCATTTTCACTCCAAATAATGAGCAAACCTCATTCCTCTACACCTGCAAAATAGTAGAGCCCCAAATCATGGAATTCCAAGCCCTAATTCGTTCCTCAATAGATGAGATTCATCACAATCAACTTCATAATCCTTTCATGCTAATTACTTAGAGTCTTGGATTTAGAGATTATCCTGTTGAATCTCAGGCATCCATAGAACTTTCACCCATAGTTTGTCTCTGTCTTCACAAGTGAAATCCTAGCCTTCAATCCACAATTGCAAAATACAAACCCATCACCATTAGATGATGACTGGTGGGTTAAACCATTGACGTGGGAGACACTTCAAAGTCCCAATGTCTTTTCCTTCTTCCCCTTTCATAACAAAGAAAATTAGGGTTTTTGAATTATTAGGGTTTGAGATTCTCTTTGTTAGTTGGTGATTTTGATTTTAAACTAAGCTTTTACATGGGGTTATTCGATTAGGATTTACATGTCCAAAGAATTTTGATGTAGAAGAGAGTGTTGATAGGGCTTTTAGATGGATAGATTACTTCATTGGGTAAGTTTTGTACCCCTTGCTTTTTCTTATTTTATTTTTTTCTTTTTTCCTAGCTGAGGGTTTTTTTTTTCTCCCCTCCTTTTTAATCCACCTATGTGTCTAGTCGGCTTCTATTATGTTAAAATTATTATACAATCCAAGTGTCAAGTCATGGTTGGATAAGCAGTTCATATCAGCTAATGAGGATTAACGGTCACACAAAGTAGTATAAGAGACATCGAAAATTTTAATTAGGTAATAAATCTTTTCAATGTTCAATGTCTAATTGTAAAAAAAGCAAAATTTCAGATAGTAAATGCAGCATTAATCCTTCTTTTTTCCTTTTCTTTTTTTTGTAAATTGCAAATATAACTCCTTATGTCTGCTTCTAAGCACTTAGAAGCCTTATCTTTATCATTGAGCACTAAGAATCCTAAAGCATTAAAAGACATGATCCTAGATCATATTTTACCATTAAATAATTAGAAAAATACTATCACAATTTTTTTAAGAGCAAAATTGTCCAAAGTGACCAAAAAGCATTTTTATAAAAATTTAGAGGTTTAACTGCTTCAAAGATAAACATTTTGATCCTTTCTTTTTTCTTTTTTCTCCTTCCTTTTGTGTTAGTACACTCGCATCATCCTAACTTCACCATAGTCAAAAGTGATCCCTATTTAAGTCTTTTATGTTTTTTGCGTTGAAGTCAACTACTCACAACACATATAAGGTACTTTAACCTATAGATTCCAGGCTTTCAATTTTCATTTACATACCTATGCAAATGTAGGTATTTACTTATATACAGCAAATCAGTGTCTTGACAATACCAACATAAATCAACAATTTTAATAAACACCATGACCTTACAGTGAAGATGAAGTTACCAGAATAACTCCAATTATGTTCTCTGGGTTGCCAGCATATACTGGAACTCTACTGTGACCCACTCTTATAATTGCATCCAAAGTCTCCCTGCATTGACAGATTTAACAAGACATGAAATACAGGAAGCAAAATGTAAACATGAGGTAATGAAAATTCAAGAAGCCAATCAACCCACAAATTAAGAGGTGAGTCCAGATCGAGAGAAAATGCCTTCCGTATAGGTGTCATGGCATCTCTTGCTGTCTTTTCTGTCAACTCAAGTGCACCAGCAATGATAGTAGTCTCATCATGAGTCAAGTCCCCACCCTTGCCAGCCTAGAAAACAGCAAGCAATAAGCATGCACACCATTGATCTTAATTCCCAACCACATGCACCATTAGCCACCAGGATGCATTCCATCATAAAATACTTGGAAAGATTGGAAGCAGATAAGATAATTGCCAATTTGTTGGTAAAAATAACAGTAATATAAGAAGTTTGCAATTATCATAAAATAAATAAGTAAATAAAACATAAGAAGCTTATGAATGGTCGAAAGAGGTAGAAAGAGAAACATTTATGTCAAAGATTTAATTCTCATACCTCATTTCCATGGAAATTCACAAAAGTTTTCAGCTCAGCTCTCCGCAAAAGGACAGCATGCCCCTTGCCCAGCATCCAATCCAAAACCTGCAATAACATGTAAGAGCAAGGATAAAGTTTTATGGCAGTGACTAAGTTTAGCAAATATAGAACCAATGTGTTATGGATAGGGTTCAAAATGGCAGAAAGTTGGTAGCTTTATTGATTAGAAATCAAGAACAAACTCTTATTCAATGTGAAACCTCCTTGAGCACACTTGCTCAAAACTACCAACTAAGATGTTTCTCTGCCTGACTCTAACAGAAAACTAATTTCACTATTTATACTAGCTGATATCCAAAACTATCTACTAAATATCAGTACAACAAAAATATCTAAAAACCTGTACTGCCAACGCAGCAACCACTCAAACCAATCCTTTCCAGCCCAGCTCCTGATCTGTTCCTTTGCTCATCCTCTTCTAGTGTATAAATTCACCACTGGTTTAGACACACTAAAAGATATAACAACACCTCCCCCATCAAGATTGACCTTGTCCCTAAGGTCAAAGTGAGGAAATTGCAAAAGGAAGGCAGCTTGATCTATCCAAGAAGCATCATCTACCGACTGACCACACCAATGAACCAAAAACTGGGGAACCTCCAGTCCTCTAAGACAAAAACAGCTACCCATAATGCGATAAGGCTGAGGGATATTAACAACATCAGATTCCAGATCAGCAGGCAATGGAGAAGCAATCACCATATCACCCACATATTTCTTAAGAAGGGAAACATGAAAAACTAGATGAATACAACATCCCTCTGGCAGCTGTAGCTTGTAAGCTACCGGTCCAATACATTCCACAATACAAAAAGGACCGTAAAACTTAGGTTCCAATTGTGGGGAAACATGTTGCAATAAAGCAAATTGACCATGCGCCCTCAATTTAAGATAAACCCAATCAACTACAGCAAAAACCACACCTCTATGCCTCTTGCTGGCCACCAAACTCATATGCAACTGTGACCTCTCGTAAATTATACTTCAACTGGCGAAATATCTCATCACAATTTAGCAGTTCATCACGTATACTAGGAACAACAGTTTTCCCAGAATAAGTAAGCAAAGTAAGAGGCTTGCGTCCATAAACTAACTCAATAGGAGTCATCCTAGCTAATGTTTGGAAAGAAGTGTTATAAGAACATTTTGCCCATGATAACCAATCCACCCAACATTTCAACTGATCAGAGGCAAAGCAACCTATTACACACTTTGGTTTGGCCACCGCTCTTAGGATGATATGAAGTACTAAATTTCAGATGAGTGCCTGACAAACTGAATAATTCACTCCAGAAATTACCTACAAAAAGCTGATCCCTATCACTGACTATAGTTCTAGGGATTTCATGTAAACGAATAATCTCATGCATAAATCTGAACTGAGCATGTCGAGATGAAAAAAAGGTAGAGTGAGAAAATGCTCTCTCCTCTCTCTACCCCTGCCCTTATTTCCACCCCTAGAGGATCACTTCCTTTAGGTAACAACACACACTAGCCAACCTTAGAGAAACAAATACTCAGTCGCCCACCAGCCCGAACCTCCATCGACAATGCTGCCGGAAGATCCCCGCCACCCCCAAGGTGAACTTGGAAGCTCCTCCAACCACCGAAGCACCCAAGCTGTTCACCATCTCTCCAAACTTCCACCGGATATCCCCACAAATGCACCAAGTCCTAGGCGCCCCATTAAGGAAAAGGAAAAGGCACTTTTTCAAACACATGGAAAGGACATCTCTGACTTTCCCAAAAGTGCAAATTTGGAGTCTTGTGCCACTGCCACAGCCAACACTCCTGACATATTGTCTCCTCTAAAGACCACACATAACATCCCCTTTCACATATCTGACATTAAACACTCCCAAAACCCTTCCCTATCTGGCAAAACCACTTTGGACTCCGCAACCAACCACACACACCCTTTTTCCAGCCAAAACCAGTCGGAAAACCACCCCCCATCCCCACCCAAGCCAGCAAAATCTTACGCTACAGCTTGCCTTCAAGGAACCCCACAACCTCCACCGGACTTCCCCCTTCGCTTCATCCCACCAACAACCTCCTCCGAAATACCCAAGGTCAAAATTCCACAATCCATTGAAGATGAGGGAGCCACCTATTGGGAGTCCACACTAGTAGGGTACTTCATCAGCCGCAAAATGCCATACATCCTAGTTCACGCTATAGCCACCAAGCTGTGGAAGGACTACGAACTCCAAAGCATCCTTGCCAACCCTGATGGATTCTTCTATTTTCAGTTTGACAAGGAGAAAGATATCTCACCCATCTTAGAAAAAGTGTGGTTCTTCTCTAAACGCTACCTCATCCTTCAACGGTGGAGGAAAGGAATGAGGCTAGACAAGCCACAACCCACCCATGTTCCGGTTTGGATCACTCTCAACCGCATCCCATGCGAACTCCTCACCGCAGAAGGGATCAGCCACATCGCAAGTGGGGTAGGCTTGCCCATAAAGGCCGACACTCTCATGGCCACTAGGCAACGCCCTAACCAAGCATGCATCCTTGTTGAGCTTGATGGAAAAAGGGAGCTGGTCAGGCTGATTGAAGTGGAGAGAGCTGATGGTTCCTTAGCCATTGTCAACGTCGACTACCAATGGATCCCACCTCATTGTAACAAATGCAAGGTTTTCGGACACATGTGCCAAACACCTACTGCACCCTCTTCCACAAACCCCCCCACGCCAAGGGATGAAGCAAGGATGCAACCTTCCCATACCGAAAAGGCTAAACAAAACAAAGCCGCAAACACCCCCTCCCAAGGGAATACCTCTAAGGGCAATCAACCACCTCCTAGCCTTAACCACCCAACACCTGAAACACACTTGGACAGCATGAAGGGTAGCCTAGCTCAAGCCAAGAGCGAGGCATTCCATGGCTGCCCCCACCAGGCTCCCACCTCCGAAGGTAAAGACACGGAGATGAAAGAAGCTAACAATTCCTTGCCACAAGCCATCCTACCAAACAGCTAAGAACCATCCAAGACAAGCAACCCGCCGTGCAGCTCCTCTACCCCCAAACCATCCCCTACCGAGGCGAACAACACAGTGGCACCTGAGGACAGTGAGGATAGCGTTTATGAAAACACCCCACTATCCAAGCTAATTGACATAGCGTCCAAAACACCTAGAAGCAGCAACAAGGGTAGCAAAGGCTCCAACTCCTCTGGCAAACGCAAGAAGAAACAGAGGAAGAGGCACTGTACCTTCACCTAGCTCCTCAAGGTCTCCATTGTCACACTCATACCCATGAATATAGCAGCATGGAATGTAAGAGGGTTAAACGACCCTCTTAAAGCGGCAGAAATCAAAAAAGAGTGTGACACAAATAGAATATCCCTAATAGGGATATTGGAAACTAAAGTGAACACCACCAATGAGGCAATGGTAAGGTAACGTTTGGGTCCGCATTGGCAAGTGGCCATCAACCAAGTCGCACCCAAGCGTATTTGGATTGCATGGCAACCGAGGGTGTGGGACATCCGCATTGTTATGGAAAGAAATCAAATATCCCATTGCGTAGCGACTCACCGCAGTACCAATACCAGCCTAAACGTGACCTTCATCTACGATGCTAATAAATGACAACGATAGGAGGGAATTATAGAGATGCCTAGAAGAAATTTCCCTTACTCTCTCTACCATCCCGTAGCTGGCTCTTGGGGACTTCAGTACAACCCGAACCCCCTCCGAGAAGCAAGATGGGAGAGGGCGAATGACACCTGCCATGGCAGAATTCCAAGCATGTCTGGCCAAGGTCGAACTAGAGGACCTAAGATATACGGGTGATTTCTTTACATGGACAAATCGACAACACCGCAACCCCATCTTGAGGAAACTAGATCGTGTCATGATCAACCAAAGCTGGATGCAAACATTCCCAAGCACTCATGCCAAGTGCCTTCCCCCCATCCTATCGGATCATTCCCTATCCATCACACACTTAGACTCCACACCGCGGGTAAGGAAGACACCTTTCAAATTCTTCAAATTTTGGGTACACAATGCAGGTTTCAATGATACAGTATCCAATGTATGGAGCACAGAGATAGCTGGATCCAAAATGTACTAAGTAGTAAGCAAGCTTAAACTACTTAAGGAGAAACTGAGACAACTCAATCATACCAATTACTCCAACTTGTCTAACCGTGTAAAGGAAGCCAAGCAAACCCTCCATCAGCTACAGTCCAACATCCATAGCACCAGCAACACATCCTAAATGGAAGCTGAAAGAACCACATTCAAGGAGTACTACCTACTGAGAAACGCTGAAGAATGTTTCTTACAGCAAAAGTCAAGGATAAAATGGTTGAACCTTGGAGATAAGAACACTTCCTTTTTCACAAATCCATGCGAAACCACCACAACAGGAGCCATATTTTCCACATCAGCCGAGAGGATGAGAGTAAAGCAATAGGCGAAGAACAGGTGAAAAATCTAGCAGTTGCCCACTTCCAACAACTCTACAACAAAACGTACCCTCCAATCAACAAAGAGGAGATCTCTAACCTAGTAACATGGAAACTCAATGATCAGCAAAAAGAAGAGATACTAGCACCATACACGGATGAGGAAATCAAATGGAGATTCTTCTCCCAAGCAAATGAGAAGGCCCCGAGCCCGAATGGATACACAACTCTCTTTTTTAAGGAGACATGGGGAACAATAGGAAAAGACCTCATATTTGCTATCAACGAATTCCTTCAGTCAAGGCACCTACTTAAAGAATTAAACTCTACCATACTCACATTAGTCCCCAAAATCCCCAACCCCACCAGCATAGGTTGTAATGTGCTTTACAAAGCAGTGTCCAAGGTACTTGCTGCTCGTCTCAAGAAGGTATCACCCTCACTAATTAGTAGAGAGCATGCTGCATTCATCCTAGGATGAAAGATCACAAACAACATCCTCATCGCCCAGGAATTGATGGCCGGATATCAAACGCAAACCGGAGCGCCTCGTTGCACACTGAAGGTCGACCTCCAAAAGGCTTATGATACCATAAGATGGGACTTTTTAATTGAAGCACTAAGGTCTATGCAATTCCCAACCCACTACTGTAATCTCATAGAGCAATGCATCTCCACTACAAAATTCTCCATCAATATCAACGGAGAACTGGCAGGCTACTTCTCAAGCAAGCGAGGTCTAAGGCAGGGTGATCCAATTTCTTCATACTTATTTGTTGTAGGCATGAAAGTCCTCTACACTATACTCCGAAGACTCATTTCCAACCCCGCTTTCTCTCCCCATTGGAGATGTAAACCGGATCGCCTCACCCACTTGTGCTTTACGAATGACCTCCTGATATTCGCTAGGGGTAATGTCGAATCCATATCCCTAATCAAAGATGCCCTCCAACAGTTCCAAGCACTCTCAGGTCTGGCAGCCAACAGCTCTAAAAGCTTTATATTCTTCTCCAAAGTCCACTCCAGGGTTAGGCAAAGTATCTTGCAAGTCACCCAATACCAGGAAGGCAAACTCCCAATACAATACCTTAGTGTCCCTCTCCTCTCCACTAAACTCAAAATGGAGGATTGCGATGTTTTGGTGGATAGAATCATAGCACGCATCACCATGTGGACTTCAAAATTTCTATCCTATGCAGGTCGACTTCAGCTAGTCAGATCAGTCCTATTCTCTATGCAGGTCTACTGGAGTTCTGTATTCCTCCTACCTAGGAAGATAACAACTAAGGTAGAGCAGCTAATCAAGAACTTTCTTTGGAGTGGAAACCCTTATACAGTTTCCAAAGCCAAAGTTGGATGGGAAGAAATTTGCAAGCCCCTCAAATGCGGTGGCCTAGGGATTCCCAACCTTTACCTATGGAACAAGGCTCTACAAATCAAGCATATTTAGCACCTATGCAAGAGCGGACACCGAAGCCTATGGCCTGAATGGGTGCAATCAACATTATTGAAGGGCAAAAGCTTTTAGTCGTCACGAGCTCCAACCATATGTTCTTGGTCTTAGAAGAAGACCCTAAAGTTAAGACCCCTAGTGCGCAGCAGCTTTCGATGGAAACCAGGAGACGGCCTATCCATTTCTGTCTGGTCAGACTTCTGGCTATCCACGGGTCCTTTGGATAGCCTATTCTCTTCAAGACAAATCAGAAGCTCCGGTACCCCGATAATGGCCAAGCTATGCTCTATTGTGGACAACACATGGCGGCTACCAAACAATCCACCATGGACAGATATCTGCATCCCCACGCACATTCAGCCTAATCACTCCACCCCTGACCAACTCCAATGGATTCATACGACATCAGGAGAGTACAATATTAAGAGTGGATATTTCTTCCTTAATCCAGCTGGACCAACAGCCCCTTGGTACAAAATTATATGGAACAAGACTACCATTCCAAGGCACTCCTTCATATTATGGCAAGCCTGGTTAGGAAAACCATCTACCCTTGACAAGCTGAACGCATAGGGAATAGCCACATCCTCAACATGCTACCTATGCTAACAGGCAGCTAAAGACCACTCACACCTATTCTTCAGATGCCACTACTCATCTCAAGTGTGGCAACTAGTGTGCAACCTCGCCTAATGTCCTCCTTCATGTAGGGATTGGTAGCTAGTGTTGCGCTTGTATCTTTAACTGTCTTTAACGGATGTATCGTTGTTTCCAATCAATAAATTATGATTTACCCAAAAAAAAAAAAAAATCTCATGCATGAATACATGTGCTACTGTTCTCGCTGTAAATGGTCTTCTAAGTAGAAGAAAAAGCGCATACTTAGGCGATCAACCACAACCGGTATAGTCTCATAACCCTAGACTTTGGAAGCCCAACAATTAAATCAAGAGAGATATCCTCCCAAATAGCAGAAGGAATAGGCAATGATTGAAGCAAGCCCACTGGTGATAAAGTCTGAGATTTGCTACGTTGACACACTATACAAGTTGCCACATACTTTTCAACATCTTTCCTAATAAATACTGTTATCGGATCTTTTAGAGGATCTTGTAATGGGTTTGTTAACTATGAAATCAGATTCAATTCTTTTAGAGCGAGAATCTCGTCCTTGCTTCCCTATGTTTGCAGAATGTGAGGGCTTGTTAGCTGGGAAACGGGCCATACATGGAGACAACTTGTGAAGTTTTGTAGCTGATAACGTGGTTTAGTGGTAAGGCTTTAATCGCAGTAGGACCAGGTTGCCGAGGTTGAAGGAAACCTCCCGGTGCTTAGAGTCATAGTGAACCTTCATGAGGTGTTGGGCGCGAACAAGCTGGTCACGCAACTCGGTGAGAATTTCATCTCTATCTGCCAAGGCCTGTTCCATAGTTGCCAATTTAGTTTGGCTAGGAGTACAAGCAAGGCGGTGTGGAGGTGGGCGTCCATAGACCACTTGGAAGGGGGTTTTTTTAAGGGTGGAATGGTAGCTGGTGTTGTAGCAATACTTGGCCCAAGGAATCCATTTTATCCAACGCCTTAGTTGATCACCGGTGAAGCAGCGCAGATACATTTCAATTGTGCAGTTGACGACTTCTGTTTGGCTTTCACTTTGGAGATGATAGGCTAAGGAGAAAGAGAGTCGGGTGCCGCTGAGCTTGAAGAGCTCCTGCCAAAATATGCTAGTGAACGTGACATCCCTATCACTCACAATAGTTTCTAGGAGTTTGTGAAGTCTGAAAATCATATCAAAGAAAACCTTGGCTACCGAGATTGCATTATATGGGTGGCTCATCGGAATGAAATGTGCATATTTAGAAAATCTATCAACCACAACCATTAGAACAGATTTACCATGGGATTGGGGAAGTGCATCAATGAAGTCTATAGAGATGTCGGACCAGACTTCTTGTGGCACCTGCAATGGTTGTGGTAGGCCAGCTAGTTGGAGGTGCTCAACTTTATGTTGCTGGCAGGTGGTACATGCACGTACTAGGTCCTATACTTGTCGGCTCACGCCCTTCCAATAGAAATCTCGGCTGATGATGTAAAGTGTGCGTTGATGCCCCTCGTGGCATTGATCATGGATGGCATGGATAATGGTAGCACAAAGGGTTGAGGTCAGCTCCTAGTATACTATATTCTTATAGAAAATCAGTCCCTCCTTTATGCTCCACTTTGGCCCATTTTGATTGTCTCGAATATGCTGGCAAAGATCTTGCAAAGTGGTGGAAGCGACTGTCTCTTTCCTAATCAGGTCAAATAGGTGCAGTTGCGACGTGGAAATGGCAAAGTTTTCAGCCCTCGCTTCATCCCATCGTAAAAGTGCATCAGCCACTCGATTGTGTTTCCCTGGTTGGTACTAGATATCAAAGTCGAACCCCATTAACTTACTAATCCAATGCTGCTGAGGAGACATGGTGATCCTCCGGTCCAAGAGGATTTTCAAACTGTAGTGGTCCGTCTTGACGATAAACCTCCATCCCCACAAGTATGGTCTCTAATGTCAAATTGCCTTTGTTAAGCCAATTAATTCCTTCTCATAGGCTAGTAGTTTCAGGTGTCTTTGCGCAAAGCGCCGACTAAAGAAAGAAAGGGGATGGTTCTCCTGTTGCAAGACCACCCCAATCCCACTATCAGATGCATCACATTCCACTGTGAAACTCTAGGAGAAATCCAGAAGTCGCAATACTGGAGCATGGGCCATGGCCTCTCGTAATGCGACGAAGGCACACTCTGATTCTCCCGTCCACACGAAGCTACTATGACATAACATCTTGGTTAGGGTTCCGTGATCAAGCCATAATTGCAAATGAATTTGCGATAATAACCAATCAACCCCAAAAACCCTCGCAAGGCTATGATGGTTGTTGGTTTGGGCCACAACTACATTGCTGCCATCTTTGGGGGGTCTGCTTCCACACCAGTGGCTGATATAAGATGGCTTAGGTAAGAGACTTGCCTCTGCGCGAAATTGCACTTAGATTTCTTCAAATACAATCTGTTTTGCTTGAGCATGGAGAAGACTAAGTTGAGATGCTGCAGATGTTCCACCTAAGAATGACAGTAGATGAGAATGTCGTCAAAAAAAACTAGAACAAATTTTCGAAGGAATCCCTTCAAAACTTCATTCATGAGTGCTTGGAAGGTTAATGAAGTGTTCGTGAGCCCAAAGGGCATGACTAGGAACTCGAAGTGACCATGATGAGTCCGAAAGGCAATCTTCTCCATATCTAATGGCAGCATCCTCACTTGATGATATCCTGAAGCCAGATCCAACTTGGAAAAATAACGTGCACCATACAACTCCTCCAAGAGCTCTTCAATGACTAGTATTAGAAACTTGTCCTTAATTGTCTTGTCATTCAAGGCACGATAGTCGATGTAAAAACACCAAGTATAGTCTGTTTTCTTAACCAATAGTACCGAGGAAGAATATAGTGTTCGGCTAGGCTAGATAATTCCCTTAGTGAGCATCTCCTCCCACTGTCGCTTGATCTCATCTTTTTGGTTGTGGGGATAATGGTATGGGCAGACCACAATGGGTGGTTGACCTGACTATAGACGGATGGCATGATCGCAAGGCCTGGCTAGTGGCAAACCTAGTGGGGGTTGGAAGATTCGAAAGTGGTTATTAATTGTTGTAGCTCATGGGTTCGATCCTCCTCTCGGATAGCCGCAACTAGCCTTAGGGGTTCCGAGGTCCTAACTGCCCCCTGCAATGTTATTTCCTTCGGCCCTTGCTAGAACTTCATTTTCATCAGGGAAACATCCCAGGCAATTTGACCGAGAGACTTTAACCAATTTACCCCCAGGGCAACTCCTACTCCGCACAAGGGCAGGGATTATAGATCAATGAGGAACAGCACGTCGTCAACCAACAAAGGTACTTCCTAGCATATCCCTTCATTTCTGATTCTCTCCCCGTTTGCTACCACGACCTGTAACTTGACACGAAGCTCCACTCGTAGCCCCAACTACAACACTAACGTGGTACTGATGAAACTGTGGGTGCTTTCAAAATCGACAAGCACCATGATATCATGACCACAAATCTGCCCCGGTACCTTCATTGTTTAGGCCTTTGTCAACCCTACCATAGCTTGGAGTGAAATCTCTAACTCTCCTTCCGCCTCTTCCCTTGTGGTACCGCCACCCTTCGGGGTCGCTCCTTCCTCTTCTTCTTCACACTCTAACCAAAAAAGCCGCCTGCACTTATGTCCCACTGTGAAAGGTTCGTCGCAGTTGAAGCATAGTTTCTGGCTCGTCGTTCTTCGATTTCCAACTTACTCAATTTCCGGATGAACAGTTGCCACGCAACCACTGGAATTGCGACCTGCAGACGTAGTCCTCCCCCCATTTCTTCCCTAGCCGATGCACCCCTCTTCTCGTATAGCCTTTGCTAGACTCATGGCCTCCGAGAGACTAGTGGGTTGGTGGAGTTCCACTTCTACGGCAATGAATTCCTTCAACCGGCTAATAAATATCCCAATCTCGTTTTCGGGTATGAGGGAGGCAATCTAGGCGAATAGTTGTTCAAACTTCTGCTAATAGCTTTCCACAATGGTTGCCTGCCGCAATTTGGATAATTCCTCAATTTTATTACTCCAGACTGGTGAGCCAAATCTTAAATCACACATGCGCTTGAACTCCGACCAATTCCCAATCACATGTTTACGTTCCAACTTCATGTACCATAGCTACGCATCCCCTTGCAAGTGGAATGCCACCAATTCGACCTTGCCTTCATCCCTCACAAGTTGGTGTTTAAAAAATTGTTCACTGCAATTAAGATATGCCAGCGGGTCCGTGCCCCCATCGTACTTAGGGAAGTCCCACTTGGTGTACTTGGGCACCACTAGTCCACGCTTGTGCCTTTCGTCCACCCAAGTATCCTCCACTACCTACGACATCTGCTCGGGTTGTTTGGACGTCGACCCATCACACAACAGGGTCTCCATTTATGTGGTCAGCTAATCTTGCCTTGCTTTAATTCAAGCAATACGCGACCGATCATCCTGGTACATCGTAAGGAGGGTCTCCAACTATTGTTGCACCTTCCTTAAATCCTCCATACCTGGCTCTGATACCAAGTTGTTATCAAATCTTTTAGAGGATCTTGTAATGGGTTTGTTATCTATGAAATTGGATTCAATTCTTTTAGAGCGCGACTCTCGTCCTTGCTTCCCTATGTTTGTAGAATGTGAGGGCTCACTAGAGAGAACCCTAGATCTCAAGAACATGTTTTTCTAGTTTAAAAATAGGCTCCTTTTCTCATTATCCTTCTTGTTAAGTACATACAGGTTTCCAGGTAGTTAATAACCACCCTCCTATTTTCTCTCCCACTGTTAATATCCATATTCCCTTACTCCCACTATCCTACCCACACTCTAACATACACTAACAGAATACCACATTACACGACCATAATTGACACATACAAACACACACACACAGCACGACACATACACATAACATATACACATAACACCCTATTCTAGGACACTATTTGCTAAGACACGACTTGGATGAAGTCAACTCTTCCTATTCCAACGCGTGTACACCTTCAAGGAAGCAGTGTGTTAGCGGATCGATTAGAGGATCTAGTTACTATATTGTGAGTGGGTTGTTCGGGTTCAATTCCCTTAGCACGGGAATCTCTTCCTTGTCTACCTATGGTTGCTAGTGGGGTTAAGGGCTCGTTATGAGAGAACCCTACGATCTCAAGAATATATTGTTGGAAGAAAAACTCAAGTCTCCCCTTCTTTCATTTCCTTCCATACTTCAATTATATCTGCCAAAGGTCGGTTTTCTTAGCACCAACCGCTTCCTACTTTCTCTCCCGCCACGTCTAACAATCCTCCTAGTGGCCTGGCAGACTAACTAACTAACTTCCCTCCACTACACCTACCTCTTGCCACGTCTAACAATCATCCTAGTGGCTTGGCAGACTAACTTTCTAGCTATTCCTTTACCCTCCACGTCCCTCTTGCTGATCTGTCAACTAGGACTTCGAAGAAGACCTTCTATTTTTGCGGACATAGACCTTTAGGGGTTGTGGTGAAGGTTGTCCACTAACATGGCTCCCCTCTTGCAGATGGCACCTGACCTCAGGTGCAAAGTGTGGATAGCGTGTCTGGAGCATGTGGGCATCTTCCCAAGAGGCTTCAGCTGGAGAATATCCTTCCCAATGAACTAGGACGTCTGAAGTGGAACCGCGGGAACGAGTTTGGAGAATGGCTTGTGGGTGGGGAATGGAGTGGCCCTCGGCAGTGAGCAGTATGTTGGGATTGTCTGGAGGCGTTCCCTTGAAGCGTTTGAGGCAGGAAACGTGGAAGATGGGGTGAATTTTGGTGTTGGCTGGAAGTTGAAGCTTGTAGGCGACTTGGCCGATTTTTGCAACGACTGGGAATGGCCCATAGTAACGCGGCGAGAGTTTGTGCAGTTTGGTGACAGCCAGCGAGCGTTGACGATGGGGCTGTAGGCGAAGGAGGACGAAGTCGCCTGGTTGGAATGAAACTTCTCAGTGTTTGGAATCATATTGTTGTTCATTCTGTGTTGAGCTTGAAGGAGATGAGCCCGTAATTCGTTGATGGCCTCATCACGGTTGAAGAGTGCTTGGTCCACGGCTTCGAGCTTAGTGCTTCCTGCTGCGTATGACAGTAGCCGTGGTGGGGAACGACCGTATACCACCTGAAAGGGTGTGGCTTTTAAGGAGGAGTGGAATCCGGTGTTATAGCAGTACTCTACCCATGGAATCCAATTTGCCCAAGTACGTGGCCTGTCACCTGCAAAACAACGTAAGTACATTTCGAAGGTGCGATTAACGACCTCAGTTTGTCCATCCGTTTGTGGATGATAGGCTGAGGAAAAAGCCAACTTGGTGCCACTTAGTTTGAAAAGTTCCCTCCAGAATAAGCTGGTGAAGGTAACATCTCGGTTGCTCACGATGGTCTCCGGTAATCCATGGAGACAAAAGATGCGATCAAAGAAGACCTTAGCAACGGAGACAGCATTATATGGGTGACTAAGTGGAATAAAGTGCCCATATTTGGAAAAGCTATCCACCATAACGAGGAGGACTATTTTGCCATGGGATGGTGGTAAGGCATCAATGAAATCCATAGAGATGTCTGCCCAGACTTGCTGCGGAATTGGCAAAGGCTATAGAAGGCCGACTAGTTGGAGATGCTCACTTTTATGCTGCTCGCAAGTGGGGCAGGTTTGCACGAATTCTCGGATTTGTTCCTTCATTCCTGGCCAGAAGAAATCCCTGCTGATGCGGTATAGTGTACGCTGGGGACCTTCGTGACACGAGTCATGAATTGTCTGCATGATGGTGGCACAGAGTTCCGAAGAAGCTTCCAAATATACTCGTCCCCTGTACAGTATGAGGCCATCCTGTAGCTGCCACTGAGGTCCCTTGCTGCAGTTCTTGACTTGTGTAATGAGCTCTTGGAGATATTTGGAAGAAGCGGTTTCTTTGCGGATCAGGTTAAATAGCTCTAGCTACGGCGTGGAGAGAGCTGTGAGGGCGGCTTCTTCCTCGTTGCGCCTAGAAAGGGCATCCGCTACCTGGTTATGACGCCCCGGCTAATATTGTATGGTGAAGTCAAATCCCATGAGCTTACTGACCCAATGTTGTTGAGGAGAGGTGGTGATGTGCTGCTCCAAGAGAAACTTTAGGCTGTAATGATCTGTCTTCACGATGAACCGGCATCCCCACAGATACGCTCGCCAATGTCGCACCGCCTTGGTCAACCCAATCAATTCCTTTTCATATGCTGGAAGCTTCATATGCCGTTGTGCAAATGGTCTACTGAAGAAAGAAATAGGTTGGCTCTCCTGCTGCAGCACGGCTCCAATCCCAGACTCTGAGGCGTCACACTCCACGATGAATGTCTGGGAAAAATCTGGAAGGCGCAGTACCGGATTGTGGGTGAGGGTTGTCCACAAGGTGAGAAATGCCCCCTCCGATTCTAGTGTCCAATGGAAACTGTTCCTCCGTAGCATCTTGGTTAGGGGCTCCGCAATTACACCATAGTTTTTAATGAACCTTCGGTAGTATCCCGTTAATCCAAGAAACCCCCGCAGTGCTGTGATCATGGTAGGCTTCGGCCAAGTCTGGACAGCAATGATCTTTTGTGGATCTGCCTCTACCCCTGCGGCAGAAATTTGATGTCCTAAATATGCCACTCGTTTCTATCCGAAGGTGCATTTAGACTTCTTTAGGAAGAGCTGATGCTGCCGCAATGTGGTTAAAACGATGTTGGTGTGTTGTAGGTGCTCTGCCCAAGTTTTGCTGTACACTAGGATGTTGTCGAAGAAAACTAATACGAACCGTCTGATACAGCTTTTAAAAACTTCATTCATGAGAGCTTGGAATGTAGAGGGAGCGTTAGTCAGCCCAAAAGGCATTACCAGAAATTCGAAATGGCCATGGTGCGTGCGGAAAGCTGTCTTCTCCACGTCCGACGGTCTCATCCTGACTTGATGGTATCTCGAAGCTAGGTCTAACTTGGAAAAATATGCAGCTCCGTGTAGTTCTTCCAGCAGCTCCTCTATCACTGGAATGGGAAACTTATCCTTGATTGTCTTCTCATTTAAGGCTCGATAATCAATGCAAAAACGCCACATTTGATCAGCCTTGCGTACCAGCAGCACTGGGGAAGAGTATGGAGACTTGCTCATCTGGATGATGCCTTTTCTCAACATCTCTTCACACTGCCATTCCACCTCATCCTTTTGGTGATGAGGATACCGGTATGGCCTTACCACGACGGGGGTGGTGCCCGGTAGTAGGTTGATGGCATGATCACATGTTCGGGGTGGCAGCAATCCTTGGGGCTCGCTAAAAACTTCCTTGAACTTGGTTAATAGTTGTTGCAGCTCATGATTCTAATCAGCCTCTTTCATCTCAACAACTAATGGTGAGCTCTCCTTTGTTTCCACTTCACCTTTTAGCGTGATTGAGGTTCCTTCCCTCTTAAAGGACATTCTCATTGAAGAGGTCCCACGCGATCATTTCCAAGGATTTCAGCCAGTTTACTCCAAGAACAACCCCTACTCCACACAATGGCAAGGAATACAAATCAAGTTGGAAGGGAAAAGTATCCACTACTAACTGGACATTCCGACAGATTCCTTCACTCCCTATCCTTTCCCCGTTCGCCACCACCACCTGCAGCTTGGCACGGGCTTCTACCGGTAGCCCGAATCGAGTGGCTAAGGCGGAATTAATGAAGCTATGAGTGCTTCCCGAGTCAACTAGGACCTTTATCTCGAGTCCCCCAATCTGTCCGAGGATCTTCATGGTTTGAGCTCGTGTTACCCCAGCCATGGCTTGCAGTGAAATCTCCAACTCCCCTTCCGCTTCGTCCCAAAGGGCCTTCTCACCCTGAATTGACTCTTCCAGTCCCTCCTCTTCACATTCTAACCAAAACAACCTCTTGCATTTATGTCCCACTGTGAATGGTTCGTCACAATTGAAACACAAGCCCTTCGCCCTTCGCTCCTCCAGTTCGGTCTTACTCAGTCTGCGGATGAAGGGTGTTTTGGTGTTCGTGGTATGTAGCGCTAGCTGGCGCATTCTCCCTCCCGTGGCCTCTGTTTCCCCTTTTGTTTGCTGGCCTCTCCTCTCATACAGCCGTGCCAAATTCATGGCTTCAGACAGGCTCGAGGGTTGGTGGAGTTTTGCTTCCACCGCAATAAAGTCCTTCAACCCACTGATGAAGATGCCGATCTCATTCTCTATTGTAAGGGTCTCAATTTGCGCCGAAAGCTGCTCGAATTTGCGTTGGTACTGATCCACCGTGGCCACTTGGCGCAACTTGGCCAATTCCCCCACCTTGTTGCTGCGGATGGGCGGGCCAAATCTTAAGCCACACAATTGTTTGAATTCCCGCCAGCTGCCTACCCGGTTCTCCCTTTCTAACTTCATAAACCACAACTGCGCGTCTCCTTCCAGATGGAATGCCACAAGCTCCACCTTGTCCTCGTCCTTTACCAATTGATGCTTGAAGAATTGTTCACTACGGTTCAGCCACGCAAGGGGGTCTGTACTTCCATCATACCTCGAAAAATCCCACTTGGAATACCTTGGAACCGCCTACCCTCTGTCCCTTCTCTCCTCTCCCCTCGAATCGCCTCCAATATTCGACGCCAAATCGAGCTGCTTCGACCCTGTTCCTTCCTTCGAAAGGGTCTCCACTTGCTGTGACAGTTGCTCCTGGCGAGCTTCCATACAAGCCATTCGCGTCCTATCTTCTTGGTACATGGCCACGAGTGCCTCAAGTTGCTGTTGAACTTTTTGTAGGTCCTCCATATCTGGCTCTGATACCAATTTGTTAGCGGATCAATTAGAGGATCTAGTTACTATATTGTGAGTGGGTTGTTCGGGTTCAATTCCCTTAGCACGGGAATCTCTTCCTTGTCTACCTATGGTTGCTAGTGGGGTTAAGGGCTCGTTATGAGAGAACCCTACGATCTCAAGAATATATTTTTGGAAGAAAAACTCAAGTCTCCCCTTCTTTCATTTCCTTCCATACTTCAATTACATCTGCCAAGGGTCGGTTTTCTTAGCACCAATCGCTTCCTACTTTCTCTCCCGCCACGTCTAACAATCCTCCTAGTGGCCTGGCAGACTAACTAACTAACTTCCCTCCACTACACCTGCCTCTTGCCACGTCTAACAATCATCCTAGTGGCTTGGCAGACTAACTTTCTAGCTATTCCTTTACCCTCCACGTCCCTCTTGCTGATCTGTCAACTGGGACTTCGAAGAAGACCTTCTATGTTTGCGGACATAGACCTTTAGGGGTTGTGGTGAAGGTTGTCCGCTAACACAGTGGTAGGTTGTTTGCTAACAAATACCCATGGAGAATCATGAAGTAACATAGATACCCATGGAGAATCAGTAGGAATAACCAAATGGTTCTTAAAATATATAATACATCATTCACCAAATGAAAGCCCATAGGATCAACACCCCTTGCTTTCCAAAAATCCACTTTCATACCCAAACTAGGGTCAGCAAGAACAACATTAGTAATGATACAACTAGGATATGCAAAATTAATTGAAGGATAGTTGTAGATACCTGACTAAAATAATCAAGTCCAGCATAATTGAGAAGCTGAGCCACCTACTAGGTACTTCTCAATTAAGAATCTCTCAACTAGGAATCTCTGCTAGGGTTTCTAAAACCAGCAACTAAGATATTTTTTTTCTTTCCAACTAACTTCTTGCGAGCATGATTCTTCCTTCTATATCTACCAGCCTCCACTGACTAACTCCAGACCAACACACTAACACTAAACTTACAACACTGCCCTTTCCCGACAAATACATCCAGAATGTACATATACTACAACTACTAGTATCATACAAACACACTACTATTATTTTTATAAACACAGCACCATATCACACCACACAGACGTCCAACACGCACACCTGCAAAACACCTGGCACCAATTATTAACTAGCAGGAGGCACACGCCTCTTATAAACCATAAGCATAGATCTATATATTCTTGGGTCATATCAATACTCCCCCTCTAAGCACTGTCCTTGTCCTCAAGGACAAAGTCTGGAAATTGTAGTTTGATAACAGCAGTGTCTTCCCAAGAAGCATCATCAATAGAAGACCCAACCCACTAAACAAGGATTTGTGGGACTTCAAATCCATTTTGTACTTCAAAATGGCTACCTAAAATCTTAGAAGGATAGCCAACTTCTGGTAGTTCACCAAAATTCAAATCCACTGGCAAATCATGAGTTAATGGAAAGCTACCACATGATCGCTTGAGGAGAGACATGTGAAAAACTAGATGAAGGCGACAACCTTTAGGCAAATCCAACCAATAAACTACAATGCCAACATAAGCTATAATTCAAAAAGGCCCATAAAAACGTGGTACCAACTTTGACAAATGTCTTACACCCGTCTTAGCACTAAGAGCTAGCCTAATTTCAAAAATACCCAATCACCCATATCATACTGAACATCCCGTCTATGTTTGTTGATATTAACACAATTTTGCAGCTAAGCCCTCCCCAAATTAGCACATAATCTAGCCAAAATGGTATCATGAGTAGCCAAAGCTATATGTAAAGTAGGATTAACTACCTCATAAATTGGTAATGAAGGAGGAGGATGACCATAAACAATCTCAAAAGGTGCCATTCCGACCAAAGAATGAAAAGAAATGTTATAAGAAAATTCAGCCCATACAATCCACATAGCCCAAGAATTTAGACATTCACCAACAAAACACCTTAGAAAACATTCCAAGCTTCTGTTTGAATTTTTTGTTTGGCCATTCATTTCAAAATAATAGGCTATACTAAAATGCAATCGAGTTCCTAAAGAATAAACGTCTCCTTTCCTCCTCTTCCAAAAGGATCATTGATTTTGGTGCCACAAAACATGTAACAGGTGATCTTAGTCTCTTCTCCACATTCTAGCCACACACCTCTTACCAATGTTACTTTAGCAAATGGAACTACTTCATATGTTCTTGGTTTTGGAACTATCAACCCCACTCTTTTTCTTTATCTATCCTCTATTTTAAGTCTTCCACAGTTTTCTTTGAATTTAATTTCTATAAGCAAACTTAGTTCTCTTAAATTGTTGCATCTCATTTTTTTCTAACCATTATTTATTTTAGGATCTTATGACGAAAAAGATTATTAATAAAGGACATGAATCAAGAAGTCTCTATGTTTTGAATACTCATGTGTTGAGGTCTGTTGTCTGTTTCAATATCCTAACACCTATTAAAGCACATTGCCAGTTGGGCCATCTCCTCTACTGGTGTTAAAGAAATTATGTACTCAATTTAATAATGTATATTCCTTATATTGTGAATTGTGTCAATTTGCTAAGCATCATTGTTTGAATTCCGATCCCCAAGTAAATAAAAAGGCTAGTTTTCCTCTAGAATTAGTCCATTTCGATGTTTGGCGCCCTTTGTCCTCGTGTCTAAAACTAGGTTAAGATATTTTGTTACTTTTGCAAATAATTTTTTTTGGATAAGGACTTTTGCAAATAATTACTCTCACAAGTATTGGCTTTATCTAATGAAAAATCATTCTGAAGCATTTTCTTGTTTTACCACATTTTGTGCTGAAATCAAAGCACAGTTTAATGTCCTAGTGCATACGTTAAAGAGTGATGATGCCAAAGAATACTTTTCTCATTCTTTCAAGACTTACGTGATTTAGAATGGCATTCTCCATCAATCTTCAAGTGTGGATACACTAACTCAAAATGGAGTGGCTAAAAAAAAAATAGGCATGTTCTGGAGATAGCCTAAGTTGTCTTGTTTTAAAAGCAAGTTCTTAAACAATTTTGGGTTGATGCAATTTCCACATCCTATTTTCTTATCAATTGTCTACCTTCATCCATTCTTCAAGGTGAGACTCCTTACAATGTTCTTTTTCCTACCAAACCTTTGTTCCCTATTGAACCTCAAATATTTGGTCGTACTAGTTTTATTCATAATGTTCATCCTCAAGTAACTAAACTAGATCTTAAATCTCTCAAATGTATCTTCTTAGGTTACTCTTAAGTTCGAAAAGCATATTGGTGTTACTGTCCTAGCCTTGACAAGTATCTTGTGTTCGCCATGGTTGAGTTTTTAGAAAATACTCATTTTTTCTCTTCTTCTTCTTTTACTTTTTCAACACAGGAGAATGATGATAAGTACATCATATCACTTATCAATCACCAAATGCTCCCACAACCACTAGTTCAACTCTGCCACCACCATCGCCTCCACTACCACCACCCAAACCTCCAATTCAACAGGTCTACTCCAAAAAGCAAAATTCTCCTACATGTCTTGCACCAATCTCCTCTTCTTCATCAGATTCAATCCCTAGTGATCTTGATCTTCCTATTGCTACACGGAAAGGTAAACCTCAATGTACCTATCCTATTTCTTCTTTCATTTCTTATGATTACTTGTCATCAACTTGTTTGTTTGCTGCATCACTTGACTCTATGAGCATTCCAAAAACTGTCCATGCTGCCTTATCTTATCCTGAATCCCGATATATTATGATAGAAGAAATGAATTCTTTAAATATTAATGGCACTTGGAATTTAGTACATTTACCTATAGGTGAAAAGCGATCGATTGTAAATAAGTGTTGGTTGTTGAGGTTAATCCCGATGGATTTATGGCTCAACTTAAAGCACGTCTTGTAGCTAAAAGTTATGCATAAACCTATGAAGTGGATTATTCTAACAAATTTTCTACTGCAACTAAGTTGACAAGCATTCACTTATTTATATCTTTGGTGGCCACTCATTCTTGGCCTCTCCATCAATTAGATATCAAAAATGCCTTTTTACAAGGCAATCTTCACAAGCAAGTCTATATGGTGCAACCACCTAAGTTTGTTGCTCATGGGGAATCTGGCAAAGTTTGTCATCTTCACAAGTCATTATATGGGTTAAAACAATCCTCGAGCTTGGTTTGGAAGATTTTTTTTTTTGGATAATTCGGTTTGGAAGATTTAAGGTGCTATTACTTGCAAAATTATGCTGTGATAATTAAGAAGCTCTTCAAATTGCATCTAATCAAGTATTTTATGAACAAACCAAGCATATCAAAATTGAATGTCATAAAATCTGATTTCTACAAGGTATGTAAAGACCAGTGAACAATTAGAAGACATCTTTACAAAAGCTCTGAATGGGGTCAGGGCCAATTATATTTATAATAAGCTGGGCATGATCAATATCTATTCTATAGCTTAAGGGGAAGCGATATAAAATGAAATCAATGTAAACTATTTTAGTATAAGACTAGTTGGGTGTACAATTAAGTAGAGATTCTCACTTATAATGTATTTCTAATTTAGTCTCCCCAATCCTGTATACATGTGTCATTAAATATGAAAAGTAGTCAAAAAATTACTTTTCATCTTATTAGTTTTCACATTTCACGACATTTTTCCCTTTCTAAAAAGTACTCTCATTTCATTCCATGAAATAATCCTCATTACACATAGAATGGCAGCACATTCCCAAACAAATCATGGTTACCAATAAAATTACAATTTACCAGTTTCTGAACATGCAAATACCTTACTAATTGGGTAAGTTACAGGAAAGAAGAGCAGAAGCAAAACACGAACAAGTGGAGCCATGAGTGCTCCAACCTTCAAGCCATAGCGAGTACAGACTGCTTGTGGCAGTATCTGTTGCAAAAACCAAAGACATTACACACCAACAAAACAAAGACCTTCTAAAGAAAACTAAAGATATAAAATACAATTTAGTTTCCTATACCTCTCCAAACATGAGGATGAGAGTGACAGATATCAAAATAGCAGCCCAGGGAGGGACAAGTTTATCCAAGAAAATAGGGAGAGCCTACACCATCCACAAAATAGAAGCGATCATACCTCCTTAAAAGGGAAGGAAAAGGGAGTATTTAATACTCGTTTCAGCTGCAGTAAGAGCAAAAGTACCTCCATTGCTAAAGAATTGCCAACCAGAAGTGTACATAGCAGAAGGTGCTGATTCTTCACAACAGGAAAAATTTTGGCTAGCGACAAAATTAGAGAAAAAGGAAATCACAACATAACCCATCAAGACTCCATTACACAAACCATATTGACTGAAATGAATATAGCAATCCTTGACACAACAAGACAATAGGCCTTGACAACAAGATAACATTTAAAACGACATCAAGAAGACATTACAAATAATTAATAACAAACAACACTATGTGTATATACCAAGCATGACACAAATCAACGGCTTAGAATATAAATTAATTAATTATGATGTCTACTGGTTTATCTTTCTTTAATTTCTTTTTTGGGTGAAATGTCAGATTATGTCTAATCAGTTCAATATATTCCTAATACTATTATTAATCAATTGGATAAAAGTCACCACCACAACTCAGAAAAGGAGATAGCCAGCCCTGAATTGCAATACGTAAAAAGATTGAACCTAAAATCCAGCTTAAAACAATAATTTACACGATCATAGCGAACAGAGAGATAGCTGTTATGTCTTTATAATAGCAATTTTCGCCAAAACGCTAGAACCTTTTTCACAATTTCCTGACCACTATTAGGTTTTGATAGCTTGTTAGCGACAATGAATTACCAGAGAAATATCTGACATTACATCCAAAAAAGAATTACAAGAGAAATGCACATAACGCGCCAAATTGTGTCCTAGGTTTACTTGACACTAGAGCCAGCCCACTTCAGTCAAATTAAGTAAAAATGGCAATCTACTCACATCAAATTGGCCACAACAACCTAACTACATACGAAGGGGAAAAAAATACTAATTCAAATGCTTTGTGTGTCAGGACTAACCGGCTCAATTAAGTTCGTAATATTCCCTTACACAAATAATTAAAATTCAAAAAAGATAAAAGCACAAGAAAGAGAGAGTGTGTTTGTACAGGCATAAAGACGATCCTTAGGACGACCCGACTTCCTGAGGACTTCGAGGTCGACGAGTCCAAGAGACATGAGACCAAGAGTAAGACCAGCCATGAGACCTGCGAAGCATACCAGACCTATGATTACCACTACGTACAAGGCGAACTTTGTTCCGCAACACGGAATATCGGAATCCGACGACGCCATATCTCCCTCGTCCCCCGCTCTCTCTCTCTCTCTATGTGGCAAGTTTAGTAACAACTGACGATGAATTGGACTCCTCTTTGGTGTTATAGTACCACTTTATTGGAAATTATTAAAATTAGTCTTACGCCCAAAATTTATTTTTAAATCTCAATTATATCAAATTTTTATAAAGCTTTCAATTAAGCCACTTAAATATTATACTTTTTTTAAAAAAATATTTGTGAAATAATGTACCCAAAAAAATTATACCAAAAATAAGTTTCGAAAACACGAATCTAATATGCGTCTTCAGATTTGCAAAATTTTGCAACCTGCAACTAATCCGACCATCAATTTTTTTTCACTTATCATCCATTATCTATATAACTGTAAACTTACAACCTGCAAACGTAAAAAGAAAAAGCATACAAACAAATAGTATTAAATCAATAATACAAATACAGAAACAGAAGAAAAAATTTATTTTCATTTTACCTGCTACAAACTCCGTCTCTTCATTTTTTTTCTCTCATCCGCACAAAAAAGAAAAAGTTCTTGTGCAAATCAGAAAGAGTAGAATTTGAATTAATACACTAAGATATATAATTTTCTCAACGAAAAAACTCGATTAATATATATTGTGGTATGTATTTTTAAAAAAAAAGTTGAAGTTTTTTTTTGTTTACTGTATTTAATTTTAGTATTTAAGAAAATTATTGCTATAATGTTATGTTTTTTAAAAAATATTACTACTTATTATTAGTATATAGTGTGTTAGACATAATTTACATATATCTCATAATACGTAACATGTGATAGTTAATTTTTACGTCAGTATGAGAATACATTAAATTTCATACTATATTATGAAAAGAAAATATTATAATGGAAATTTGTAAAAAAAAATTGTAAAATAATTTTTACGGTATTATTATTTAAATTTGTCATTTTTTGTTGTGAAATTATGGGGAAAAAATTAAAATTGAAATGGAAATTGGTTAATTTTCTTTTTTTACTAAGTTTTACAATGTTGTTATTTTAATTTGCCATTTTTGTGAAATAGTTAATAATATATATATTTATTGTGGATAGGAAAACAATAAGTGACTATATGAAATTGATTATCTACGCATTTGAAAATATTATAACTAGTAACTAGGGGTTAGAATATGACATGGATCTAGTCAAAAAGTTGAAAATAAAGAAAAATATCAATTACACCGAATTCTTATACAAAATATACCAAAGCATCAAAGAAAATCCAACGGAAATGGGGGTTAAGATAATTCACAAGCATCCTATATTCTAGAGAAGTAGTACATCTTATGCCTTGATGGTAATTAGAAATGATGAAGATGTTGAAAATTTCATTGAAACGATTGAATCATTTGGAGACATGGCATAAAACAGTTGTACATCAGAATTTCTGACGATTTGAAGGGTCCCTTAGAAAGGCAAACATTTTAAGACAGTAGGCACCCGCATTTTCCACATAACATGGAAGAAATGCAACCTCAGCCATTGACATTTGAACCCTCAATTCTGACCCCGATTAAAGACACTGATGAAGATGGAGTAGATAGAGCAATTACTCTAATGTTACAACGACCAAACACATGTGATCTATACATAGTTCGTTTGGGAGTGAAAACTGTAACGAACATTAATGTAGGAATGGGTGTGATACGAACCTCACCAACCCGTGACGAAGCCCAAAACCTAAATTTGACAATCTCACAATTGAGAAATCTATCAATAACGATGGAACCGCGACCCATTGTCTATATAAGAGACAAGAACCTTAGTATAGGTGTTAATGCCACAATCGATCATAGAAGGATCGATTGATAAGTTGAGGGTGAACATTACGGATTCAAAACCTGATAAGTTCAATAGTTCGTTTAAGAACCAACGAGAAATTCTCTCTTAAAATGTGAATAAACTTTCTTGATCCTTTGTAAAATGAGTATATGACGACTATTTATAGTCCCACAAAAATAGGTAAACAGAACAACATAAAAAACCCTAACTTAAATAAAGGAAAAACAAGCAAAGCCAGCCTAAATTTGGTCCTACATCGGCACTTAAAGCAAGCAGCTTTGACAATCTTCAAGCCGGCTTTCTTCTTTTCAACGCCGACTCTTAGGCCAGTGGCTTACACTACCTAGGTTGGCGGCCTTCCTTGGTTTTAGGCTAGCAGCCTTTATAACTCTTCCTTGACTTTCACATCCACGATCCGCACTTCAAGTAGGTTCACAATCCTTAGTTCCTCTTAACTCAAACATGAGTGATTCTCTTCTTCTTGCACTAATTTGATTAATCCGTTGAGTTCTTCCTTAAATCTCTTAGCTTCAGCTTGTGTCAATGGTCCAACTGGCACTTCAAGTGGGTTTGCGCTCCTTTGATCAATCCTTCTAGCTTGATCTTCATCATTTCCCTCATCTTGAAAAGGATTTATCCTCAAATCGTTACCTACATCATAGGGACTTAAATCAGTAACATTAAAAGTAGCATTTACTTGGTACTCACCTGGTAATTCCAATTTGTAAGCGTTGTCATTGATGCGCTTGAGGACTCGGAATGGACCATCGCCTTTTGGAAGCAACTTTGAACATCTTTGCTCAAGAAATCTTTCCTCATGCATGTGCAACCGAACCCAATCTCCTAATTCAAAAACAATTTGATGTCGCCCCTTGTTAGCTTGTTTTGCATAATGCTCTGTTCTTCTCTCAATGTTGATATTTGCTTTCTCATGAATCTGCTTAACAAATTCAACCTTCTTTTTGCCATCTAAATTCACAAACTTAGTCACAACCATAGGTAAAGGTGATAAATGCAATGGAGTTAAGAGATTAAAACCATATACAATCTCAAACAGTGAAAATTTAGTACAGAATGTATAGTACGATTATAAGCAAATTCAACATGTGGTAAACATTCTTTCCAAGTTTTAATATTCTTTTGAATGACAGCCTTTAATAGTGTAGACAAAGTCCTATTCACTACCTTAATTTTCCCATCAATCTGTGGATGACAAGTAGTTGAAAACAATAACTTTGTTCCTAACTTACACCACAAGGTCTTCCAAAAGTAACTTAAGAATTTAGCATCATGATCAGAAATAGTTGTTCTAGGCATACTATGTAAATGCACAATTTCTCTAAAGAATAAATCAGCAATATGAGAAGCATCATGAGTTTTGTAGCATGGAATAAAATGTGTCATCTTTGAAAACCTATCCACAACCACAAATATAGAATCCCTACTAGTTTTAGTCCTAGGCAAACTTAATACAAAGTCCATAGAAATATCTACTAAAGGTTCACTAGGAATTGGTAATGGTGTGTATAAGCCCTGGGGTTGCACTTTAGACTTAGCTTGCCTACAAGTAACAAATCCACCATAGATTGTCTCAATATCACATTTCATATGTAACCAATAGAAATGTTCTTGCAAAACCCTTAAAGTTTTTGCTACCCCAAAATGTCCCATTAATCCTCCACCATGTGATTCTCACACTAAAAAATCATGAATGGAACAATTAGGAATACACAATTTACTCTCCCTAAATAGAAAACTTTCATGCCTAAAGAATTTATCATAGCATACAACTCTTTAATTTGTTCAAAACCAATTAACTTAGCATCAAGAGTTGAAATTAACTTATACCTTCTCGACAGTGCATTTGTCACGATGTTTTCCTTACCTTGCTTATAGCGTATGATGTATGGAAATGTCTCAATGAACTCCATCAATCGTGCGTGCCTCCTGTTCAATTTATGTTGCCCCTTCAAATGCTTCAACGGTTTATAATCGGTGTGGATCACAAACTCCTTAGGCCAAAGATAATGTTGCCATGTCTCCAGCGCCCGAACTAATGCATGCATCTCCTTGTCATAAGTAGGGGTACTTCAGTGTTGCCCCGTTTAACTTCTCACTGAAATATGCTGTAAACACCCCATTTTTGCCCTAAGAATCAATAATAATCAATTTCCAATTTTTCTCTAATTTGGCAAAAATAAGAAAAATATTCAAAAAATAAAAATAAATAGGAAAACACATCAATTTTGAAAAATGATTTCAGAAATGGCAATAATAAGGAATAAATAATTTTTACAAATTTTTGAAATTTCAAAAAATACAAAAAAATAAAAAAAATCGCATTGCATATATGCAATTTGCAAAATAAACAAAATAAGGAAAATGTGCTAGCTCAGCTGGTCCGAGTCATGGTCAGGTGGGTGCGAGGTCAGGGGTTTGAAACGCGAGGGAAGCAGATTCCGCGTTTTGCAAATTTTTCATTTACCCGGGACACGTGGCAGCATCTGATTGGCTGGAGCGAACACACGCGCCAGGCGCGTGATCCTCTTCAACCTCGGTCCAAGATCGCCGGCGAGGAGAAAAATTCGAATTTCGGCCGTTTCGATTCGATTTTTTGCACAAATCCAATAGATCTTCAATAGAATTGAGATAAACATCATCCAATTGGAATCAAATCTCAACAAATCGAAGGATTTACACGAATCGGAGTTGGTTCATTTAACCGCAAATCCGATTTGCCTCGATCAGTGGAAATCCGAACTTATCCAGCTCGATTTCGAGAGCCTATAAATAGAGGATGAAGTGAGGAAGCTAGAACAGAGATCTAAAGCGAGAGAAAGTGAGAGAAAAGAGAGAATCGAAGTCCACCGGAGGAGTTCGAAGCCGCGACCACCGATTAGGAGTTGAGCAATCACCAGGAGGCGTTTTTGGAGCAAACCACCGCCACCATTGGATTCCTCACTTTCGATAAACTAGGATTTGACACCTCAACCGCTAAAGAAGACCGCCGGAATGCCGTTAATGAGCACTCCCTACTGCCGTGTCTGATCGACCCGACCCGAACCGCTTCGACCCGATTCAACCCGACCGACCCGACCCGGATCCAGGTAAGTCGGATTTTTTGAATTTTTTTTATTTTATTTTGTTTATTTATTTGATTTATTTTATTCCGAATTGATTTATTATTTATTTGTTTGTTTATTTCCTTATGTGTTATTTATATTTAAATAAATAGAAAAATGTTAGAAATTAGATTTTTTTAGGAGTTAATAATATAAAAAAATAATAATGATAATAAAAAAAATAAAAAATAATAAAAAGAAAGAAAATATAATCAAAATAATAAATAATAAAAATGTAGAAAATAATGAAAATATTAGAAAAAAATAATAATAAAACTTTAGATTTTGAAATAGGATAGAACCTAGGAGGAAAATTAAAAAAAAAAAAACAAAAATGCACAAAAATTATGAAAAATTAATAAAAAATCATAAAAAAAATTATAAAAACTTATAAAGATTATAAAAATTATAAAATAATAAAAGAATCATAAAAATGATAAAAAAAATACAAAAAAATAATAAAAAAAATTAATAAAAATTCAAAAATTAAGAAAAAAATAGAAAAAATGAGTTTTATCACTTAGAAAAATCATTTTCTCAAATAAATCCAAAATTGATGTTTTGCCTTAAAAATATCATTTTCTAAAAAAAAAAAAAATCATTAAGCTTAGGTTTAGATTTTTTAGAAAAATCCCAAAAATGGTAAAAACATAAATAAAAAGAGATTTCAAAATTAAAATTCACAAACCCACTAAATCTTTTCAGGAAAAGCGAACTACGACTTGTTTGATCCTGAATAGCAGGTACATAGGCACCCATTTGGGTCAACCCATAAAAATAAAATAAAAAAATCATTTTTTTCAAATAATTCATTCAAGAACATAATAAAAAGCAATAGAAACAAAATAAAAGACATTTCTAGATAGAGATAATTTTAGGAGATTAGGTGGTAACCGTAAGGTTTTAATAGGTTAGCCTCCGAACTTAGAAACTCTGGTTTTCCTTTTCCTCTTTTCACCAAAAACGAGAAGAGGAAATCACGACGACTAGTGGTCCAAATTAAGACTAATCCGCTCCTTTAGTCTTAATTCAATCTTTCCCAACAACAGTTGGGTGGCGACTCCAAAATTAAACGAAGTTCCTAACTCAAGTCGAGGATCTATATTAGATGAGCATAAGGTTTAGTTTAGATCGGATTATGAATGGGAAAATTCAAAAATTAGACTCGACATATGCAATTGGTCTTCCTTCTTGCATGAGAACGACACCAATACCTACACCAAAAGCATCACATTCAATTTCAAAAGTCTTTGCAAAATTAGGTAACGCAAGTAAAGGAGCATCAGTCAACTTCCCTTTCAGCAATTGGAATGCCTTTTCTTGTTCTTCTCCCCACTTGAACCCAACATTCTTTTTAATGACTTTAGTGATCGGTGTGGTGATGCTACTAAAATCCTTCACAAATCACCTGTAGAAGCTCACAAGCCCATGAAAACTTTGCACTTGACTTACATTAATTGGACTTGGCCAATCTCTAATAGCACGAATCTTCTCTTCATTAACCTGTATGCCCTACGCAGTCACCACAAAACCAAGAAATACAAGCTTTTCTATGAAAAAAAATGCACTTCTTAAGGTTAGCAAATAACCTTTCTTTTCTAAGCGCTTCTAAAACATCCTTTAAATGCATCAAGTGCTCATCCAAATTCTTGTTGTAAATAAGAATATCATCAAAATAAACAACCACAAATTTTCCAATGAAAGCACGCAAAACATGATCCATTAGTCTCATAAAAGTATTAGGTGCATTAGTCAACCCAAAAAGCATAACTAACCACTTATATAAACCATATTTTGTTTTAAATGCGGTTTTCCATCCATCCCCTTCTTTCATCTTAATATGATGATATCCACTTTTCAAATCAATTTTAGAAAATATGCAAGACCCATGCAATTCATCTAACATGTCATCTAAGCGTAGAATAAGATGTCTATACTTTACCGTAATGTTGCTGATAGCTTGACAATCAACACACGTTCTCCATGACCCATCCTTCTTAGGTACTAAAATCACTGGAACTACATATGGACTCATACTTTCCCTCATGTACCCCTTCTCCATCAACTCATCAATCTGCTTTTGGAGTTGTTTGGTCTCCTCAGGATTACTCCCACAAGTTGGTCGGTTTTGAATGGTTGCACCAGGTACAAAATCTATTTGATGCTCAATCCCTTTGATGGGTGGTAAACCCTTTGGGATTTCTTCTAAAAGGACATCTTTAAAGCCTTGTAAAAGAGAAACAACAACAGTTGGCAACGAAGTGTCAAGCTGGTCAACATTAAAAAGAGTTTCTTTGTATAGAAGTACAATCATCGACTATTGCAAAATCATTGCTCTCTTAACCTCACTTGCCCTAGCATAAAAATTTTCTTTTCTCTCAGCTTTTCTCTTTATTTTCTCACAAGTCTCATCTTCCCTCTCTTTTCCTTTTGTACTTTCACTCACTATCTTTTTTTTTACACTCTTTCTTTTGACCACTCTCTTTTTGCAATTTCACTTGATCTTCATAAACTTACTTAAGTGTTAAAGGCACAAGAGTAACTAGCCTTTGATTGTGCTCAAAAGAATATTTATTGGTAAAGCCGTCATGCTTAACCCTCCTGTCAAACTACTATAGTCATCCAAGCAACAAGTGAGTAACCTTCATTGGAACTACGTCACATAAAATGTCATCTTTATACCTCCTAATGCAAAACATAACTAATACCTACTTGTTTACCTTCACTTCACCACTATCGTTCAACCACTACAATTTATAAGGTCAAGGATGCTTACTAGTGGAAAGTCCTAATTTCTTAACCATAGCTGCACTTGCCACATTAATACAACTTCCACCATCTATAATCACACTACATACCTTGTTTTGAACTAAGTATCTAATATGAAAAATATTCTCCATCTTCACGTCTTCTTCTTCTCTAACTTGTACACTTAAAGCTCTCCTAGCTACCATCGCCAACAAATCTCCCTGAATAGCACACTCTTTACCATTAACATCCTCTAATGAAGGCATAAAATCACAGTTAAAATCACCATCAGTCTTAATCTCCCCATCATCCCTCATCACCATAACTCTTCTATTAGGACATTGACTAGCTATATGACCTCTACCCGGACATTTAAAGCATTTAAAATCACGATTCCTAGAAGAAGAAGAATCATATTTACCTTGATTTCCAGTGTTAGCAAACTCTGACTTCTTTTTAGGAGTTGGTTTAAATTGCTTCACCTCCTTCTTCCATGGAGTTGTTTTCTAAGTGGATGAACTGGATATAGCAGGTGTAGTATCAGTACCCTTCCACTTGAGTTGCTTCTCAACTTTAATAGCCATTTGCACCATGTCTTCTAGTTCAACATAATGCTATAACTCCACTACATTCTGAATCTCCCTATTCAAGCCAGCTAAGAACCTTGCCATTGTTGCTTCTCAGTCATCCTCAATATTAGCTCGAATCATGATAACCTCCATCTCCTTATGATATTCCTTCACACTATAATTGCCTTGCTTAAGGGTTTGTAATTTGTTGTATAATTCCCTATAGTAGTATGTAGGCACAAATCGCTTCCTCATGATCCTCTTCATCTCCTCTCATATCTCAACTGATGGTTCCTTATTCCTCCTATTCAACAACAGTTGATCTCACTAAACAATTGCATAATTAGAAAACTCAATAGTAGCAGCTTTTACCTTCTTGGCTTCAGAATAATTGTGGCATTCAAATATCAACTCCACCTTCTTCTCCCACTTTAAATACACCTCGGGGTCATTCTTCCCTTAAAAGGAAGGGATTTTCATCTTTATATTCCCTAAGTTGTTAGCTTTCTCATTCTTAGCTCCTCTATTCCTCCCTACATTCCTCCTATAACCCACAATTGAATCATGATAAGATTCATCTACAAATGCTTCCCTAGCCCATTCATCTTCTTCCCTTTGCATTACCTTCCTTAGCAATTTATCCCTCCTACGCCTTGCAGAAGCAATTCATGACTACTCAAATTTTTGCTCTATCTGCTCATGAAATTGATCCATCTTTGCTCTAAACATTCTTTTCATCTCACTAGTTAGAGTTTCTATGATCAATTTCAAGTCAATTCTCCCCATCACACTTTCAAGAGAATTTCTATTAGACATATTGCTGCACAAAACAAGATTAAGAGTAATAAAATAAGAAACTTCACAATTCACTCGCTTACATGTTTCACTTAAATCGCTCAACTGTTCTCACCGATCCTTAAACCACTAAAAAATTCCTCTTTTCGGTTCTTTTAGAACTAACAATCCAATCGGAGTTGTTTCTGTAGAAATCCATCCAACTTTCTAAACAGCAGTTTCATAACACGATTTGACAAGATTCAATGAAAGCTAAGAACTTTAATAAGGATCACCATAAACTCAAATTTCAACAATTTTTGTGAGACTTTTTTTTTTTATACGAATTTCCTTTTTCTTTTTCTTCTTCCTTTTTTTTTTATTCTTGAGAAAGGAAGTTTGTACAATTTCTTTCAAACACTAATAGCAATTGAATTGAACTTTCTTGTAGATCGAATCAAAAGAACAATTTTTTTTATTCAAACCCTAGATCTAAGAACAAGTAATTGAAATAACAAAGATAGGCGATCCTAACAAACCTAATTACTCTGATACCAAACTGATACAAACCCTGCCAACTCGTGACAAAACCCGAAACCTAGATTTGACAATCTCATAATCGAGAAATCTACCAAGAATGATGGAACCACGACCCGTTGTCTATATAAGAGACAAAAACCTTGGTATAGGTGTTAACACCACAATCGATCATGGAAGGATCGATTGATAAGTTGAAGGTGAACGCCACGAATTCAAAACCCGATAAGTTCGATAGTTTCTTTAAAAACCAAAGAGAAATTCTCTCTCAAAATGTGAATAAACTTTCTCGATCCTTTATACAATGAGTATACGACGACTATTTATAGTCCCACAAAAATGAATAAACTTTTTTAATCCTTCAAGCCAACTTTCTTCTTTTCAACACTAGCTACTTACGCTGGAGGCCTTCTTTCCACATCGGCCACTTAAGCAGGCGGCTTACACCACCTAAGCCAGCGATTGATAAGTATCAAAAGACCCTTAATTATAGTGCATATTATTTATAATTTTATATGGATTTCATGTAATTTGTGAAGAAAATGGTACTTATATGATTAAATTTTAATTTCAAGCATCAATGGAGACAAAAGAAAGGTTTAAGGATGATATGACCAAAGGCAAGGTAAAATTTGGCAAAAAATGAAGAAAATTGATTTTTAGTTCAGCACAACCTTTAGTACAGCCCATGCAGACATTAGTGCTAGATGAAAAAAATGACCAGTAACTAATTTTTTTTCAGCCCTACCCCCAGCACGGCCATGCTGGAGATCGTGCTGAACTGGGCAATGAAAAATAACGTGTTTCAAAGTTAGCACGGCCTCGAGCACGGCCATGCTAACACCATGTTGAATCCTGTTTTCGTGAGAACTATAAATAGACATGTTGTTTTATTTTAAAAAGACTTCTTTCCTTCTAGCTTCATTATGGAAACCTAGGGGAGCTTTATTACGAACTTCAAGAGGAGAATTGTCCGAGCATCATTGGAGTTCACAAAACAACAAGGGATTATTCTTTTTATCATGAATCAACTCTATTTCTCTAGATTCTTTGTTTTTATTGAAAACTCCATAGAGGAGTAATTCTTTATATCTTTCATCTTGTGAAACCCTAACCCATGTGTTGAACCATTGATTGATTAATGAATTATTTATATCTTTGCATCTATTCATGTGTTTCTATTGTTCTTGTAATTGATTTATGCACGCAAATTGATTGCATGTCTGATTTTTATTAGATTGAAAGAGGTTTCATTTAGTAAATTAGATCTTCATGAATAGAGAGATTACATGTTTTACCTAGAGGTAGGAAAACATTGATTTTCTGTAATTTATTGGAATTGTGAACTTAATAAGATCTTGCATAGCGGTAGTAAGGGAGAGGTCTCCATTATCTTATGCATAATTATGAATTGATTAACTCAAGGGAGTAATTAACTTTACTTGAGAATTCCTACAGTGCAAAGTGTGAATTGATTCGTTAATTGATATCTTATTTTGAGAATTTAAGGGTTAGGGTGGAACAAGATGCGAGGTATATTTTGTGATTGAATACACTTTTTAAACAGTATCACTTAATTCTAGGGTTACTAAGAATTGTTAGTTATTAATTTAATTCATAATTCCCACATCATAAATTAGACTAGATAGTAGAAAAAGGTAATACTAGTACTTGTTTTCTAGATCCTAAAGAACGACACCTATTAAATCTATACTATAATCGATAGATACACTGCCTAGCTCGATAGTAGATTTATTGGTTATAAATTTAAAACTTAAACGATCAGTTAGATTCGAGAGCTCTATCAAGTTTTTGGCGCCATTGTTAGGGATCTAGTAAGGCAATATTAGAAAAAACCGTAGTATCTACTACTTCAATCATTTTTTTTTTTTTATCTATCCTTCTTCTCTCCATTTTTCGAAAAGTTCTACTTCACATTTGGTTGCCCTTTTTCAGTGTATGACAAGGAATCTTCCCTCAAACATTCTTAACCTAGTTCTAAAGATTGAGAAAACACTTCACCGACTTCGAAGGAATACAACTGCCGAATCTTCTGGACAGTCAATTAGTGAGGAGGGGAAACATGCTATAGTAGTGGTAATAGAGGTTAAGGAAGAAGAGCTAATAGAGGTACAGGCATAAGAAGTCATGGTTGAGGATCCACTAAAGACAAACATCGAGTATACAAGGCCTACATTGGATGGCACAGGTCCAATCATTGTTAAACCTCCCATTGGGCCAAATAATTTTGAGATCAAGGGTGTGGTAATTCAACTTCTACAACAATACTGTCAGTTCGATAGACTACTTGATGAAGATCCCCACGCTCACATTCAAACATTCTTGAAAATTTGTGAAACCTTCAAGAACAATGGGATGACAGATGAAGTAGTGCGTATAAGATTGTTCCCTTTTTCATTAAGAGGGAAGGTTAAGATATGGCTTCAGTCATTAGGTCTCAGAGCTTTGACTACATGGGATGATACGGTCAAGGAGTTTCTGGATAACTATTTCCTACCATGTAAGATTGCTAAGCTCCAGAATGATATCTCGTCTTTCACTCAACAAGAGCATGAAACAATATATTATGCTTAGTAGAGATGGACAAAATTGTTGAGAAAGTGTCCACATCACCAGTTGCCCACATGGATGCAAGTTCAAACATTTTTTAATGGGTTAAATCCAGCTAAACGCCACTTGGTAGATGCCACGGCTAGCGGTACATTGAATACTAAGACTCTGGAAGAATCATTGAAGTTATTTGCTGATATGGCAAGATATAATTATCGGTAGGGTTGTGGCAAGAGTAAGTAAAAAGCAACAGGAATGTATGAAGTAGATGTAATGACTACTTTGGTAACTAAGATGGAAGCTTTAAGCCACTAAGTTGCAACTCTCAAGAATACCCAAGGACCACAACAACATCAGGTAGACCCTAAGGAAGGTGTAAATCTATTTGAGCAATATGAACATGTAGATTATCTTGGGAATTCGAACAGATAACAGTATAATCAGTATGGTAACACCTACCATCCGGGGATGAGAAACCATTCGAATCTGTCTTATGGAAACCAGGACTATCAGAGAGCTAATCTACCACCACTAGGGTATTTAAAGTAATAGCCGCTACTTTATCAGCCTTTACCGCTTCCTCTAGCGCAACCACCTCAACAAGAAAAAAAGAGTAACTTAGAGGATATTCTAAGCAAATTCATCTAAAGCTTTGATGCAAGACATCGTAATCAGGAGGCCTCATTTCACAATCTTAAGAAGAAAATTAGCCAATTGGCTAAGATGATGTTTGAGAGACAACCTGGCTCTCTTCCCAGTAACATAGAAAACAATACAAGGGAATAGGTAAAAGCCATTACATTGAGAAGTGGGAAAGAGTTACCATTTGAACAACAACATGAAAAGAAGCAAGAGGATAATCAACTTATTGAAAAGGAGAAAATGACACCTGAGAAAACACATCCTGAGAGGAGATCACCACCGGCTGTTAAAGAATATGTGCCAAAAATCCCTTATCCAGCTCGCCTCAACCAGAGTAAAAATAAGGAGCAATTTGGTAAATTCCTTGATCTATTTAAATAGCTGCACATTAACATTCCATTTATAGAGGAACTTTCACAGATGCCAAAATATGCTAAGTTCCTAAAGGAGCTTCTATCTAACAAGCGGAAGTTGGAGGATGTGTCTACCGTAGAAGTTGATGCAAATTGCTCATCTATCATTCAGAATAAACTTCCTCCAAAGCTAAGGGATCCAGGCAGTTTCACAATTTCGTGTGTCATAGGTGATACTTCAATTGGTAAGGCCTTAGCTAATCTTGGGGCCAGCATTAATTTAATGCCATACTCCTTTTTCAAGAAGTTAGGGCTTTTTGACCTATCATCGACTAGGATGAGTTTGCAGCTTACTGATCGCTCTATGAAGATTCCCAAGGGGATAATCAAGGATGTCTTGGTAAAGGTAGGGAATTTCATCTACCCCGTCGATTTTGTAATTCTTGGAATGGATGAAGATGGGGATGTCCCTTTTATACTTAGGAGACCATTCCTAGCCACTACTAAGGCAATGGTTGATGTGGAAGGAGGCAAGCTTACTTTGAGAATCGGTGATGAAGAGATGGTAATCCAAATGGCTGCTTCTATGAAACACACCATATGCATTGATGACTCTTGCTACTCTATTAATGTTGTCAATATGTCAGTAGATGAGCATATGAAGGAAGTTTTGAGCAAAGATAAGTTAGAGCTGAGCTTGACATTGGAAGAGAAGAAGGATTCAGATAACCCAAAGGTTGCATTACTCATTGAGCAACTTGATGCTTCAGAAGATGTTACACCTCAGCATGGGTTTGAAAAGTTGAGAATAGAAAATGAGGCAAGACTTAAAACTTCTATAGAAGAGCCACCAGGGTTGGAATTGAAACAATTACCAGAGTATCTGGAATATGCTTTCCTTGTAGAAGACTCCAGCCTGCCAGTTATTATAGCCTCAGATTTGTCTCAGGAGTAAAAAGACCAATTACTCATGGTCCTAAGAGCACACAAGCGAGCTATCGCTTGGAAAATATCTGATATAAAATGTATCAACCCCTCCTTCTATACTCATAAAATTTTATTAGAAGAAGGATTTAAGCTTGTAGTGCAACTACAGAGGCAATTAAATCCTAATATGAAGGAGGTGGTTAAGAAGGACGTGATCAAACTTTTTAACGTTGGACTTATTTACACCATATTTGATAACGGCTAGTTTAGTCTAACACAAGCGGTGCCGAAGACAGGGAGGAGTTAGATCTCTAATTGCTAGAGACTTAGTGGAAGAAAATGAAGAGCGTTGAGCCAACGACGTTAAACAAGTGCACTTCTTGGGAGGCAACCCATGTCTAACTTAGGTACGTAGTGTTTCTTTTATTTTCTTTTTGCTAACACTATCTTAAGTCTGTTGTTTTTAGAACTTGTAGATCAAAAGAGAAGTCTCTAAGCTTATGTGAAGAGAGCGAGAGTAACCTCTAAGTGTGGGAAAGTGCCAATGACAAGTAAGGGCTTTCAAATTTCCATCACTAAGTGCATCAGGTAAGTCCCTCCTTACGTACATTGACACTTTTAAGAGGTGCACGACGATAAAAGTTGTTGTCCATTGGTGTGGTATCTCATAATTCTCAGCCACATAACCAATACTCAAGCTATACATGACTTATCTAAGGATTTGTGAACTTTTTAAAGTTAGCACGACCACAAGCATGACCGTGCTGTAGCCCGGACTGACTTTATCTATGGATCTGTGCAATTTTTTTAGTCAGCACGGCCATGCTGGAGTAAGGGTTGACTCTATCACAGGTTCTGCGGGAATTTTTGAAGTTAACATGGCCAAAAGCATGGCCGTGTAGCAGCCTGTGTTGAAAAAAAAAAAAAAACCACACATATATACAATTTCTCTCTCTCTTCCCTCACTCTCTAAACCATCCTCTAAATCTGTTAGGTGACTTCACCAGTTATCTAGACTGGGATAATCTAACTTTTCTTTTTACCTTTAATTTATTTATTATTATTTTTAGGATGATGCAGCACAAACCTTGGGTTCCTAACTCCAATGATGACATGCCATTACTAATTTGCTTTATACCTGGCCTTGAACTCTACATGCAACCGTTTACATATAAAACCAGAGAAGTTCTTAGTGTCCTTTTTCTTTCATTTTTTTCTTTTCCTTTCATTTTTTTTTTCCTTTTCCCTTTCATGTGCTTGATTTGGAAAGACATTGGGGACAATGTCTTGAATAAGTGTGGGGAAGGGGTATAGGGAAATGAAAAAAAAAAATGAGAAATTTGGGTCTTGCTTTACTTGTGTTATTTATGCACTGTCTTATTAAATTTTCCCTATTTAAAAATTTGCAATTGATTTTGAATATTGATTTTTAATCATTAAAAGGGCGAGATCCTTGAAATTATGCTCATAAAAGTTAGTGATTCTGTATCCCTTACTCACCTATTGTTGGACTTGGTATACTTAGTTGGAATTTTAGGATAAAATCTAAATGGGGTAATCTTACTTTCTATTTAATTTTTGATATTTTGAGTTGTAAAATAGATAGAAGTCCTTAGTTAAAAGTTAAATGGTTATATATATTTTTTAGCTTATTGGTTAATATATTTACTTTTCAAAAACTTTAAGAGCTTTTCTAACTTTTTGTGTAAGGTGCATATGAAATCTATCACTTTGTGATTCCTCTTAAGTAATCTCTTTGAAAATTAATTAATTAATGTATTAATTGACCAATAATGTGAAAAGCTTAGTTAGTATGGGCAGGCTTTGGTCCCTCAGAAGAGTAAAGTCTAGCTCTACTGCTGACTAATCACTCAATTAAAGAAATAATAAGCCACTACTCCAATGACTTGGGTTCTCCAAGTTAAGAGTATCTTTATGAATCCCTAAGGTTAGGATGATGGAGGTTTGATGGGGTCCCTTTAAAACTCGGTCACCTAAGGTCGTCTGGCTTGGGATCGGCCGACTGATGATATTATAATAACAAGATGGGATACAATAAGGGCAAAGTTCAGTGGATCTTGTAACTTGAATAATTAAGCCCATAAGGATGCCTTCAATTGAGGGGATAACGTCTATTAACTTGGGTGATGAACTCGAGATTATTGGTTGAACATTTGTTACATAGGTCGCAAGATCTTAAATAATTGGAAAAAAAAAACTTGAAATTTTTTTGAGAGGTTTAACAAAAAGAGGAAGAAAATCTAGGGAAATGATAGATGCCATATACTTTCACCTGAGGTTGCTGTGCTTATAAGAAGTAGTTGAATAGTTTATATATTCTCTAGTAAGTGGTGAGATATGACCAAGCCACTTTTGCTTTGTTTGACTTTCTTCGTAACTTAGGAAGCATTTCTTAAATGGTAAGGGTAATAACTTAGCTTACTTGGATTAATCTATAAACTCCAATTTTTGTATGTTAAGTACACGTACAATCGTGGTAAGTTTGAGTAGTAGGCACTAATGAATCACTAAGATCGAATTAAATAAAGGATGCTACTTGTGATTTAAAGTCTAACCATAAGTACAATTGATGAGAGGAAATGTATTTTATCCTTATTGTGTTTGCTTGAGGATAAGCAAACAGTTAAGTGTGGGGAGATTTGATAAGTGTTAGAAGACCATTAATTCTAGTGCTTATTATTTATAATTTTATATGGATTTCATGTAATTTGTGAACAAAATGGTACTTATATGATTAAATTTTAACTTCAGGCATCAATGGAGACAAAAGAAAGGTTTAATGATGATATGACCAAAAGCAAGGTGAAATTTGGCGAAAAATGAAGAAAATTGATTTTCAGTTTAGCATAACCAACTCATGCAGACACTAGTGCTGAATGAAAAAAATGACCAGTAGCTAATTTTTTTTTCAGCCCTACCCCCAGCACAGCCATGCTGGAGGTCGTGGTGAATTGGGCAATGAAAAATAACGTGTTTCAAAGTCAACACGGCCCCTAGCACGGCCGTGCTGACACCCGTGCTAAACTCTGTTTTCGTGAGAATTATAAATAGATGCATTGTTTTATTTTAAAAAGACTTCTTTCCTTATAACTTCGTTCTAGAAACCCCAGGGGAGCTTTATTACGAACTTCAAGAGGAGAATTGTCCGAGCATCATTGGAGATCACAAAACAACAAGGGATTATTCTTTTTGGCATGAATCAACTCTATTTCTCTAGATTATCTGTTTTTATTGAAAACTCCATGGAGGAGTAATTCTTTATATCTTTCATCTTGTGAAACCCTAACCCATGTGCTGAACCATTGATTGATTAATGAATTATTTATATCTTTGCATCTATTCATGTGTTTCTATTGTTCTTGTAATTGATTTATGCACGCAAATTGATTGCATGTCTGATTTTTATTAGATTGAAAGAGGTTTCGTCTAGTAAATTAGATCTTCATGAATAGAGAGATTACATGTTTTACCTAGAGGTAGGAAAACATTGATTTTCTGTAATTTATTGGAATTGTGAACTTAATGAGATCTTGTATGGTGGTAGTGAGGGAGAGGTCTCCATTATCTTATGCATGATCATGAATTGATTAACTCGATGGAGTAATTGATTTTACTTGAGAATTCCTGCAGTGCAAAGTGAGAATTGATTCGTTAATCGATATCTTATTTTGAGAATTTAAGGGTTAGGGTGGAATAAGATGAAGGGTATATTTTGTGATTAAATACACTTTTTAGACAATATCACTTAATTATAGGGTTACTAGGAATTGTTAGTTATTAATTTAATTCATAATTCCCACATCATAAATTAGACTAAATAGTGGAGAAAGGTAATACTAGTACTTGTTTTCTAGATCCTAAAGGACGACACCTATTAAATCTATACTATAATCGATAGGTACACTGCCTAGCTCGATAGTAGATTTTATTGGTTATAAATTTAAAACTTAAACGATCAATTAGATTCGAGGGCTTTATCAGTGGCCTTCCTTGGTTTTAGGTTAGTAGCCTTTACAACTCTTCCTTGACTTCCACATCTGCAATCCTCACTTCAAGTAGGTTCATAATCCTTAGTTCCTCTTAACTTAAACGTGCGTGATTCTCCTCTTCTTGCATCAATTTGATTAATCCATTGAGTGCTTCCTTAAGTCTCTTAGCTTTAGCTCGTGTCAATGGTCCAACCAGCACTTCAAGTGGGTCTGTGCTCCTTTGATCAATCCTTGTAGCTTGATCTTCATCAGGGTGTTGATGAGGAGAGTATCGATTATGATGAGAGTTCTAAGGAAGAAGATGGGGAAAGTGATAACGATAGAGATGAAGTACCTGGAGAGGACTCTGCAATTGTACCTGTGTACTCAATACATGCAATATATCAATCAGAGCAAGTTGAACCACCCAATATGGCAGTCAGAGATCTTGTTCCCTACTACAAAGTCGGCAATGATGATGGTTACATCTATTTCGAGTAGGAGCAAAATACAATGTGTAGCGGTTCAAGCAGCGGTGACGATTTCTACAAGGGCATGAGTTCAAAAAAAAGGTAGATGTGATTTAAGTAGTGAAAGCTTACAATATGAGGGACCATTGTAACTTCACTGTTGTAGAATCTAGTATGTTGCTTTGATCTATTTATTGTTTGAAAAGAGAAGACGATTGTAAATGGAGGTTATAGGCCCAAAAGAAGAAGTTAGAGGAGCTGTTTGTAGTTATGAGATTTGAGGGTCCATATATATGCATAAACTTGCTAATAAATCAAAATCACTCACAGTTGGATTGCAATTTTCTTGCTAACCGGTTTGCAAATCTTGTTAGGGATAATCCTGATGTGAAGGTTACGTAGCTTGCTTCTATTATCAAATAGGAATTTAACTACAAGATAAACAAGAGACGTGTTTGGGAGGGGAAGAAACAGGCTATTGAGCATATGTACGGAAATTGGGAGAAGTCTTACAATAAACTCCCTAAGCTTTTAAATGCTATAAAAAATATAAATCCTGAAACATAGATTGATTAGGGATGGATTAGATCAACTACCCCTGAGGTGTCCACTCTTAAGTAGGTTTTCTAGGCATTTAGGTTGCGCATTACAGCATGGAGATTCCTTAAAATAGTTGTTACCATTGATGAAACTTTTCTGTACGAGAAGTACACGCACAAGTTTCTAATTGCTTATAGTGTTGATGGCAACAATCATATACATTCGCTCTCGTAGATTAAGAGACGATTAAAACATGGGGCTGGTTTTTGTAAAAATTGAAGGAACATGTTGTTAACAACCATGTAGGTCATGAAACTATTTACCTCATATTAGACAAACACACTAGCATCAAGTTAGCAATTGAAGAAGAAGCCAATGGATGGCACCCTCCAATTGCAATGTGGCAGTTTTGTCTACGACACCTTGCAAGTAGCTTCAACTCAGCACATAAAAACATGCAATGCAAGAGGATGGTTACATATGCTAGGTTGCAAGTATAAGCTCGAAAACTGAACTTTTTGATAGAGCAGGTGGAGACTATTAAGCCTACTACGTTGGACTGGTTTAATGACGTGTTGGTGGATATGTGGAAACTGGCTCACAATAGTTGCTATTGGTTTGGGTATATAACTTCCAACATTGTTAAAAGCTACAATTCTGTGTTGAAGGGAACTCGAGGGTTACCTATAACTGCTTTGGTGACTAAGACGTTCTTCACACATAGATATATATATTACATGCTGCATCAGCCAATTCACATCAACCCTCCTATGCAAGTCAATTTAATATAGCTCCAGCTATGTGTTCACATCCTGTGGGATATATTGAAACCCACTAAATTGCTTGACAACTCAGTCGAGGTAATGCCACTCGACTATGTAGAAACATATTAGTGGCACCTTTGTGGTCCAAAATGTGCATGCCGCTTTTATAAAAATGTAATTAAATTCCCAATGTATGACTCTCATTTAACCTAAAGGATAAAAAATATCATTCAATGTTAATGATCAACATGATGAAATGGAAAAATTATATAAAAAAAAAAAGATTACCAAAATACATATTCATTGTTCTACCTATCGAGTGCATCCCAATATACGCTTACAACATAGGTCAGGTGAAATTGAGTATCCCTCCACATGTTCTAACATGTGGCCAAGAGAGCTTCAGCTTCTGTAATTAGTTCGTGTCAGCTAAAGGGCACTATGTGGGGGAATCTATCCCAGGCTCACATTTGTAGGAGAATGGCAACTCCTCTAATCTTGTGTGCTGATGACAATGATGCCACACAAAATTGGTGATATAACCAAGCCAGACATGCAGATTCCCAACTATACGTCCCAACAACATCGAAATACTCCAGCAAATGCAAGAACATCAAATGGACAAAGGCGTTGGATTTATTAGCAAAGATAAATCTCCTTAGCAATTGCAATATATACGCACATGTATGGCGACGAATTTGCTCTCCATTGGCATAGGTTGGAAGGATCCAGAGCATATCACACAACTATGTCATGCTAATGCGACCTTCCCTATCGTTAGACCCCGACCTCGCCCCTAGCAATCTCTCACATGTTTCACCCCAATCCAAGCAATTACTCCTTGTAATTGCCTGACCATCCACGTGGAGGCCCAACTGGACCTCTACAACTTTGAGGGTGATAGTGAATTACCTTGTTGGCATATGGAATGTATGTGTCTCTAGCCTCCATCTTAACCAAGGTAGTTATCATGTGCCAATCTAATAGAATGAATGGCAAGTAGCTTGCACCTTAGAATCTCACCAAATGCAGAATTGGCTCAATTCGAGGATAGATAGGGATGATGTGTTCGTTGCGATGGAGTGACTCCTTGCGACATCAAATGGCAAGCCATGATTGCTTCTAAAAAGATAACAAGTGAAATGTTGTAGTATTGATAATGAAATATAAAGTAATCAATAAGTTAAAGGTCATTTTTCTCTCTATTCTAGATGGCCTGTGATTAATGTCCCTCATGCTGTGTCAAAACTAAAGGATTAAAGGGTCTAAGCTCCATCTATTATGCAAAATAAATAAATAAATAATAAAAAAATGTTATCGTTAATATCAAAATAATTTTACAACAATTTTTCTAATAACATACTAAGATATTACATTTACAATCCATACAAATTTTTTAACTAATTAAAATCCTAACGGTTAATTAATGACATATTAACGACTAATTAATAACAAATTAACGATTAATTAATGACAATTTCATTTTATGACAATTTTTACAATAACATACCAAAATATTACATTTACAATCAATACACAATTTTTTACTAATTAACATTCTAATAGTTAATTAATGATATATTAACAACTAATTAATAACAAATTAATGATTAATTAATGACAATTTAATTTTATGACAATTTTTACAATAACATACCAAAATATTACATTTACAAATAATACAATTTTTTTACTAATTAATTTTCTAACGGTTGATTAATGACATATTAATAACTAATTACTGTCTAATTAATAATTAATTAACAACAAATTAATTGTATGACTACCCTTACAATAATACACAAATATATTACATTTACAGTCAATATGAAATTTTTTACTCATTAGTTTTTTAACGATTAATTAACGATATATTAACAACTAATTACTATCCAATTAATAGTTAATTAATAATAACTTAAGTTTATAACTACTTTTACAATAACACACAACCACATTATATTTACAATCAATACAAAATTTTTTACTAATAAATTTTCTAATGATTAATTCATGATATATTAACGACTAATTACTATAATTAACGGTTAATTAATAATAACTTAATTTTGCAACTACTTCTACAATAATACATAAAGATATTACATTTATAATCAATGCAAATTTTTTTCCTAATTAAGTTTCTAACGATCAATTAATGACTAATCTACAACTAATTACTGAATAATTAATGATTACTTTTACAACAATTTTCACAATTACAAATGAAGACATTTCATTTATAAAAAATACCAATTTTTTTACTAATTCATTTTTTAATATTAATTAATGACGTATTTGTGATTAATTAATTGCTAATTAATGATTAATTAACAAGTACTAGTATTTTAATAAAAATAGTAGAGTACATACAATTGAATTTAATTTTTTATGCATTGACGAAAAGTAATATAATAACCAAAAAATAAAAATTTTCTTGAGAAAAACATATCAAAATATAGCCTCCTTGAAGAAGTTACAAAAATCTCTTATAGATATTTCTATACACACAGATGTAAAAGTTAAACCAGCGTAAAACAGATATTAAAAAAACAAAAAAGTTTAAACTTGTGAGGAAGAAGAAGAATGGAAGAACAATTGAAATGTCTAATAATGAATAAATGCATTGAGAATTTGCATTTATATTACAAACTGTCGATGCAAAATTTTTCCCTATGCATTTTAGTTCACATGTTGAGATACTATGCAAATTTGTAGGTATTACTTTGTAATAATTTTTATAGGTTTGCAATATTACTTTATAATATTTTTTATAAGTTTCCTAGGTTTGCAATATTCCATTATTGGATGGTGAAGGGGATAATGCAAAAAATATTTTTTAGGGTAATTTAGTCAAGGTGAAGGCATAGACTACACCTACACCTTCAATAAAATTGCATTATAGTCTGCGCCTGTAGTTTTGCAAAATTTCCAAAATCCAAAGTCACACATTAGGTTCGCATCTTCAAAACCTATTTTTGGAAAAAAAAATTGGGTACGTTATTTCGTAAATATTTTTTTAAAAATGCAATATTTAAGTGGGTCACCCTAAAACTCTCTATATTTTTTATAAGTGTTTAAAAGTTATAATTGATAAAAGTGTTTAAAAGTTACAATAAATCACCTCTTCCATTCCTACTTTCTTGCTTTTATCGATTAGCACAATTTTTTTTTATTTCTTTACGATTTTTTATGCTTATATTAGAAGATATTTAAAATTGATTCGACCCTTTTTTCCATTTTTAAATATATAGTTACTTTTTACGCAGAAAATGGCGACCCTGCTTCAAATGCTTCTTGAGTGTATAATAATATAAGAAATTTTTTTCAACTTTTTAAGTAATTACTTTTCTTTATAAAATACATAATTGTCTTTGTGTGTATGTGTGTGTGTTTTCTAAATCTCAATACATATATGTCTTTGGAATGGCTAAAATGTTTTGTTTCCTATGAATAAATTGTTAAAAATCTCTCTTTTTCTATTTACCAATTTTATATTTTAGCAGCATAATCTATTGCACTCCATTTTAGTGATATTAATCATGAGCCTTGGCTTAAGGAAACTCATTTTGTACATAATATATCCAGCTTCCTAAATATATTTATAGAATATTAAATAAGGATAAATCATATATCTGATTGCTTTCTTACTCATGACTGGCTTAGGGTGTAACCTTATTAAAATGTTCATAATGATAGTAGGATTTTATCCTTACAATTATCAATAACATTGTAATATGTTAACACGTGATTGGTCAAGTAAGTGTTTGTAAAGTTTTTCAAAAGCATCTTAACCAGTTCACAAACGGAATAGCAAAATCCAACAATACACATATACTATTTAATTTTATCTGAGGTCAGATGTTTTTGGAGTTGCTCATGTGTATGTTGTATGATGCTAGATGACCTTGAAAAAGTTTTGAATAGATGACACATGGAGAAATGTCATTAGAGAGAGGTATGGGAGAAGGAACAAGTGGCTCATGCTAGTCAAAAGTGAGAGAGCTTAGAGAATTGACCTTACTATTCTTAAGTAGAAACTAGGCATTTTTTATCTAATTGGGTGTTTGATCCTTATGAGTAAAGTTTCAGTGGCTCAATTGTGTTTATATAATCTTTTGACTTGTGTCAAATGAGGAGAAGGAGGTGCCTATTTATAATTTTTTATGCTCATCCTCATTTGCCAAATGGCTCTAATGATTAACAAATGAAATGAGTTTTAATAACATTCATTGGATGGCTTTGATGAGTGATGGATAAATCCTCCACTAATATAGATTATTCATTTTAGGCTTCTTATAGTCCAAGCCATGAACAAGTTTATTAAGTATGCAAGCTTACTAAGAAAGGTTGAAAGCTATTAGATCGGTCTGCAATTCCTATTTCAAGCTCACTTAACCAAATATCCCAAAGGCATCCTTAATTAAATGAGTCTGATTCCTTAGGCCTCACCACTAACCCAAAGTATTAGTCTAAGAATTATATTTAGGCTAAGCATATATAAATTAACCCATTATATTTTGCCCATTGACTAAAAATTCTTATGACAAAGTCTAGAAGGTTTGAGCATAAATTGAGTATATCAGCTATTCAAATCACTTTTTGGCACATATGTGCTGTAAAATTGTTAATTTGTTGCCCAATATCCATGGAGTTGATATCTTTATTTATTGATGGGCCATGGTATAAGAGTCCAGCATCTTGTAAATATTTTAATATAATCAACATGGTTCCATTGTGCATGTTATCCTAGCTTTGTAATAATTGTGTTAACCCTATGGAATCTTGCATATGCTTGTAGTATAAAAAAGAATTAATCTTCTTAGTTGAAATAACTTTTCATGGTCTTAAATTGATGTTCCTTCAATAAATGTCCTGTTATCACATGATTCTTGCTCTAAGATGTTGGGCTTAGCTCAAGAGGCATTAAGGGTATTTTAAGGTGGGGAATTGGCCTGCAAAATGAATACATGTACACTAAAAGGTGATACCAGAGGTTGCTTCAACATTGCCACTTCAATGCTTAAGTTAGTAGTAGTTTAAAGAAAGCATAAGAAGTCACTAAGATAACTAGGGAATGAGTTGAGTATGGAGTGCTAGAGAGTTATGGTGTTATGTTTGTCTAAGTTGTCAAACATACCATCCTAGTGAATCTTCTAACTTATACATGTTTAGAGGGAAGGATAGCTACTTGGCTAACATTTCTCATGTCCCTTGGGTTGTAAACATTTAATGCTAGCAGGTGCATTAAATATTTGGTGTGTTTTTTCGAATAATTGAGAGCAAACCTAGAATGGAGCCAAAGTCAAAGTTGTGTAGCATGTGACTTTTGTCCCTCGTCTTTGTTCCCTATCCCGATACGTCTTCCGTTGGACAAGGGACAAGCTTGCCCTAAGCTTAGAGGCCGATTCGAAAAAAGGTCATTAACACTTGCCCCCCTACTCTCATTGGTAGTAGGTCGGTAAGGAGAAGTTTTGTGTGATGGGTCTTTAAGCAATTAAGGGCAAGGCACTTTTCGAGTCATGGCTCGATTGATGGATTGGTTGACTTGTTTATCGAACAGTTGAAATTTTTGCAAGATAGTCTTGAATACAATTGACTTAGCCCTAGACTAGGGGCATAGTGTGGTAACATGGCAAGTAAGTCCGAGTGAATTTTCATTAAGCTATTGAGCCATGTGATGTGCTTAAAAAAAGAACAAGCACACGAATTCAACCAATTGAAGAATTCAATTAAACAAATGCTCAATGGAACATAAAATTGGTGTGATGCTTAGAATCACGTGAATCCTAATTGGCGTGATCCAAATTGGATGAATTACAAAAATTCCAACACCAATCAAATTACATATAACATGCAACTCCAATCTTATAAAATTGAAGCAGTATAAAACAACCTATTATCACTAGATATTACTCACTAGTAATAACAATGAAACAACTTAGAAGATCTTGATACTACTCATAAGATATTCCAAGCCTCACTCGCTACAATTTACTAGAAATTGATAAGAATGTGTGTGTATTAGCAAGATGACTCCTCACTCTCACGGCAACAAGAAGTGTTTGTTCAAAATGTCAAAAGCCCCATACAAACCTTGGTTAGTAAGTACTTATACTTACTCCAATCATGGTAAAATATTCAAAAAATTACACATATGACACTAAGTGGTCGGTTCTACAAACAAATTATAAGTCTAAAAAATAAACAAAAATGACCAGTTCAATAATGACAAATACAAGTGCAAAAGATGGTCTTCAAATGGCCGGTTCTTCAAGTCAATTGAGCAATTTGTGGGCCGTTGGATGTAACTCCAAAAATGTCCTGCAAGTTGACCATTAGTGCATATTATTTGGCCATTTTGTAAAAACGATTAATGTACCTGTTATAGCGCAAAACCAAACATTATTAAATAAAAAGTGGACATATGTGAATGTCTTGGATCATATATCTAAATCAGGTTCCCCTACTGCTAGAACCGCGGGGTAGATTCCCATCACCATGGAAGGAAGTGCAAGTGGCAAGTAAGACCAAGTGAGATCTTTGTCAAGCTATTGGGTTGTGGAAGGAAGCGTAGCTAGTGAGTACGATCAAGTGAGGTCTTCGCCAAGGAAGTGTAGCTAGCAAGTAAGATCAAGCTATTAATCTGAGACTGATTTAGTTAAATTCTATTGTAAGCTTGTGACTTAATTATCATAGCAGCAGAGATTATCCTCATGCTCTTATAGGAACCAAGCAACAGGGCAGCTCCTTGTCATAACAGAGTCCAATGGCAACAAGACTTGTGGATTCAACTTCATGACAACTGCTTGAAGAAATCACATATCATTTGCAGTTGTAAGTAGTTTGTAGTGGAGAAGAGATATAGCAGAAACAACTGCTCAACAAACAGCCCATTGACAGTGCAACAGCACCAAACAGTAGCAGAAACAGTAACTGACAGCAGCCCTAAACAGCAGGATGACAGCAGAAACAGTAGCATTCAGTAGCAGCACAAACCAGCATTAGCAAAGCAGCAAGATCAGCAAACAGCATTAGTAAAACAGCAAACAGCAGCAGCCCTACAACACAGCGAACGGCAGATCAAAATAGTAGCAATTACAATAAAACAGCAAGCGACAGACCAACAAACTACAGATCTGAACAAGAAGACCAATGAAGCCAACCGAGCAAAATAAGAGCAACAGAAGGGCAATTCTCACGATTCAACCATGTTCAGAAATTAAGGAAATTTTTGAGCTGAAGAGCCAAAGCAATCACTACCTTTATCTATTTTCCAGTGCATCGCTTTCCACTACTAGCAACTTGTGAAACCATTTTTGTCCCTCGTCACTTAACACCTTATGCTAGCCAAAAGGAGATAAAAGTAATCCACTTGAACCTGGGAGCTTCTAACGACTAAGCAGCAACTGAATATCCAAAAAATTCGCAACAGCAATATGAATCAATTAACTCCATACCAAGGGGCAGCATTATATAACAAGCTAGAGCCCTAGGGAGATCAACACATGAATTGTCAGAAGCTTGAAGAATGAGACGTGCTACAGCAGCGAAGTGCAATCGACCCGAGCAGCTCTGCAAGAACTAAACAGAGCTCCACTGTTGTAGAACAACACGAGCAAACCTGCTCTTTAACTAAAGGTTTAACAGAGCAACAGAACTGCACACTTTAAGGTAGCATTTGGTTGGCATTAGAATTCGGTACTGGACAGGACAAAATTTTTTATCTCCCGTTTGGTTGCCACACATGAAGGAAGTACTGGACAAAATATCAATTATGTACTAGACAAAATCAGAAATTTTTGTACCGCATGTAATTCGGTACAAAAAATACGGTACTGGAAAAAAAAAAGCAATTTTTTTGAAATTTTGAATTTGCCCTTCATGCTTACCTTGTCACCCTGCTGCACAGATGGACGATATTCATTTCCTTTGCTGCAACCGGTCTTGTTTGGTTTACCTTCGTCAACCTTGTTTCCTCCAGCGCCGCACCAGTTCAGAACGAGGAAGTACGATAGGCCATTGGCATCGCTCCTTCACTGCCGCTCATCGTGGAATCGGCCGCAAGTTCACCCATCGCCATTGTGAAGCCCAAAGTCACCATCAGGTACGTATGGTTCCATTTCTTCTCACATTGTTGCATCTTTTTAAATGTTCCTCGCATGCTTGTTTGTTGTGTCCGTCAACAAGTCCCGCTGTTCAAGATTTGTCGCTCGCTGTCCGTGGGGGGGGGGGGCAGAAAGCTTAAACATTGTTTTAGGGTTTAAATGCATGCTCTATAAAGGAGAAGAGTTGTGGGAAGAAGTTATTTGCTGTTGGCCCTGCTTTAATTTGCCTCAGGTAGAACACATGTGTAAGGTAGCCTAATAATTCCATTTTCGTAGTCCCCTTTTTTTGTGTCTTTTATGCCATATTCATGTTATAATATGGCAAGCAGGAAGGTTTTGATTATGTTAGTGGTGGAAAGCATAGTAAGCTACTATATGTAAGCTGCTTTTATTCCAAAAAGCATATTGGACAAATTGGAAAAGATAAATTGGGATTTCTTGTAGGGATCATCTAAAGAAAGAAGAAAAGCTCATTGGGTAGGATGGGAGACAATAAAAAAAGACAGGAAGAAGGGAGGAGTAGGTTTAACAAATCTAAGAGTAATGAATAAGGCATGGATGGTAGAGGTAGCTTAGAGGACAAAAAGTAAACTGCAGCTGCTATGGGTGGAATTGTGTAAATCAAGAATCATGAATAGGGAGGGAGAAATTAAAGAAGGGAAAGTATCCCCCCTAATAAAAAATAGATTAGAAAAGAAATGAGGTGGATAGAAAAAAGATCAATAGTAAAAAAAAAAAATCACGAAAGGATGTGAGTTTTTGGAAAGATAGATGGAGTTAAAATGCCCCTTTATTCAAATTAATCTTAGGGTCGATGATAAAGGACTATGAGAAAGTAACTCTAGTTAATGCATAAATAAGAATGGGATAGTGGGATGAGAACAAAATTGGTTACCCCTTGGATGAGGTAACAAGAGGCCTTATTGGAAACATTCATCTTCAAAAGCAGAGCAATGAAAATGATGAAATGATTTGAAGGAGAGCGAGGAAGCAAAGGTAAAAATAAAAGAGGGGTAAAGAACGAGAGGCAGGATAGTGAGAACTGGGAATGGATGTGGAGAATTCTAGCAATGTCAAAGGTGCAACTAGTCATTTGGAAGATACTACAAAATGGACTTCCAATAAAGAGTAGTTTGGTTAAGAGAGGAATGAGACAAGAAGAAAGTTGTATATGGTGCAAATAGGAGAAGGAAATAGTAGAAAGTGTGTTTAAGGACTGTTAAGTTATTATGAGAAAATGGAGGGACGTAAATAACACAACCTCCTATTGGAATTTATGGATGAAAGAATGGATAAGGGCAAATTGCAAAAGAGGAAGAAAGGAGAAGCAAAACAAGAGATGCCCATGGGTCTGTAGATTCATGTAGATGCTATGGATTATACGACAAGAATGAAATAGAAAAATTTTTCATGAATGTAAATGGTTAGTTTGTGTTGTTTGGACATTCAAGATGGAATGTCATGATGGTTTACTTGTATTTTGTTAAACCAGACCTCGGCATCTTAAAGATGTACAAATGTAATATAATATATCTGTATTAAGAGAGATTTTGTTTTAAGATATATATATATATATAACGTTAAAGAAAATAACAAATTTGCTTGAAAGTTATCATAATTAATGTTTGAACAATTATGTTCATAAATTGTTATAAATATGATATGAATATTAGGTACAATATAAGGATAACGAGTACAAGAAAAGTGATACAACGGAAGTTTCTTATAACATGGTTGATGTGTTCAGCAGAGCATAAGATCATTTATTACAAATGAGTATAAGTACCATATTAGAATAGCAATTTTAATAGTTATTTTGTATTTATTTGAATTACATTCCTCCATTTTTATCATTATTTTGGCACTTGCCATCATCATCATTATTGTTTATGTTATTATGTGTTCATTTTAATTACATTCCTCCATTTTATCATTATCTTGACACTTGCCACCATCATCGCTATCATTATAATACCACCTACATTATTGACTCTTAGAACTTGAATTGCAACACTGAAGTGATATGCAGTGGATATGTTAGAGCAGTAATAGTGCTGATGGAGTAGTGTGGCAGAAGTTTTAGTTTGCAATGACTAGAGTAATAGTGCTAATGGGTGGATACGAACTTGATGAGGGGAAACCATTATTACAACTCTGCATTCTCCTTAAGAACTCTACAACCTTGTCGATTTCATTGACGACACTTAAGTATCTTATGAATGAGTTATAAGCAACCCGATTTGGCATACAACCCCTTTTGCACATATCATCAAAAAACTCCAATGCAATCTTGATCCTATTAGTCTTACAGCATCCATCAATCAAACAAAGTATAATCCTAAACAAGTGATTTGCCTCCAATACCTTCCTTCTAATGGCCTTCTTACATCCAGTTTGCATCCCCTAGTTACAATACAAACTAATCAACATAGTATAAGTATAGACATCTGGCTTACACTAGTAACATATTCTGATTTCGAGCTTCCCCAATGCTTACACTTGTAACATATTGTTGTGGAGTCATGTAGCAGGTGCTCTTGGGAATCTAGGAAACACATTTGTGTCCTTAGTTGATGGTACTAGTAGTGGCAAGAAATGTTTGCCTAATTTAATTACATATTCTACTATAATTGGTGGTTTAAGCTAGGTTAGGAGAATAGAAGAAGCTAAAAAGAAATTCTCTGAGATGATTAGTCGAAATAGATGCCCGGATTCTCTTCTTTATGATACTTTATGATGCTACATGCTTTTGCTACCCTTGTTGAATTTAGATTATGTAGCATATGATGTTGTCCATTCCGTTTTGTATTATGAAAATGATCTTCGGATCCCTAACGTTACACTTATGGGTCTTTCCTTCGATATGTCATATAGATGATGGATCATCATGGATTTTTTATTTGTCTTCTTGGATGGAGAGTCTATATCAATATGCTTGCAATGGTAGCTGCTAGTTTCTATTATATGAACTTTGTTTTAAATAGGAGAGTAGAGAGGGGTGTATTGAATAAGCGAGCATTAGCTAGATATGAAACGCGTCGAGAGGTGATTGATTCACTCATTAATGGAAATGATACAAATTGTTTATGGGAATTAAGGATGTGTAGGAATAGTTTTGCACATCTTTGTGAACTCATTAGGGTACAAGGGGGAATACATTGTAATGGAAGAGCAACGGTTGAAGAACAAGTTGCGATTTTTCTTAACATCCTTGCACATCATACAAAAAACAGGAGTATTCAAGTCAGATTCCGTAGATTAGGTGAGACTGTTAGTAGAAATTGCCATCAAGTGTTAGCTGCTGTGTTAAGGTTACAAGATATCTTACTTGCAAAACCCAGTCTAGTACCAGAAGATTGCATTGACGAACGGTGGAAATGGTTTAAGGTAATATAAAAAATCTTTTAGGTACCTTCAGTTAATTAACGATGGTCATTATTACTTATAACACAATATAATTTTTTTTTTGTTTGTTAGGGAACATATTAGGGTTGCCTTAGAGCATTAGATGGTACCTACATTGCAGTGACGACACCAGTTGCAGATAGACACAGGTATCGAACAAGGAAAGGGCATCTTATAACGAATGTCATGGGTGTATGTGATCGTGACATGAAATTTATCTACATATTGGTTGGCTGGGAAGGGTTTGCATAAGATTCTAGAGTATTACGTGATGCAGTCATTCGATCTAATGGATTGAGAGTTGCACTTGGTAAGCACTTTAAAAAAGAAAATTGTTTTCATTTTATCTATTCAATTGAAATTTTTCATGTAAATTTATGTGGTTAAATTTCGTTGTAGGTTCATATTATCTAGTAGATGGTGGATATTCCAATGCACTAGGATTCCTTTCCCCTTTTAGAGGGAGGCGCTATCACATTCAAGAGTAGGCTACAAGTTAACGTAGGCCTCAAAATCGTAAGGAATTATTTAACTATAGACATGGAAGGGCAAGAAATGTTGTAGAGAGATGTTTTGGAATTTTGAAGAAACGATGGGGTATTCTAAGGAGTCTATCATTTTATCCCATCAAAATACAATGTCGAATTATTCTAGCTTGTTGTCTATTACACAACTTCATTCGAATGTACATGCCACTTGACCCATTGGAGCACGCTGTAATTGAAGGTGATGAAGTTCCAATTGGAGAAAATGGAATTGATGCAATTGAAACAGTAGAACCTACTGAGGCATGGACTAAGATGAAGAATACCTTAGCACAAGAGATGTACGATGAATGGAGGGCACATCATAGGAACTAGAATGTCACTAATTGTTGTACTTTCTTTGATTATGTATCTTGGATCAGTGTCACCAGTGATTTTTCGTTAATTATATATTATTAAAATTATTTGGTTATCGAATTTTCAATTTTATGTTGTAATGTAAATTGAAATATTTTATCCACTGTTTGTATGCATGACTTACATTTTATTTGTTTGCTTTTTGCCTTACACTATGGATTCGTTTACAGTCATGGACAGTAGAGATAAAAAAACTAGACGTTCTTAGAGCCAAGTTGAGGAAGAAACATTATTGATAGTGCTGGAGGAGTTAGTCGTTGAAGGATACAAAGGAGAAAATGGCAGTTTTAAGAATGTGGCTCATGAAGAAGCTTTAAAAAGGATGAAAAGTCACATTCCAGAAATCAATCTCAATGTCAGGCAAATTGTTAACAAAATGAAGAGGTGGTCAATGAAGTTGGCAGATGTTGTTAACATGATAAATACTAGTGGTTTTGGGTAGGATGATGTCAAAAAATGTGTTATTGTTGATAATGATGTGGTTCTTGCTGAATACATAAGGGTAAAATCAACATTATCTTTATTTTGAAATATACTCATTTTTTTAAAGTTAATTATTTGTTGTTATAATAACTATTCCTATTGTTTTGTAGAAACATCCGAAGGTTGATAATCATGCCAACAAGGAATTTAAAGAGTTTGAAACACTTCAAGGGATATTTGGAAAGGATAGAGCAAATGGCAAAAGGGCTGAGACACCAGCAGATGTGACACAAGACTTACAAAATGAGGGTGAGGATAGTTTTGATGAAGACATAGAGTTAGAACAAGTGCCATAGTCTATTGAAGCCTCCAGCTATGCCTCACGTGATTCATTTGTGCGACCGACTCGTAAGTGTCTTATGGCAGAATATGCTGCAGAATTTATATCTACATTTCAAAAGAGCATAAGTGATATTATGAGTGATTTTGCTTTACTTACAGGAAAAATTGCTAATCCTCCTAGGGACGATGTTGTTGCAGAGTTGAAAATATTAGGATTGTCGAAAAATGAAGAGTTGGATGTTTTTATGCAAATGGCAACAAATCCACAATATGAGAAGTTTTTTTGGAGGCTCTAAGGAGAACAACGCCTAGCATTTGTTAGGTGAATTATCGGTTGATGTAAAACATGTTTGCAGTATTTATGTAATTGAGACTTCTTTCATTGACTTTGTATTATCGAACCTCTCTACCCTTGTTTAGTACTTTGTATGGTTAAACTTATTTTTATATTTTGTAGAAGTTGTAACTTCATGTATCTCCTGCAACAGCGTTGGCAGATTTTCTATTAGATGTAGTTGGCAGGTCATAATAATAGAAACTACTTTAATTATTCCTTTGTATGATTATTATTTTATCTATGCCATTTATGCCTTGTCTTTATGAAATATAAAAGTGGTTGATGTTCCAATCTAATCGATCTAATTTGTGGATTGATTTTGGAATTTTCAGGTCCTTCAATGACTTGTTTAAAGTGGTTAATGGATATGTGGATGTTTCAGTGTAAAAGTGTTTCATGTTTTCAGTGACCTATTCAAAATCATAAATAAAGAATTATTTGATTAAATATAACATAATTTTTCCCCCTAAAATATTTAATATAATATATTAAACCTTCAAATCATTTTTCCTTATAATAATATCAAATATATATAAATAACTATGATATAATTAAAAAGGACAAAATTGTCAATTTTATTATATTCAGTTCAGTATTTTACAATTTCAAACACTGGATAGCACAAAAAGCCTTTTCCAGTAATTAAAAAGGGCAAAACTGTCAAATTTATTATATTCAGTCCAGTACTTTACAATCCAAACACTGAATAACACAAAAATCCTTGTCCAGTACTGAACAAACCAAGTATAGTATAAAAATATTTTTTATTCAGTCTTTCTTTTATACTATCTAGTACTCTTTGTTCTGTCTAGTATCAGTAACCAAACGGTACTTAAGCATACAATGACTTGCACCTGAGTTAAAGCTCCACAGCATCAACCAGAGTGCTTAGTTGGCACTCTACATAAACCTAAAAACAGAGCCGACTTGGAGCGCCAACATAAACTAGAACATTTGTTGCTTCTCCTTGGACCATGTTCTTTAATCAGAGAACCCGACCCATGGCTGCTAGGAGAAGATCAAGTGAGTGCTTGATTAGCAGTTGCTACAAGACGCACCGGCCTACCTGAGCTTGATAAAACCAGACTCACACAATAGCCCAGCTTGCAGTCTAACGCAATAAACAAGAGAACCTACAGGAATCCAAGCAGAGCTGCAACTAGAAGATGTGAGCTAACAGCAGCAAGACCCAAGCCACGCAATCGGGGCACCGAGCTACTCACAGAATGACCGTAGTACCCGACCTGAGCTTCACATTGGACAGAGCAAGCCTGACCAAGCTATCCTTGACTGGAGCTGAGCTAACTTGAGTGTCCCTTAACCAACAACCTATGCAGCGTGTGGCAGCTTGGAATCGTTCTGTTTAAAAAGAAATAACACGTAGTGGGGGCCTTCGTTTTTTAGGTATGTGGGTTGGAATGAATTTTGCTCTTATTTCTTATCTTGGAGTAACAAGCTTGAGTATTTGGAGAAGATTGGCCCACCTGCACTTGTTTTGGTTTTATCCTAGTTACGGCAAACAAATACACGTGTGAGGCCCCTTCAATATTAGCAGCTCTGGTAAATTTTTCACACACGTGGGCTTACTCAATGGAAAAGCGCAAGATGTCATCCTACTTTCCACTTCACGAAAAAGAGAAGCCCACCGTGTTTTACACTTCTTTTTAGCAGCACATGCAGGGATGTTGGGAGGGGGGAGCCAAGAGGGTTTGGAGGAGGGTTTCTCCGTACGAGGAAAAAGGAAGAAAAAAAAGAAAAAAAGCGAGAGGGCTTTTTATGAGGTACATAGAGAACGAACATTAGCCTAGTTTGAGATAGAGAATAGAATCATATTTCTTTACGGAACACTAGCGTTTTCCGGATTAGATTTCCATTTCTTCTTTTGAAACGAAGATGTTTGTTTTAACTAGGGGACACTAAATTGCCATGTCTTAGCACAATAGAGGGAAATCCGACTTCTGAATATGTCGAGATACACTGATTACATTTTGGAAAGTAGAATCGAAGATAACCATGAATATCATTCAAGGTGTTTTCTATTCCTTTATTATTTTAATTGATTATATCTCGATTTATTTGGATATATTTTATTGAGATGTGATATTTAACATTATAGGTTTTACAATGATGAATTTGATGGATTGATGTGTTATTGAATCGATTTGATGTTGATTTGTGATTATTCAGTTATTTAACTATTATACTTATTGTCCAGATGATATGTGTTTGACCATCACTTGTTATTTAGATTGGATTAGTGATACTTGGGAGGGATTCAATAACTTGAATGAGCATAACTTGAATTTATAAAAAGACATATCATGGTGATACATGGGTTTTAATTAAATTCATGAACTCACGATCTTAATACAATTGAAAGTATGGTTTGGGTCACTTGGTGGTGCTTGATCCATAAATTCAACTAGTATAATAATTTTCAACTTAAATGGATTACTATTAATTGATAATTATAGATAAATTGTCTAAATGAGATGATTTATGCTACAATTACAGCTTAGCCATTTTGAAAAGGAGGTGAGTTCTTGTGAGTTTAGTTAATTATCATGTAATCAATTTCAATATCGACTTGAGGCATCACACCAATTCAAATAAAAATATATTTGCAAACCCCAAAAATCCATTTTTTAGCATCTCTTGAACTCGGGATCCTTGAATGTTGCTAGAACATTCGGTTTGGTATTGGATTATTTTATTAGTCTTTGCTTTGAATTAACTCAAATTACAATAGCTTAGTTTAGGGATATACTCGTGTAATATAATACTTAGCACATTAGCTTTTTATAGACATGACTTAGTATTTACTAAATATTCTATTACTATGTATGCATTTGGCACATTATTGATTAGTGAATTGCACTTTTAAATTAAAAGAGTAGAATCCGAACATATAGCATGTATATGAAATGATTCTTGATAACTCCTAAAATACTATTGTTCTCGATTTTTTGATATGTTTTATTGATGATATTCCAACATTCAAACTTAATTTTCCTTGATCTTAGTTGTCTTCATAATCTTCTTTTGTAATATCTTTGATTTAAATTTATTGTGCTATCATATTTTAGATGATAATCTATATTGAATGTTCACAATCTCCTATTAATACTTTGAAATCATTTTTTTTTTGGTCTTTGAAACAATAATTGGCTTTCCATGTATTAAAAATATTATCTCAAGATATTTATGTCTAACTTTATTAGAGTGGGTTAAACATATTTAACTTATAGAGGTAGGTTTTGACCTATGATAAATTATTTCCTTTATTTGTTTTATAACCTACATTTTCCTTATGAATACATCTTCATTTGTTTCTTCATCAATCTTGTTTTCTTCTTAGCTGTTTGAAGTAAAAATTCTGGCTACATAATTTTGACTTCTGCTTAATTTAATTTTCGAAACCAATATTTATTCAAATATATAAATCTATTTTGAACAAATATATTTCTATACACTCAAACAATATATTAATAATGTGAAATAAACTTTTTCTTTTCTTAAACCTTTGATATAAAACTTATTTTCTGAAAACATATTTATACTTTTGCTAGCATTAGAACTTATTATTTTATTTTTTACATTCTCCTATTCTCTTATTTCTTACATTCTCCCGTTCTATTATTTCTTATGCATCCTTATGCGTGAAGTGGATAAATCCCTATGTCTTCGCACGTGCGTATTTATCATTTAATGCGGTGGAAACATGTCATCAAGAGGTAGGCCTTAAAGGTAGGCATGGATTCAACAGTTGCTTTTGCCGGGCTAATCTTGTTCCTTGCGCTTGATCAGGACATTTGGACAGCTCAATTTTAAGCATAGGCGAGGATTCAGGACGTTTGACAATCACATACAGTCACGTCCTTTCACCTCCTATTTCCCTTCCATGTGTCATTCCTGATATAAGGAATTCGTAGGGTCTGGAAGAAATATTTTCATGTCCTTTTTGCTTTTACACATGATTCTCTGTACTTTTATTTTTAATTTCTTATAACATCTTCTTCATTTTCTTTTCGAGTTCCCATCAACACTTTGTGTCGGTCAGTTCTCCATTAACCATGGCTAAATCTTTTGATAGTGCTTTGAAGAGGCTACAGAAGGAGTACACAGGTGCCTACTAGGGTACCTCCTTTGTGGATCCTAAACCCCCCTAGAGGCAGTAGTGGCAGCTCTGTCTCTGAGTTAGTTCCCATAACAAATAGATGTAGCAGTTACGGATGTTGAGGAGGCGTTTGAGAGAGGGAACAATTTTTTTTTTTTTTAGGGGGGGAGGGGGGTGGGGAGGGTGCTGTGGCTGATGAAGAGGCCAGTGTGTCGATAGTTTCCTCGTGTGCTTTAGCGAGCGTAATGAATTTGCTAGTACCTTGAGTGAGGAAGAGGTCGAGTGGATGTTGGGGACACTTCCAGCTTCTTAGTGGTTGGCATGCAGGCTCTCGTGCATGGAAGAGAGGTTCTCTCGAATAGGGCTAGGGCGGTTCTACATGTATTATCAACACATATAGCTCGGGATGTGGATCCTTTCCTCTGATTTTATGAAGGCTGGCTTCAATAGCCACTACTCGAATCCTGCCTAAGTCACCCCAACGTGTGCTTAATGATTGTGGCCTTCGAAGACTTATGTTGCATACTTCAAGGAGGTCTCGACTTTGGACCTCTTCAACTTCTTCTCTAGCTTGAGAATTAGCAAGGGGTGGTACTATGTTTAGGTAAGATCGGGGAGAAAGCTGATGGGAGGGTTGAACTCCTCCATTAAGGGATGGAAGGATATGTTTTTGGTGGTTGAGTGCGTTAGCGACTTGGGCTTCTAGGTTAGGTGGTTAAAGCCAGGCGCTACCCTTAAAAGTGAACTTGATCGATCTACATCTAAGTGAGAGGAAGGTGGCGGAGCGGCTTTTGAAGCATTATAAAGGCATTCCTACGGATTGCAAAGTGCTCGTTGGCATAATTGGTAAGGGTATCGAACGTAGTAGGCATGGGCGGCCGGGCTTCCTGCTATTGCTGCCGTGCTAAGGGGGACTGACCAATGGGGAAGCGGACTATATTAGAGCTTCAAGGCAAAGCCGGTCCCTTAGGGGCTTGTGCTCGGCGCAGTGAGGTAGCTTGTTTTATTTTAGTTTGATCTGTTTCCCTTTTGTTGTTGTGTGATTCTCATCAGAAAAAGGCTATTAACACCTTTACCTTTGCAGGAATGGCCCCGTTTAAGAAGATGCTCTCCATGGAGGAGATTATGGGGAAATAGTAGAAAGGCGGTGATGCCACTGAGGTAAGCTAAAAGCTTATCCACAGGAACAAATGTCCCATCCCCCTAAAAAGGGGGAGAAGGTTAGGAAGCTCGCTAAGGTAGCTGGTGAGCCTGGGGAAGGCAAGGTTGGAGATGCCAACCGGTAGAAGAGCGCTCAAAAGTTTGAGTGGGGTGACTCTTGCAATGTAGCCCATCGAGACAACATCGTTCAAATCTTGGGCGAGGACGATGAAACGCTTGTTTCTTCATCTGAGGCAGAGAAGGAGGCCGAATTGAAGAGAAAGGCGGTAACTCCCGAGATCACTAAGTGAAATTTGAAAGATAAATTTAAGATTGAGGCTATATTTCTAAACCAAAAGCTTAAGCTTAATAATATTAAAAGCCTGTATCTAAAGTATTAAAATCTAACTTCACAGATTTTATGAAGTCTATTCAAAACCATAACTTTTGTGATTCGAGACTTTTTAAAAGAGTCTAAAGTAATTTGATCAATCTAACAAAAATCTTAAAATGTCAAAATAAGATAAAATGATGGTAAGACTTGAGTCAAATAATGGTAATCACCAACTCACCTATGGGTCAAAATACTAAGTTACAAAAGAATTGGGCAATACTCAAGTCATGTGAAGGTTGTTGCTATCCATATTATGCAAAATAGTTGGTTAAAGTGATTCTCTAAGTACTAGGAATCTTATCCTTGGTCCTATGATATATCTGAAGTGGATTCATAAAGTATGTTTTTCACATGGCAAATTATATAGCCGTAGTTGAGGGTGTCTTGTAGTTGACGTGGAGCATATATACCAAGGAGTAGGAATTGAAGAAAACAATATCATCCAATTTTTACATAATTTCGTCACTTGTAGATGTTGGGGTACCATGAATATTTAGTTAGATTTTAAATATCATAGGTACAATTCCTTATCTATTAGAAACTTGAAGGAATAGATGACTTATGTGGATAGGATTTAGAGCTTCAACTTGAAGACAACTCTTCCTTTGACTAATCAAAGGCAATGTTATCCTCTTGCACACGTCATTTTCAACAAACTTTTCTAGTTACTTTCCTAAAACTTCCAAGCTTAACCAATCATCATGTTTGATTGGAAAGTGAACTAGAATTTCAATTTCCTTAGATTTCATAGATATTTTCTTTTTCTTTTTGTCACCTCCTTAAGGTTTGATTATCCTTGAGAATCTTATCCTAGATTATGAAATCTTGACTAAGACTTTTGTAACGCCCCATAACCTAGAGTATTATAACTCACCATGTGTTATTACTATCAAGCGATACGCTAAGACCCTAAAACTCCATTATGCTTCAAAAGTTTAAATCATTTACATTCTTCATCATACTAATGTAACTTTAATCAAATAAATGACTCTTAGATGAGTTCCAAATTCTCATTATTTAATAACAATCAAATATCAAAATAACAATTGTCTTTATCACTTCAATTTGGCTAATAAAACTTCAAATTACAAGAACTCTTCCTCTACATAATAATAGTGTTTTCTTCCTATTTCATCCATATAGTGCCTTACCTAGTCTCCATTCTCACCATATTCCACTTGCTCATCATACTAAGCTCAGTATGTGAATACCACACTTACATGCACATGACACACCACATATTATCACATGCATATGTGCAACACTTGTTCTCAACACATTCACAATTTATTTCACACATCAATATCAAAATGAATTATAACACATAGGGATATTTATGACCCCCGTACACATAAGTTTTGTCCTAATGGGAACTACCTCTATGAGCCTTGTCTAACCCTGATGGGAACTACCACTGTGGGCCCGTCTAACCTTAATCTACCTTAAATCATTTCAATATATGGTTCCACTAGGGACAACACGGTATACCGATTATCGAGGTGCTCCCTAGGGATTTGCTACTACGGGCCCTTAGGTTAAGTCAAACATAAGCAACATATCTCATTCAATTCATATAACACAATATGGTACCACTTAATTTACATAACACCTTAACATTTCATTATTTCACATACAACTTGTTGTATAGCTACCTATCAATCACATACAACTTGTTGTATAGCTACCTATCAATCACATACAACAAACAAGTAAACATGTACCTGAAATCCTAGCCTTACGCACTTCTTATCCCAAACTTAAGCTAAGTTGATATCTGTATGATCATCAAGACATCATTCTTGGTACTAATCCAAATATAATATATTTCTCCTAATTCCTCTTGATCTATTAGGTTATCTAAGGCTATACTAATTGTCTCGATTGTGTAAAACTTGGTTAATTTAGAAGGTAATTTAATATATATTGATAATCCTCATCACTTAACATGGCCATATTAGAGGCTGTGTTGCCCAACATGGGCTAGTACACAACCATGTTAAGGGTCGTGTATCTTTTGGTGAGATTTGGCTTCAACACGTTTAGAACACGATCGTGTTAGGAGGTCGTGTTTCTCTCAATTCAACATAGTCAAAACACGACCATGTTAAGAGGTCGTGTACTTCTTATTTTAACACGAGGGCAACATGACCGTGTTAGATGGTCATGTATCTCTCAGTACGTCTTAGTAATTTAACATGGGAGCAAACGACTGTGTTAGATGGTCATGTATCTCTCGGTTAGTTTTTTGAACCCTAATTTTTTATACTAATTCATCCAATCTCCTCATTTTCTAATCCTAAGCTTAAGTAAATCTAAAAACATGAATTATAATTCCTTACTTAGTTCAAATTACACTTGAAACTCCAAATTCAACAACTTTTGTGCTTGTTCAATCCGTCCTTAAACCCATTCCTACGAATGACCAAGTCAAATCTGTGATCTTTAAGCTCCATTGTTAGAATAGATCTTGGTTATAAAAAGAAAATCATTACCTATTTGTTGTGCTGCAATGTCTCCTTAGATTGCCTTAGGTTTAACCTAAATGAGTTCTCTCTCATTGTCTCACTTTAGGTTGTTATTGTAAAAGTGTGCAAAAAGGAGAACCTTAGGCTAGTTCACTTATATATAGTCTCATCAGGAAAAAACAAAACTATCATCGTCTTCTAACCTTATTTGCACGACTGCCCTTGATTTTATATTATTTATTTATTTAATAATTATGATTATTTAAATTTGTATATAAAATATTTAGAACCATGTATTACATTCTCCCCTCCTTATTAAAACTTTTGTCCTTGAAAGTTACCTGGAATTAAGAAGAGTTCTGGATGCTTTCTCTTCATTTTTTCTTTTAATTCACATGTCGCCTCTCGTTTTGTTTGATTTGTCCACTGTACTTTGACATAAGGAATTATTCTTCTTCTTAAAACTTGTTCTTTGGTATCCATTATCTTCATAGGTCTCTTTATAGAGGACAAGTCTAATTTTACCTTTAAAGGTTCCAAGGCCATCACTTGATCTCGGTTTGGTACAAATTTTCTTAACATCAATACATGAAACACATCATGTACTCCGGCCAGACTTGGTGGTAGGGCCAACTTATATGCAATTGACCCAACTCTTTCTAAAATTTTGAATGGACCCACATATCTTAGATTCAGCTTACTCCGCAATCCAAACCTGATTACCCCTTTAGTTGGAGATATCTTCAGTAAGACTTTATCTCTCACTTGAAACTTTAGAGAGCGTCGCCGTTTGTCTGCATAACTTTTCTGGCGACTCTGGGCTTATAGAATTTGTTGCCTTATGACTTTAACCTTGTCTACTGTTTCTTATATTATCTCTAGCCCCAACACCTGTCTTTCTCCCACTTTATCCCAATATAAGGGAGATCTGCACTTCTTATTATATAATGCTTCATAGGGAGCCATCTGTATAGTAGCTTAGTAACCGTTGTTATAAGAAAATTCTACTAAAGGCAAATGATCACTCCAGTTACCCCCTTGATCCAAGGTGCAAGCTTGTAGTAAATCTTCTATAATTTAAATAGTTCTTTCAGATTTCCCATTTGTCTGAGGATGAAATGTTGTACTAAACTAGAGTTTGGTTCCCAAAGCTTGATGCAGACTTTTCTAGAATTTGCTCACAAACCGAATATCCCTGTCAGATGTAATCGTAGCTGGTACCTCGTGTAATCCAAAAATCTCTTTAATATACATTTAAGTAAGCTTTTCTAGTTTGTTGTCCACCTCAATCGGCAAGAAATGTGCGGACTTGGTCAATCTGTCTACTACCACCCAAATTGCATTATATTTTCCCCTTGTTCTTGAGAGTGCTGTGACAAAATCCATAGTTACATGTTCCCACTTCCATTCAGGTATAGGAAGAGGCTGTAACTCACCAATTGGTCTTTGGTGTTCAATCCTTATTTGTTGACAAGTGAGACACCTAGACAACATATTCTACCATCTCCCGTTTCATATTTTTCCACTAGTAAATGTTTTTAAGATCCTTGTACATCTTAGTAATTCCTTGGTGTATTGTATACCCTAAGTAATGGGCTTCCTTCATGATCTTCTTTAATTTTATGTTATTTGGAACACACCATCTATTACTATACTTGACTACCCCTTTAGTGTTTAACACAAATTTTGTGGCTTCACCCTGTTCTAATTTATTTCTTATCTTTTGAATTTCAGGATCTTTCATTTATGCAGTTTTAATCTGATCTTTAAGATTGGGTTAGATACTAAGTGTAGCCAACCTATTTCCTACTTCTCATGTCACCACTTCCAATTTCAGCTTATCCATATTTTTTAATACCTTCTTTTGGGATGTGATTAATCCTACAATATTTATGTGTTTCTTCTTACTTAACGCATATGTAACCACATTTGCTTTTCCAGGGTGAAAATGAATTTCCACATCATAATCATTTATCAATTATAGCCATCTTCTTTACCTCATATTCAATTCCTTCTAGGTAAATAGATACTTTAAACTTTTATAATCTATGAAGATTTTACACTTTTCCCCATAAAGATAGTGTCTCCACAATTTCAGTGCTAAGATCACATCAGCTAATTCTAGGTCATGGGTGAGGTAATTCTTCTCATATTGTTTCAGCTGGAGGGAGACATATGGAACGACTCTCCCATTTTGCATAAGCACACACCTCAAACCTTGATTTGATGCATCACCGAATACTTCAAATTCTTCTCCCGTCTTTGGTAGGGCCAACACTAGAGCTATCATTAATTTATTCTTCGATTTCATGAAGCTACTCTCACATTCATCACTCCATACGAACTTGGCCTTTTTCTTTGTCAGTTGAATTAAGGGAGTTGCTAATCGGGAGAATCCTTTTACGAAGCATCTGTAGTACCTAGCTAATCCCAGAATACTCCTTACTTCTGCTACAGTTCTTGGTTTTGGCCAGTCACTCACTACCTTCACCTTCTTAAGGTCTACCGATATTCCATTCTTATTCACCACATGTCCTAAGAAGGATACTTGTTCTAACCAAAATTCACACTTATTGAATTTTGCATAAAGCTTTTCTTTCCTAAGTCTTTTTAGTACGGTTTTGAGATGTGCTTCATGTTCTTCTCTACTTTTAGAATAGATGAGGATATCATCTATAAAAACCACTACAAATTGATCTAACAGTCTCTAAGCACTCTGTTCATGAGGTTTATGAAAGCTACTGGAGCATTTGTCAAACCAAAAGGCATCACCCGAAACACGCAATGCCCATATTGAGTCCTAAAAGCAGTTTTCTATATGTCTTCCTCCTTGATTTTTAATTGATGGTACTCTGATCTCAAGTCAATTTTGGAGAAGACTTGAGCTCCTTGTAATTGATCAAATAGGTCATCAATCCTAGGGAAATGGTATTTGTTCTTGATTGTGACTCGGTTTAGCTCCCTATAATCTATATACAGCCTTGTACTCCCATCCTTCTTTACAAATAGCACTGGAGCACCCCATGGTGAGACACTTGGTTTAATAAACCCACTATCTTGAAGCTCTTGAAGTTGAGTCTTTAGTTCAAATAGTTCAATAGGTACCATTTTGTATGGTGCTTTAGATATGGGAGCTATTCTCAATACAAGGTCAATACAGAACTCTATCTCTCTAGCTGGTGATAAACCCGACAAATTCTCAGGAAAACATTTCTATACTCATTTACTATATGCACAGTTCTCAATTCCTTAACTTGTCCTGTCTTTATTGATAAGCCTGACAATCTTCCTTTATTCCACAACTCGTATGTTAGAAGAGTTGTAGGCCTTTGTAGATCTAACTTGTGTACAATTTGCTTCTCATTAGGAAAATCAAACTTAACCACTAGATTGTGACAATCTATAGTGGCATTGTTCTTATACAACCAGTTCACTCCTAAAATTAGATCAAACTCTATCATCTCTAATACAAACAGTTCAGCTAGCATTTTCTTGCCATGTATTACGATCTCTACATCTTTACATATTCAATCTAATTTCCCTCCAACTCTAAGAGGAGTATTTACAATCATAGCATTCTCTAATACGATAGGTTTTAATCCACATACATTCATAAACACAGGTGATATGCAGGAATGGGTTGCACCCGTATCAAACAATACATAGGCAGTATTCGAGTTTATGAGTAGTGTACTTGCTATGATATCTTGATCATGGGCATCCTGTTGCTGTTGCTATTGTAACACAAACACCCTACTAGGTGCCCTCTATCTTAGTCCTTCATTCCGATTTCTGCCTAGTGGTCCTCTAGGTGCAGTCCTTATAGGTTATTGGGCTTGTGAGGGTGCAGAAGGTCTGAGGGAGACTCCTATCAATACAGTTCTTACTGGTATGTCCTATTTTTCCACAAGAGAAGTATGCCCTTTTTTGGCCAATTACATTGTTGCAAATCATAAGGTCCTAAACATCTAGGACCTCTCACACCTTGACTTGCTTATGGTCGAGGAGGCAGTGCTAATGGTGTTGGCTTAGTTTGAAGAGGTCTAGGCACATAAGCTATAGGTTTGGTTAGATATATAGTTGACCTCTTCCCTTTATCTGCATAAGGTATGTTGGAAATAGGCATTTTTCCTAAAATTGATCCTGATCTGAGGGATAGTTGTTCCTCTATTTCTTTTTTGCTCTACTCTAAGTATTTTTCTTTGTCAACTACTTTTGCATAAATAGTCAATTGAAAAGCCCCCACTTCATGTTTTAGGGTAGGCTCTAGTCCCCTCAAGAATCTTCTAGCTCGAGAGGCATCATCTCCTCTCATCACCTCTAGTAAGAATTTTCTTAAGTGGTTTAACTTCGCTTCATATGCCTTTGTAGATCTACTGCCCTGGTAGCAGTTATAATAATTCGCCTCCATTTTATCCTTGATGCTGCTGGGGAAGTACTTTTCATAAAAGAGTTCCTTAAACCTCTGTCATTGGTTAAGAGCTCCTACCAATCTAGACATACTGGCCTACTAATCTACAGCTGCTCCCTTCAGCATGTAAGCAGCATATCTCACTTTCTTGTCTTTAGGACCATAAAAGCTTCAAAGGTCCTTTTAATCTTAGCAATATGATATTCAACCACTATTGGATCATTAACCTTTGGGTGGAACTCCTTAGCTAATCTTATAAATTTATCTAGCGCACAAGATTCCTCTATAGGCCTGACAGTCTCACAGCCTGTTGTTGTTGTTGTGCAAACATTCCCACCAGAGCATTTACAGTCTTTAGTAGTAGATTAGCTGTGACATTAGTCTGCTTTGGGGATTCCTACTGAGGTGGTCTTTGAGGGTTCCTATCCTCTAGGGCATCTCCACTTTGTCCAGCACTAGATGAACTTTGCATGATATTTCTTCTTGGAGGCATTATATGTGAATTGAGATAGCAGAATGATTCTGGAGTTAGGATTTATAAGGGGAGTTAGTGATGGTATACATCTATGTATACTTAAGCTCAAACATATACATACACATATGCATAATTAAACAAGAAATGTTCAATAGAATACTATTACATAAAATATTTAGATTAATATAGCATAATAGTTATCCCTTAATTTACCTACTCTCTTCATTCTTATGGATCCATAGATCATTTACTTGGTCTTCTAAAGATTTCAACTTAACTTCTATTAATTGAATCGTATACCTTTTAGATCATCACTTAATTCTAAAAGTCATCAACTAAATCTTTGTTTGATCACATCTTAAATTCTAAGAATCATTAAAACCTAGTGTTTTGATACTGACTTATTTTCTTTGGATCAAAACTTAAGCTTTTAGGGATCATCAACCTATGCTCTGATACCACTTAAGTTGTAATGCGCTAGAACCTGGAGCATCACAACCCGCCACCTATTACTACTACCAAGTAACACGCTAAGGCTCTAAAACTCCATCATGCTTCAAAAACCTAAATCATTCACGTTCTTCATCATACTACTATAACTTTAATCAAATAAATGACTCTCAGATGAATTATTCCAAATTCTCATTATTTAACAACAACTAAATCTCAAACTAACAATTTTCTCTATCACTTCAATTTGGCTAATAAAACTTCAAATTACAAGAACTCTTCCTCTACATAATAGTAGTGTTTTCTTCCCGTTTCATCTATATAGTACCCCACCAAGTCTCCATTCTCAACACAGGCTAGTGTATGACTGTGTTAAGGGTCGTGCATCTTTCGATGAGATTTGACTTTAACATGTTTGGAACACAACTGTGTTGGGAGGTCATGTTTCACTTGATTCAACACAGTCGAAACACGACTATGTTGGGAGGTTGTGTACTTCTTATTTTAACACGGGGGCAACACGACCATGTTGGATGATCGCGTTTCTCTCGGTACATCTTGGTAATTCAACACGAGAGCAACACGACCGTGTTAGATGGTTATGTATCTCTCGGTTCGTTTTTCGAACTCTAATTTTTCTATACTAATTCGTCCAATCTGCTCATTTTCTAATCCTAAGCTTAAGTAAATAAAAAAAAAATATGAATTAAAATTCCCTACTTGGTTCAAATTACGCTTGAAACTCTAAATTCAACAACTTCTGTGCTTGTTCAATCCATCCTTAAACCCGTTCCTACGGATGACCAAGTCAAATCTGTGATCTTTAAGCTCCATTGTTAGAATAGATCTTGGTTATAAAAAGAAAATCATTACCTATTTGTTGTGTTGTGATGTCTCCTTAGATCGCCTGTTAGACTTGAATGAGTTCTCTCTCCTTGTCTCACTCTAGGCTGCTATTGTAAAAGTGTGTAAAAAGGAGGACCCTAGGTTAGTTCACTTATATATAGTCTCGTTAGGAAAAGACAAAACTATCCCCATCTTCTAACCTTATTTGCACGACTACCCTTGATTTTATATTATTTATTTATTTGTTTATTTAATAATTATGATTATTTAAATCTGTATATAAAATATTTAGAGCCATGTATTACAACTTTGGACTGCTATATAAGTCAATTGTCAAGTCTTCTAAGTAACTCATTCTTCCCATTTTCTAAGCAATTGTCATTGCCTTTCTATTACCCTCACTTCTCATTTTCAATCAACTTTCCTTCACCATTTCCTAATGGGACCACAAATCATTTTCATTTTCAAAGTGTTCCTTTCAATTTCTTACAATATCATATTACCTAGATGTTAACATACTCTTAAATCCAAGAATCCAACAACTTTTTCATATTGAGAACTTAGTTGGTCAAGATAAGGTGAGAAATCTATTAGTTAATTTGGTTTTGTTTAATTATGAAGGTTTAGATACTTATGTTTTTCCATTCCTTATGATATGGTTTCCATATAAGTGAGTCCCTTCATAAATGATATCAACAATATTGAGCCTAGTTTTTTGTTTTCTTCAACCTAATTCATATTAAATCTATGCCTTTTCAATATGAACCCTTGACTAAAAGTTAAGGAAAAAAACTTTGGTTTTCCGTATTTTTTTTAAAAAATTGGGATTGATTAGGTAGGTCAATTCTAATTTAGCCATTAGCCCATGAGGAAAATCTTTTAAAAAAGGTTTTCGAAAAACTTGAGCTATAGATTCCGGGGTTAACCAATTAAAATCTAATAGTTATCACCAAAACCTTTCAATTTAAAGTTTACTTCTCGAAATACCCTTTTTTGTTTAAGAATAATCTTGATTTAAAATTAGACATTAAATGGAATTTATTTATTTATTTACAAGAAGAAAAAAAAATCCTAATTGAGGTTGCTCCTTAGGTACATACATACTCACTAATCGGGATTAGATTTGTTGTAGTTTGGTTGCTTTTATATAACATTAATTTGTAGGTTTCTTTTTATTTTGAAAATATCATTTAAGTTCAATAATTTCTTATTCCATCCGAGAAAGGTTTTAGGAAATAAAACCTATTTTAAGTTTTAGAAAAAAAAGTCCATTCATTTCTTCATTTTCTAAATTTTTTTAAGTGATAGAATCCTTTATTATTTATTTATTTATATATTTTTCTATTTTATTCAATATTTAAAAAAAATTATTATTAGTTTTTAATTAATTATTTTTTTTTGAAAAGATTCGATAAGTTGAACTTACATTGCTAATTACTATTCTATATTTTTCATTTTTATTTTATTTTATCTTACTTTTATTCTTATTTGTTATAATAAGTAAAAGAAAGAAAGAAAGAAAGAAAGGAAAAAAAAGGAAATGTACTCTACGGATGAGTTAAGTACATGGGGTTAGAGTAGGTTCGGTCGGGTTAGATTGGAGCACATCAAGTCAAATGGAGTGGAAGAGAGGCAGAAAGCTTTGAGGTTCACATAGCTTTGAGCTGTCACACCTTAAAACCTTAAGGGCGATAACAACCTGCCATATATTCCACTTAAGTAGAATATGCTAAGGCTTATTACTCAAGAAGTGGGTTTCTAAACCAATTTTATTTTTTGAAATTATTCATTAGTTTTGGACTGTTATTTAGAAATGTTTTAGAAAATCTATAGCGTTCTGAAAATGGTTATTGATATTAGTTAGAAAAGTAATTCTTCATAAAGTTCTTAAAAACTAATGTTTACAGAATTTATGAAATTTGTTTACATTAGAAGGAAGTGACATCTATTATGGATGCTCTTCAACTAGCGATATCTTAGTCCTTGAAGTAGCAATTGACTCATATGTAGTTCACATACTATCCGTTACAAATCAACTAGTAAGACAAAGGAAGGTACCTTAATGGCAAAAAGATTATCACATGTAAATTGATACACAAGATAGATCATACATGTGCATGTACTAGTAAAGAGAAAATGTACTTGTGGAGTGGAAAAATCAATTGAGATACAATTGTAAACATCAACATCACTAGAGATTGTACAATAAACATAATTGTACAATAAACAGCATAAAAAGAGATGTAATAATACAAAGGGGTGAGAAGAGTTTACTCTCCAAATCTGGTCTTGAAGATTGTGATGAGGATCAACTAGCATCACAAAGGAAGGAGCCAAAATCTCATGATCCATTACATGGTATTGGAGGCCTGATGACCTGAGCTAGAGCTAAAAGGATGAACGAAGCTCTATAAGGACTAGTCATGGACTTGTAGGCCCGTGAATCAAACTACACAGAAGGAAAACATACATGTGTCAACTTGATTCACGTGACCATGGAATGATGAAATATTATAGGAATATTATTTATTTATGTGGACAATACGTTAGATGATACATTTGGTTTTGTTATTATTTGTTGGTTTGTTTTGCATGTTATTTAGTTGCCTACTTGGTGACACAAGAATAAGGATAGAATAGGTAACTTTGGATTTCCATATTGTGTTAGGTTTTTTCCATATTGTATTCGTGTGCTATATATATCGTGCTAGGAGCCGGCTAAGAGAAAACTTTTGATGTGCCTAAAACCAAGATTAAGCACATACAAAACCAATTTGAAAGACAATCAAACAATGTCAATCAAACTAGTCTCAATCACATGAACAATGGCATCAATTTCCGATGAATGTAACCAATTCTTTAATTAAGATGTGTTCAATCTTAAATCCAAATATGATATATCTTTGATACCAAAAGATGATGTGCCTAAAACCAAGATCTAGGCACATGTAAATGAATCAAAGAAACAACTTCAATTCACAAGATCAAACCGGTTTAGAGGGCACCAAAATTGCGTGAACCCTAGATGAATTAGGTGAACCGATTGTTATAATTCATGAAATGAATATCACAATGATGTTTTCCCCAATGTAGATCATAAAATATACTTGAAAAACACGTGTATAATTCACAAGATCAATAAGAACAAATCCAAAATCAACCTTTCCAACAAGAGCCAACTCACACCACAAGATGGAGTAAAATTTGATGGTGATAACAAATGTTAAGATCCAATCAATTAAGTAATAATAATTTGATTACAAATGCAATCAAATCTGACCAAGAATCTTGCAATTCAACCCTAGATATTACACACTAGAGAAGAAAAGAAATCACAATAAAATGAAATTGATATTACTCACAATTTCAAGTGTTGCATTCGCCACAATTTTGACTCTTGGGATTGAAATTGATAAGAGGAAATTGAACTAGAGAAACCCTAAGCTCTCTCATGAAAATGTGATGTTCTAATATGAAAAATTGGCCTCCTCAAACCCTACTTTAAGCAAGTATTTATACTTGCTCCCTTTAGGATTAGAAAATGCACAAAATTACAACTATGCCACTTTTAGGGTGGTCGGTCCTAAATGAAAATTACAATCAAAATGAAAGTGTCCCAAAAGAAAATGCAGCATAAAATAGTCTAAAGAAATAATTATAAATAAAAATAGTCTTCATCATGCTAGCTCTTCCATTGGATTCATTGGCCTAACTCATCGCTGGTTTAGCTCGGTCCATAGATAACCCACAAGCTGAGTCTTAATGAGTTTGTCTATCGCCCTGTAAAGCACGATAAGTGTACCTGTTGGAATATACAATGCATGAATAAGATAAATGAGGTTAGTAAACGAATAATTCCAAGGTCGATTTGCTCAAAATGGGCCCTCATCGCCAATGTTCGAAATCCTTTGGTTTTTACCCTAATAATAGATCTTGTCGGATTTTGATTCCTATTAACTTTGATATATGAAAACACATCTTTTTTGTGAGATATGAAATACCTCTTTTTGTTCTTTTGCAAAAGAACTTTTCCATAGGATTCTTAACCGAATTACTAGGAATAACTTTTGATAACTTAGGTTATAGTCAACGAGTTTGATTGGGGTCTAGTTACGCATCGCTTATTCAAGACAATCCTCGGGGTAATTGAAACCAACTAGCATTGTTGGGGTTCTTGGTTTAATATACCTAGGGTTCACACATCATTTGGTATCAGAGCTTCGGCTTCTTGAATAAAGTAAATTCTATCATTTTCTTTAATTTGTCTGTTGTTCTTTTCCATAGTCGTCTGTTGTTTTTTTTTTCCATAGTCGTCTGTTGTTCTTTTCCATATTCGTCTGTTGTTCTTTTCCATATTCATATCTGAAAAAAAAAATTCGTATAAAAAAAATTTTGTTCTTTTCCATATTCGTCTGTTGTCTTTTCCATATTAATAGACAGAAGTCATATATAAAAAAAAACAAATTTCATACTTGTTTGGTCATTACAATCCATTAGGGTCGATGGTATTTAGGTTTTCTTAAACAATCAATTGTCTTCAATTTATAGCTTATCTACCAAAAAAAAAAAAAAAAAGAAAATCAAATTCGGTTGCAAAAGAAAGAATCAAGAACCGAAATTCAAAAAAAAAAAAAAAAGGAATTCGGCCTTGAAAGAATTACAATTGCCGAAATTACAAGATAGCTTCTTGAGTTATCAATTACATAATTGGTTGAGTCAATTCACTTTCCATATCAATTGTTTCCAATTCTAACCTTGATAGATGCTTTGTGATTTCTAAATTGTGCATTCGAAAATTACATTCCATAATTATTCACTGTGTTTCGATGCAAATTATATCCTTTTGTGTTTGATTGCATATCTATTCAGTGGTGAATCTTTTCCATATCAATTAGATTGTGTAGTTAGTCTTCCTTCATTCACGTGACTTGGGCCGATAGTAATCATTAGTGTTGACTTAGTAATTTGAGTTTAGGAGTTTCAAATTGAGTTCCTGGTAAAAGAATTACAAAAAGTAGGTAGTGTGATCATATTTTGTGAGATATATACACGAGTTAAATTGTGAGCATATCATTTGTGAGCAATACATGAATGAGTGTGAGGAACATACTTATATATTTTTTGTAATTGTGATCGTAACTTGTTGCAAATTATTAGAATTATGTCGGGACAGAACATTAATGGAGGAGAAAGTCGGGTGATGTTTGAGGAATTGATGGGGGAGATGAAGAAGATCCTAACGGGTGAACTAGAGTAGATCCATGACAAGATGGATAGGATGGAAAGGAGTAAGGAACCGTCTAGCAGTACCACTGTCAGGCGAGGAGTAGGTAGACATAATAGGGGAGGAGTTAGGATAGATAAAGAAAAGGAATTTGATTTTGGAGATTACCAACATGTGAGGGATAGGGGAAGTATCTAGAGGCGTGATAGTAATTTAGGGAGTATTTAGTTGAAAATCCCAACTTTTCAGGGAAAGAATGATCCGGAATTGTATTTAGAATGGGAAAGGAAGATGGATCATGTGTTTGAATGTCACAACTATACTAAGGAGAAAAAGATAAAATTAGCTGCAGTAGAGTTTTCAGATTACACTAGTGTATGGTGGGATTAGTTAGTGCGTAATAGGCGTAGGTATGGAGAGCGACCTGTTAGCACTTGGGAGGAGATGAAAATGATCATGCAGAAACATTTTATTCTTAGTCACTATCATAGGGACTTACTTAGGAAAGTCTAAGGGTTGACTTAAGGGAATAATAGTGTAGAGGATTATTACAAAGAGTTGGAGATGACTATGATTAGGGTGAGAATTGAGGAGGATGATGAGGCCACTATGGCTAGATTCATCAATGGATTGAATCGGGAGATGGCTGATGTAGCAGATCTTCACCATTACTTAGATATGGAAGAGTTACTGCATAGAGTTATTAAAATAGAGTGGCAGCTAAAATACAGGAGTGAGCAGAGGACTTACTTGACTTCTAAAACTCTATGGAAGTCTACGTGGAAGAGAAACTCCACCGATTCAAAGCCTAAGGAGGACATAAGGGCTAAGAATCCAGTTGCTACACTTAAGGGAAAGATTGACACTAAACCCCCTTCCAGGATGAGAGATATAAAGTGTTTTAGGTATCAAGGATTTGGGTACATTGCATCCCAATGTCCAAATCAGAGGGTTATGATTATCAGTGATAGTAGGGATGTAAAGAGTGTGAGCTCTAAGGAGGAGGAGGAGTCACCATCACATGAGTATGAGGATGTTGACTTAGAGGGACCCGTGAGTGGTAAGTTGTTTGTTACGAGGAGAGTGCTTAGTGTACAACCCCAGGAGGATGGTGAGGGGATCTAGCGTGAACATATTTTTCATACACGGTGTTATGTGCAGGGTAGAGTATGTAGCTTGATAATCGATAGTGGTAGCTGCACTAATGTTACTAGCACTTTGCTAGTAGAAAAGATGCAGTTGAAAGTAGTGAAGCATCTTAGACCATATCGATTGTAATGGTTGAGTGATTGTGGGGAGGTTAAGGTGACCAAGCAGGTACTTATAGCTTACTCTATAGGGAGCTACAAAGATGAGGTTATGTGTGATATGGTACCTATGCAGGCTAGCCACATCTTGTTAGTGCGACCTTAGAAGTTTGACAGGAAGGTTATGTACGATGGGTACAAGAACCAATATTTTTTTGTTTTAAACAAAAGGAAAGTGGTTCTCACGCCTTAGAAGCTATGGGAAGCTAGTGAAGATCAGATTAGAATTGCAAAGGAATTTAGGAAAAAACACTTGAGTGTACGTGAGAAAAATAAAACAAGTGAAAAACAAACACTTGTGAGCAAAGAGGGAAAATACACACAAACACTGAAAGTAGAGGGAATGGCGAGGAAGAGTGAGGTTAAGAGTGCAATGATGGCAAAACCACAATTACTTGTACTTATGTATAAGAATGTTTATTTTGCTTATACTGACACTAACCTTTCGTTACCTAGTATGGTGTTTTCTTTTGGTTTTGTTATAGGAACAGATGGGCTAGCCGTGGATGAGAGGAAATTGGATGCGATCTGGAAGTGGTCAATATCAAAGGGACGTATCGGGACTGTGTTTCATCTAGGAGAAAAGGTTTGGGTGCATTTGTGAAAAGAAAGATTTGCACCACAACGAAAGCCCAAAATTACATCCTAAAGGAGAGGGACCTTTCTAAGTCTTAGAGCGCATCAATTACAACACCTATAAGATTGATTTGTTGAGCTACTATGGTAACATTAGTGCTATCTTTAATGTTTCTGATCTTACTCTTTATGATGCAGGTGATTCGAGGACGAATCTTTTCGATGAAGGAGGGAATGATGAGGATCAGCCAGCATCACAAAGGAAGGAGCCAAAATCTCATGATCCATTACATGGTATTGAAGGCTCGATGACCCGAGCTAGAGCTAAAAGGATGAACGAAGCTCTACAAGGACTAGTTATGGACTTGTAGGCCCAGGAATCAAGCTACATAGAAGGAAAACATACATGTGTCAACTTGATTCACGTGACCATGGAAGGATGAAATATTTTAGGAATATTATATATTTGCGTGGACAATACATTAGAGGATACATTCGGTTTTGTTATTATTTGTTGGTTTGTTTTCCATGTTATTTAGTTGCCTACTTGGTGGCATAATAATAAGGATAGAATAGGTAACTTAGGATTTCCATATTGTGTTAGTTTTTTTTCCATATTGTATTCGTGTGCTATATATACCGTGCTAGAGGCAGGTTAAGAGAAAACTTTGATATATGAAAACATATCTTTTTCGTGAGATACGAAATACCTCTTTTTGTTCTTTTTTAAAAGAACTTTTCCATAGGATTCTTAATCGAATTACTAGGAATAACTTTTGATAACTTAGGTTACAGTCAACGGGTTTGATTGGGGTCTAGTTACACATCGTTTATTCAAGATGATCCTCAGGGTAATTGAAACCAACTAGCATCATTGGGGTTTTAGGTTTAATATACCTAGGGTTACATGCATCAGATTGGCTATCTCGAATCTAGCCACCATGATCACTTTCTTCTTCCTCGTATACTCAAAGACATAAACATTAGTAAATAGATTGTTAGAGTTTCAAAAGAATACATACAATATATAGAAAAAAAGCAATAATAAGCAAGGGTTTCACACTATTTTTGTGTGGCTAGAGTGAAGGTTGCAGAACATAATCATGTTCAACTTTTAAGGTAGTTCATTAGGTAAACTTGTAGTATTGAGCCTATCAATTGGTACTCTTGTCTTGAAAATCATGGCTCTAGATACTTGTTCTCATACATAAGCAATAGATTTGGACACTATCAAAAATATGTTTCTAGCTTTACAACAACATTGGCATAAACAAGATGTTAACAGTGTTCTTCAATAATATCTCAACGTATTGACAAGATTGAAGTGAATTAGACTTAAATTTCACAACCTTCTATAGCCAATACTAAATCATCAAATGAGTCATCACATTTTGCTTATAATATGGTGTCTCCATTTGACAATCTTTTGAAAGGTATTAAACTAGAAATTCTGAAATTTTGTAGTAAAGATCCTTTAGGATGGTTTTTTAAGGTTGGACAGCTCTTTAATTTCCATAATATAGATGACAATAAGAGACTTAAAGTTGCTTCATTTGTGTGGCTTTATGGCCTATTTCCTTTTGCATGTATTTTATAAACCCTATAGGCCCTAGGATATAGACTAACTTTTCCTGCTTTACCACACATTTTCATGATAAACAAAAACTAATTAATGATTCACTAATGATTTCAAAAACGTTTTTGAAAATCCAATGATTCACCAAAATGTTTTCAAAAACTAATTAATGATTTTAATGTCCTAAAACTGGTTTAGAAAATTATCTAATAATTGTAGCCTTATGTATTCTACTTAAGTAGAGTATGTGGCAAACTACAAAATACATCCAAAAGAAAACAAGTCATAGAGGCATAGGTGGCTCCTAAAAATCTAAGTACAAAATTGAAATATAAATGTAGTCTGAAAAACGAAATAGAACTTAGTCATAGTCGTAAATGACATAATCTATATTTATGATCTCATCCAGTAGGTCAGAAACATCATATAACACCCCAGAACTTGAAGCATCATAGCCTGCCATGTGTCACCATCTCATAGTGACATGCTAAGGCTATAAAACTCCATGAAACTTCAAAACCCGTTCTTTTCCAATAACGATCATACTAATATAACTTCAATAATATAAAATTAATTTCTTCCAATTGAGTCATTTTAATTCTCAAAATTTATTAAAAATAATCCAAAAAAGAACAAATATTTCCCTATTCTACATATCATAGTTATGAGTCTACTATTATTTCTATAACTTCAATTCAACTAGTAAAATTTCAAATTACAAATACTTAGAATTTCCATCACTTTTCCTCCACATAATAATAATGTTCTCTTCTCGTCTCATCCATGTAATGTCCCACCAAGTTCTCATTCTCATCATACTTTACTTGCTCGTCATTTTCACCTGCAACTAAAAATAAATAGGAAGGGAGGTGAGCCTAAGCTCAGTACGTGAGTATCACACCGAACACATTCACACTTCATCTTACACACCAATCTCAAAATGAATTATACTATATGGGGGTACTCATGACCCCTGTTCCATTGTCCTCTTTGCAACATTGCCATTTGTCAAATATATATATTATTTACTTATTTTATAATACTATTTTTATGACATATATATATATAAAAGAAAAAAAAATCCATGTATTACATTCTCCCTCCCTTATTAAAAACTTTTGTTCTCAAAAGTTACCTAGAATTGAGAAGAGTTTTGGATGCTTTTTCTTCATTTCTTCTTCTAATTCCCATGTTGCCTCTTGTTCTGTTTGATTTCTCCATTGTACTTTGACATAAGGAATTCTTCTTCTTCTTAATACTTGTTCCTTTGTTTCCATTATTCTCACAGGTCTCTCTATAGAGGATAAATTTGGCTATACCTTTAAAGGTTCCAAGGCTACCACTTGATTTGGGTTTGGTATATATTTTCTTAATATCGATACATGAAACACATCATGTACGCCAACCAGACTTGGCAGTAGGACCAACTTGTATGCAACTGTCCCAACTCTTTCTAGAATTTCAAATGGACCTACGTATGTTGGATTCAACTTGCCTTGCAATCTAAACTTGATTATCCTTTTAGTTGGAGATATTTTCAGTAGGACTTTATCCTCAACTTAAAGTTCTAGAGGGCATCGCCGTTTGTCTGCATAACGTTTCTAGTGACTTTAGGTTGATAGAATTCGTTGCTTTATTACTTTGACCTTGTCTACTATTTCCTGTATTATTTCTGGCCCTAATATCCGTCTTTCTCCCACTTCGTCCTAATGTAAGGGAGATTTGCACTTCCTACTAAACAATGCTTCATAAGGAGCCATCTGTATAGTAGCCTGGTAACTGTTGTTATAAGCAAATTTTACTAAAAGTAAGTGATCACTCTAGTTACCTCCTCGATCTAATGTATAAGCTTGTAGTAGATCTTCCAAAATTTGGATAGTTCTCTTAGACTACCTATCTTTCTAGGGATGAAATGCTGTACTAAACTAGAGTTTGGTTCCTATGGCTTGATGTAGTCTTTTCCAGAATCTGCTCACAAATTCAGTATACCTATCAGATGTAATAATGGTCGATACCCCATGTAGTCTGATAATCTCTCTAATGTACATTTGAGCAAGCTTTTCTAATACTTAGTCCACCTTAATCGGTAAGAAATGAGCGAACTTGGTCAATTTATCTACTATCACCCAAATTGCATCATACTTCTCCTTGGTTCTTGGGAGTGCTATGAAAAAATCCATAGTTACATGTTCTCACTTCCATTTAGGTACAAGAAGAGGTTGTAACTCACCAATTGGTCTTTGGTGCTCAATCCTTATTTGTTGACATGTGAGACACTTGGACACATATTTCACTATCTCCAGTTTCATATTTTCCCACCAGTAAGTGTTCTTGAGATCCTTGTACATCTTGGTGCTTCCTAGGTGCACTGTATACCTTGAGTAATGGACTTCCTTCATGATCTTCTTCTTTAATTCTATATTATTTGCAACACACCATTTGTTACCATACTCGACTACCCCATTAGCATTTAACATAAATTCTGTGGCTTCACCCTATTATGATTTGTTCTTTATCTTCTAAATTTTAGGATCTTCCATTTGTGCAGTTTTTATCTAATCGATAAGATTGGGTTGAATACTAAGTGTAGCCAACCTATTTCCCACTTCGTGTGTCACCATTTCCAATTTTAGCTTATCCATGTCCTCTAGTATTTTCCTCTGGGATGTGATTAACACTACAATATTTATGTTTTTCTTCCTATTTAAAGCATTTACAACTATATTTGCTTTTCTAAGGTGATAATGAATTTCCCCATCATAATCATTCATCAATTCTAGCCACCTCCTCTGCCTCATATTCAATTCCTTTTGGGTAAATAGATATTTCAAACTTTTATGGTCTGTAAATATTTTACACTTCGTCCCGTAAAGATATGGTCTTCATAATTTCAATGCTAAGATCACAGTAGCTAACTCTAGGTCATGGATGGGGTAATTCTTCTCATACTGTTCCAATTGGTGAGAGGCATATGCGATGACTCTCCCATTTTGGATAAGTACACACCCCAAACCTTGATTTGATACACCACTGAATACTTTAAATTCTTCTCCCGTCTTTGGTAGGGCCAACATTGGAGCTTTCATCAATTTATCCTTCAATGTCATGAAGCTGCTTTCACATTCATCACTCCATACAAGCTTAGCCTTCTTCTTTGTTAGTTGAGTCAAGGGAGTTGCTAACCGAGAGAATCCTTCTACGAAGCGTCTGTAGTACCCAATTAATCCTAGAAAACTCCTTACTTTTGTTACAGTTCTTGATCTTGGCTTGTCACTTACTGCCTTTACTTTCTCAAGGTCTATTGATATTCCATTCTTATTCACCACATGTCCTAAGAAGGATGCTTGTTCTAACCAAAATTCACACTTATTGAATTTAGCATAAAGCTTTTCTTCTCCGAGTCTTTCTAGTACAACTCTGAGATGTGCTTTATGTTCTTCTCTACTCTTGGAATAGCTGAGGATATCATCTATGAAAACTACTACAAACTGGTTTAGCCAGTCTCTGAGCACTTTATTCATGAGGTCCATGAAGGTTACTGGAGAATTTGTCAACCAAAAGGCATTAACTGAAACTCGTAACACCCATATAGAGTCCTAAAAGCAGTCTTCTATATGCCTTCCTCGATTCTTAACTGATGATACCTTAATTTCAAGTCAATTTTGGAGAAGACTTAAGCTCCCTATAATTGATCAAATAGGTCATCAATCCTCGGGAGAGGGTATTCGTTCTTGATTGTGACTCGGTTTAACTCCATATAATCTATACATAGCCTCATGCTCCCATCTTTCTTCTTGACAAACAACATTGGAGCACCTTGTGGTGAAACACTTGATCTAATAAACCTATTATCTTGAAGCTCTTGAAGTTGAGTCTTCAATTTAGATAGTTTAGTAGGTGCCATTCTGTATGGTGCTTTAGATATGGGTGCCGTTTTTGGTACAAGATCAATATAGAACTCTATCTCTCTAGCTGGCGGTAAACCCGACAAATTCTCAGGAAAAACGTCTGCATACTTATTCACTACATACATATTTCTCAATTCCTTAACCTGTCCTTTCTCTACTGATAAGGCTAACGGTTTTCCTTTATTCCACAACTCGTATGTTGGAAGAGTTGCAGGCCTTTATGGATCTAACTTAAATACAACTTGTTCCTCATTAAGAAAATCAGACCTAACCACTGGATTGTGACAATCTATAGTGGTATAGTACTTAGATAGCCAGTTCACTCCCAAAATTAGATCAAATTCTATCATCTCTAATACAAATAATTTAACTGGCATTTTCTTGCCATGTATTACAATCTCTAAATCTTTACATATTTGATCTAATTTCCCTCCTACTCCTAAAAGAGTATTTATAATCATAGCATCATCCAATACAATAGGTTTTAATCTACATACATTCATAAACACAGGTGATATGCAAGAATGTGTTGCACTTGTGTCAATCAATACATAGGTAATATTTGAGTTTATGAGTAGTGTACCTGCTATGGTATCTTGATCATGGGCATCTTATTGTTGCTGCTGTTGCAATGTAAACACCTTACCAAGTGCTCTCCGTCTTAGTCTAACATTCTGGTTTCTACCTAGAGATTCTTTGTGTACAGGTCTTACAGGTTGTTGTGCTTGTGGGGACACAACCGCTTGAGTGTGATGAGCACCACACTCAAATGATTTTTGCCCTCTCTACTTACAGGTATAGTAGAACATTTGAGGGAGGGTCCTTTCTGTGTAGCTCTTGTTGGTGTATCCTATTTTGCCACAGGAGAATGATGTGCCTAGTATCTGATTACAATTACACATAGCCAATCGGATAATCAACTAAACACAATTCATAAAATGGCGTGATTCCACTTCTACGTGAGCCCTAATAGCATGAACCAATTTGATTAAATATGAAATTATAAGGTACTTAATTGGAATTCTAATACTAATAAAAGAAATAAACACAATTGATTCGAATTTCCAAATCAAATGGTGTGAATCCAAGCTTAAAAATTGAACCCTAATTTGCGTGAATCAAGAACAACATAAAGTAACTAATTCCTTACCGGATATTACGCACTAGTTGGAATTAGGATCAACTTGTAATTTGTTGATATCACTCACAACAAATCCAAGTTCACTTGCCACAGTCTTAGAGTAGAATTGATAAGAGTATTTTTGAGAAAAAGTATCACACCCTTTACGTAAAAGAGGCAGCCGAAATGTGTTTATCAAAAAGTCCCCTTCTAAACCTACTTAGCAAGTATTTATACTTGCTTTAAATAGGGTAAATTTAACAAAACAAAATTACAAGTAAAACCTACAAGTGACTGGTTTTTAGCAACAAAGGACAATTACAAATAAACCCTCTAAAGTGGCCTGTTCTTCACTTCCATGAAACAATTGTAGACCGGTTGATGTAAGTCCATGAATGACCTACAATTGATCCTTAGTGAATTTTACTCGCCGTCTTGCAAAATCGATAAATGTACTTTTTGGAATGCACAACAATTATATAATGGGAAAGAAGATACTAAACAAGCATCCTTGGGGTCTAATTGTTCAAAGAGGACCCTCAATGCTAAATTTTGTAATCCTTTAGCTCTTGCTCTAGTAATAGGTCCTGTAGGTATATGATTCCTATCATTTCCTCATGCCTCAAGAAGATTTGCCCTCAAATTTGATAGGTCTTCATGAATATCATTTAGTAAATAGGGTGACAAATTTGCAACATTAAAGGTAGCAGAGACGTTGCACCCTCCTGGTAATTCTATTTTGTATGTGTTGTTGTTGATGTGTTTAACAACTTTGAAAGGTCCATTTGCTTGATGATAGCTTTGTGACTTCTTGTGAGGAAACCTGTCTTTGCTGAGATTAATTCAAACTAACTCATCTAGATTATAAATTCTGCTTTTTCTGTTCTTATTTCCCTGAAGTTTCTGTTGCTTCTGTGTTTTCTGAGGTCGTTCAACTGTCTTCTGATGAAGTTTCTAAATCTCCTTGGCTCTCTCAACTCCACTTAGGCTTTCTTCCTTTATTGCTGGATTAGCTATGAGATCCAATGGAAGAGTAAGATTATAGCCATACATGACTTCAAAGGGAGACTTACTGGTTGAACTATGGGTAGACCTATTTTAAGTGAACTCAACAATAGGGAGACACAAGTCCTAATCAGTAAGATTCTTGCCAACCGTTGCTCTTAGTAAGGTGCCAAGAGTACAATTAACAACTTCAGTCTGACCGTCAGTCTGTGGGTGGCAAGAGGTACTATACATAAGTTTAGTACCAAGTCTTCTCTGTAGTGTCTTCCAGAAGAAGCTAAGAAACTTAGTGTCCCTGTCAGACACTATACTGTGTAGAACACCATGTAATTTTACAATTTTCTGCACAAAAAGGTTAGCTATAAAAAGTGCATCATCCGTTTTATGACAAGGCACAAAATGGGACATTTTGTTGAATCTATCAACAACAACCATAATAGAATCCTTTCCCCTTTGTGTCCTAGGCAGACTCAAAATAAAATCCATGCTGATATTAATCTAGGGTTTAGTAGGTATAGGCAAAGGCATATTCACCTTGAACCCCTTTCTTTCCTTTTGCTCTTTTACACACTCCACACTTTTCCAGCACCTTATGAACATCCCTTATCATGCCCCTCCAATAGAAATTTTCTTTTAACAAAGCCAGGGTTCTTTTTTTCACCAAAGTGACCAGGCAATCCTCCTACATGTGCTTCCTTCACCAACAATTCTCTCACAGAACCATAAGGTATACACAACTTTCCAGCTTTATACAAAAATCCATCAGTCATGTAATACCCCTCAAATATCTTTCCCCTAGAACATTTCTCAACAACCGCTTTCAAATATTCATCATGCATATATTGTTCCTTCAGCAATTCAAATCCAAGCAGTTTCGATTGTAAAGAAGTGATAAGTACATACCTACGTGACAAAGCGTCAGCCACCATATTCATGTTACCTTTCTTGTACTTAATCACATATGCAAAACTCTTTAGAAACTCCACCTATTTAGCTTGGCATTTTGATAGATTTTGCTGACCCCTAAAATGTTTGAGTGATTCATGATCTGTATAGATAATGAATTCTTTTGGAAGGAGATAATGTTGCCATGTCATCAATGCCTTCACTAAGGAATAGAATTCCTTATTATATATTGAGTAGTTTAAAGTTGCACCACTCAACTTTTCACTAAATTAGGCAATAGGCCTCTTATCCTGCATTAACATAGCACCAATTCCTATCCTAGAGGCATCACATTCTAATTCAAAAACCTTATCGAAATCAGGTGAAGCCAATATTGGAGCACTAGTAAGTTTTACCTTTATCTCCTCAAAACTCTTTTGGGCCTTCTCACCTCAAATAAAATGAACATTTTTCTTGGTCAGTTCAGTTAAAGGACTGACAATATTACTGAAGTTATGGACAAAACGTCTATAGAATGAAGTTAGTCCATAGAAACTTCTTACCTCAGCAATTGATTTTGGTGTTGGCTATTCTCTAATAGCCTTTACTTTCTCTTCATCAACCCTGACATTAGAACCAGATATAATAAATCCTAAAAATGTTACCTCAGTTTAGTAGAAGGAACACTTTTGGAGATTTGCAAACAACTACTGTGCCCTCAAGACTAAAAATATTGCCTGTAGATGCTCCACATGATTTTCTAGGCTTTTACTATATATCAAAATGTCATCAAAATAAACAATAACAAATTTACCTAGAAACTCCTTCATTACATGATTCATTAATCTCATAAAAGTACTAGGAGCATTACTTAAACCAAATGGCATAACCATCCATTCATATAGTCCATGGAGTGTTTTAGAAGCAATCTTCCACTCGTCTCCTTCTCTCATCCGAATTTGATGATATTCGCTTTTAAGGTCTACCTTGGAGAATACTTGTGCACCATATAGCTCATCTAACATATCATCAAGTCTAGGAATAAGACCTATCTTGGAGCCTCTTGGACCTCTTAAGGTTTACTGATCTACCTTTGAACCTCTTAAACCTCTAAAGGTGACATTGGGTTCAATATGATATGTTTACCCTCTTTCTGGAACACATAAGTATTTCTGAAGCCATCATACAAAACCCTCTTATCATACAACCAAGGCCTGCCTAGCAATATATGGGTGTACACATGGGAAGCATGTCACATACAATCTCATCATGATATTTATCCCCTATACTAAAAGGTACCCTAGCCCTCTAGGTAACATGGAGATTACCTTACTCACTTAGCTAGTGTAATTTATAGGGTTTTGGATGTGGGGTAGTTACAAGTTTCAATTTCGATACTAATGATGTAGCCACAACATTAGTATAACTACCGCCATCAATAATAATAGCACATAGATTACCTTGTACTCTACAAGAGGTGTGAAAAAAGTTTTCTCTTTGCTCATCATCAATGGTAGGAAACGAAGTCAAAGTTCAACATAATACATTAATAAATAAATACAAATCACCTCTCTCCTAATTATTGGCCTCATTGCCAAGTCCTCCATTCATAATAACATTCGACATGGTTGATGAATTGATTTGTTGAAATACAAGGACAATTCAAGGCAAGTGGAATATACTTCACGTCAAATGCAATACACAATAATTACTTCAACAACATTCACTTCGTACTTCAACAACATTCACTTCGCACTTCAACACACACTCACTTAACACTTCAATATACACTTACTCTAGGACACACACACAATTATGGTGCAGCACTTCTTTAAACTACAATACACACACTTCTACGCCGCACACATACACACACTTCATCACAGTGTAACACCCTTCAACTACACCACACACACACACCTCACCATAGTGCAACACACTTCAACTACAGACACTCACTTCACCCATGGTGTAACATACACTTCTAATCACGACAGTAAGTAACAATGGAAACAATTAATGATACTTCTCCAAATGGTAAGTAAACAATTCAAAATAGTCAAAGTGTATTATGATTAATAATATACAATAACTCCTTTAACTTAATGATTGCTTTTGAATTTCAAATTGTTTCCAAATCCTCCACGTAATTGAAAGCAAAATCTGGAAATGAAGGTAAGTCTACTTTTGAAAATCTTCAAGCAATGCAATTCCCTTCCTCCTCAAACAAGCAACTTACGGTAAAGGTGAAGAATAGAAAGTTCAAGTATGAAATTTCTACTTCTAATTCTGCAACAATGAAGGTAAATTACAATACAATCACTTAATTTACTTCAATTCCAATTCAAATAATCTTCAGTTACGATATGAAAATTCAAGAACCCTAATTCCCAATTGAAATCACGCAATCCCTTCTCAGAAACCCTTACTCTGATACCAAATGATGATGTGCTTAGTATCTAATTACAATTACACAAAGCCAATTGGATAATCAACTAAGCACAATTCATAAAATGGCGTGATTCCACTTCCATGTGAGCCCTAATAGCATGAACCAATTTGATTGAATATGAAATTATAAGGTACTTAATTGGAATTCCAATACTAATAAAAGAAACAAACACAATTGATTCCAATTTCTAAATCAAATGGTGTGAATACAAGCTTAAAAATTGAACCCTAATTTGCGTAAATCAAGAATAACATAAAGTAACTAATTCTTTACCAGATATTACGCACTAGTTGGAATTAAGATCAACTTGTAATTTGTTGATATCACTCATAAAAAATCCAAGTTCACTCGCCACAATCCTAAAGTAGAATTGATAAGAGTATTTTTGTGAAAAGTATCACACCCTTTACGTAAAAGGGGCAACCGAAATGTGTTTATCAAAAAGTCTCCTTCTAAACCTACTTAGAAAGTATTTATACTTGCTCTAAATAGGGTAATTTCAACAAAACAAAATTACAAGCAAAACCCATAAGTGACCGATTTTTAGCAACAAAGGACAATTACAAACAAACCTTCCAAAGTGGCCGGTTCTTCACTTCCATGAAACAGTTGTTGGATCGATTGATGTAAGTTCATGAATAACCCATGATTGATCCTTAGTGAATTTTACTCGCCGTCCTATAAAACCAATAAATGTACCTATTGGAATGCACAACAATTATATTATGGGAAAGAAGATACTAAATAAGCATCCTTGGGGTCTAATTGTTCAAAGAGGACCCTCATTGCCAAAATTTTGTAATCCTTTGGCTCTTGCTCTGGTGATAGATCCTGTAGGTATATGATTCCTATCAGTGAAGCATGCCCCTTTCGGCTAATTACACTACTGCTGATCATGAGGTCCCAAACATTTAGGACATCTCACACCCTATCGTACATGTGGTGGTGGAGGTAGTGCTAGAGGTGTAGGTCTAGTTTGAAGAGGTCTAGGTGCATAAGTCACAAGTCTGGCTTGTTATACAGTTGGCCTCTTTCTTTTGTTTGCATAAAGTATGTTGGAAATAGGCTTTTCCCCCAGAATTGATCCTGATCTGTGGGATAGTTGTTCCTTTGTTCTCTTTTTTGCTCTACTATAAATATTTTTCTTTGTCAACTACTTCTGCATTTGTAATCAATTGAAAAGCCCCCACTTCATGTTGCAAGGTAGGCTTTAGTCCCCTTAAAAATCTTCTAGCTTGGGAGGCGTCATCTCCTTTCATCACCTCTGGCAAGAACTTACTTAAGTAGTTCAACTTCGCTTCATATGCCTCTACAAATCGACTACCCTATCGATAGTTATAATAATCCGCCTCCATTTTATCTCTGATGCTGCTAGGGAAATACTTTTCATAAAAGAGTTCCTTAAATCTCTGCCATTGGTTTGGAGCTCCTACTAATCTAGACATACTCTCCACCAATCTGAAGCTACTCCCTTTCGCATATAAGCAACATATCTCACTTTTTTGTCTTTAGGGACCATGAAGGCTTCAAAGGTCCTTTCAGTCTCAGTGATCCAATATTTAACCTCTATTGGATCATCAACCTTTAGGTGGAACTCCTTGGCCAATCCTATAAATTATTCTAGCCTATAGGGTTTCTCTACGAGCCTGATAGGTCTCACAGCTTGCTGTTGTTGTTGTTGTTGTGCCAGCATTCCCACTAGAGCATTAATAGTCTCTAGCAACTGAGTAGTTGTGACATTAGTTTACTCGGGGGTTTCTTGCTGAGGTAGTCTTTGAGGGTTCCTATCCTCTAGGGCATCTCCACCCTATCCAGCACTGGATGAACCCCGCATGATACCTCTTCTTGGAGGCATTTGGTGTAAATTGAGACAATAAAATGATCCCAGAGTTAGAATTTATAAGGTGAGTTATGACAATATACATATATAGATACTTTAGCTCAAACATATATATATACCTATACATAATTAAACAGGAATATACAATAAAATACAATTACATAAAATATTTGGAGTAACATAACATAATGGTCATCATTTAATTTACCCACTCTCTTCATTTCTTATGGTTCTATAGATTAGATACTTAGTCATCTAATGATTTCAACTTACTCTCTACTAATTGAATCTTATACCTTTTAGATCATTACTTAATTCTAGGAGTTGTTAACCTCATCTCTATTTAATCATACCCTAAATTCTAAAGATCATCAAAACCTATGCTTTGATACCACTTAAGTTATAATGCTCTAGAACCTGGAGCATCAAAGCTCGCCACGTGTTGCGATCTCATAGCGACACACTAAGGCTCTAAACTCCATGAAACTTCAAAACCAGTTATTTCCAATAACGATTATACTAATATAACTTCAATAATATAAAATTAGTGTCTTCCAATTGAGTCATTATAACTCTCAAAATTTATTAAAAATAATAAATAAATAAATATTTCCCTATACTACATATCATAGTTAGGAGTCTACTATTATCTCCATAACTTCAATTCAACTAGTAAAACTTCAAATTACAAATATTTAGAATTTCCATCACTCTTCCTCCACATAATAATAATGTTTTTTTTTTCTTCTCATCCGTGTAATGTCCCGCCAAGTTGATTTGCCTAAAAGAGGGGGGGGGGGGGGGGGGGGGGGGGTGGTTTAAGTACATGTAATGGAATCAATTAACAATCACTAAAATGACAAGATCAATTTAGTTCCAAGGGGCACAAAAATTGCGTGAACCCTAAATATGAAAGATGATTTAAAGGCTATATTTCAAGGTAATGAAAATCACAATGATGAAATCCTCAATTGAATCATTAAATCAACTTAAAATCCCAAGAGATTACCAATCATCAACAATAAAAAACAAGGCCATATTCCTCTTTCCCAACAAGGTAATCCACGCCACAAAATATAGCAAATTTGATGGTTAGAACTAATGTCAAAACCAATCAATTTTATAACATGATAGAATGATTTCAAATGAAATCAAAATCTGACCAAGAACAATCCTAATCAACCCTAGATATAACTCACTAGTGATGAAAAGGAAACACAACAAAAAGGAATTGATATTACTCACAATTTCTCTTTGTTGCAACTTGCCACAATTTCAATTCTTGGTATTGAAATTAATAAGAGCAATTTGGATTTTAGGAAAAACCCTAACCTCACACGTGAAGTGTTTCTATTTCTGAAAATTTTTTGCTACCTCCCCCAAAACCCTACTTAAGCAAGTATTTATATTTGCTCCATTTAGGGTTAAAAAGTCCACAAAATTACAACTATGCCACTTTTAGGGTGGCTGGTCCTAAAACTCAATTACAACCAAATAAAAAGTGTCCTAAAATCTTACACATAAATATTCTAAAGAAATAATTATAAATAAAAATAGTCTTTGTCATGGGTCCTCATCGCCAAGATTTGAAATCCTTTAGCTCTTGCCCTAATGATAGGTTTTGTCAGATTTTGATTCCTATCACAAGTTCTCATTCTCATCATACTCAACTTGCTCGTCATTTTCACCTACAGCTAAAAAAAAAATAGGAAGGGGGGTGAGCCTAAGCTCAGTACATGAGTACCACAACCACATGTGCATGACACACCACATTAATAGCACATGCCTATATACAACATCTATCCAGAACACATTCACACTTCAACTTACACACCAATCTCAAAATAAATTATACCACATAGGGGTGCTCATGACCCTAGTACACATAAAATTTTATCCTAGTGGAAACTGCCATTGTAGGCCCCATCTAACCTTAATCTACCTCAGATTATTTCGATACACGGCTCCATTAGGGATAACATGGCATACCGATCATCGAAGTGCCCCCTAAGGATCTTTTCTATAGGCCCCTAGGCTGAGCTAAGTACAAGTAACATATATCAATCAATTCGTATAACAAGACTTCATTATTTCACATATAATTCATTAAATAGCTACCTAGCAATCACATATAGCAAATAAGGTAAGCACTTACTTGGAATCTTAGCCTTAAGCATGTCTTGTCTTGAATTTAAGCTAAGTCGAAATCTATACAATCATCAATACATCATTCTTAGTACTAATCTAAGAATAATATAACTCTCTTAATTTCTCTTAATCTATTAGGTTATCTAAGGTTTTACTAATTATCTAGGTTGTGTAGAAATGGGTTTAATTAAGAGTTAAATAGATATAAAATGAAATTGTTTTTCACCCTACATGGCTATGTTGGAGGTTGTGTAGCTCAACACGGTTATTACATGACTATGTCAAAAGGTCGTGTATCTTTCGATGGGTTTTGGGTTCAACATAATCGAAACATGATTGTGTATATAGGTTGTATATCTCTCGGTACATTTGTTGTGTTCAACATGGGAGTAACACGATCATGTTAGGAGGTTGTGTATTTCTCGGTACATTTTATGAACCCTAAATTTTCTTTACCAATCCATCCAATCTCCCTACTCTCTAATCCTAGGCTTAAATAAATCTTCACATGTGAATTTTCTAATCACTTTACATGAATTAAAATTCTTACTTAATTTAGATTACTCTTAGAATGTCTAATTTGTTTGATCCTTCGTTTGCTTTAATTCGCCTTTTGGTTTGATCTCTATCATTACAAAGATAAATAGGCCTTAGGTTTAATATCATAACTAAATGTAATTACAATCCATACATTTACCTATTGGATTTACCACAAAATTCTCTTCTGATTCTCCTTAGTTGTCTACAGGGGCCCTCTCTCTCTCTTTAGGTTTCTCTAGGCTATTGTTGAAAATCATATAATGTGCCAAAAAGGAGAAACCCTAGGTTAGTTTCACTTTTATAGCTCAATTAGGAAAAGATGAAATTGCCTCTATTCCATTGTCCTCTTTACGACATTGCCATTTGTCAAATATATATATATATATATTATTTACTTATTTTATAATACTATTTTTATGACATATATATATATAAACAAAAAAAAAATCTGTGTATTACACATCATCAATTGAAAAAGAAAAGGGGAGTGAGCTACATGGGCTTAATACATAGTAACACAAAGACATACATGCATGTCACACTAACTTATATACTAATGCATTAGACATTCAATCAAGTCATTTAATTATCTTATTTAAACATACAACATGAGAGTATTTGTGACTTCAGACATCACGATGGGGGGCATGGAGTTTGATTCCATTGTAGCAAACATTAGGGGTTGATGATAGTAGCTAAACTCTACATCACTAAAAATCGAGTACCTAAGTAGCCTTGTTTAAGTAAACCTACCATTATGTGGTCCTCACTGATCACAATCTAGCTATATCATATTGCTTGTCGAGACCCATAACCTTGGCCAACTCCTCATATACATTCTCCTCATTTATAGTGCTCATTATTTGACATGTTTTTATTTATTAGCTACCTACCAAGCCACCCTTAGTAGCCTAAGTACCTAATTACCATATCATTCCGGGGTATATGACCGCAACTTGATCTAAGATTTGTCACTTGCTAGGTCAAGTAACCACGCACAAGCAACAAATTGATACTTAATCAAGTTTGATTATTAGTTCGATTTAAATTTTTTAACCTAGCAAGCAACATGCATGTTATTAGGTACTTGAAATGTCGATGATTCTTGACTCACAATTCAAGTTCTAATTAAATTCATGGTTTTATACAACAAAGAGAAAATTATAAGTTAGTTGGTTATTCTAAGTGATTGAATTTTATTCTAAGGTTAGTTTAAACTACTTAGGGCTTATACTAGTTACAAGCCCAATTAAGGTTACTTAGGCTTGATTAGCTTTTAGCTAATTGTGGCATGAGCCATTTAGGACTCATTTAATTAAACTTGATAAATTATTTGAATTTTAAGTTTAATTATGATTAAGGCCCAAATAGGGTGTTTGAGCCTTTTAAAAATAGTAGGCTCACTTGTGTTTGGAATTAGGCCCTCTAGCTCTAATTAATTTAGTTAAGTTCAGTTATAGTTACAAAGTCCATTTTTAGTCCATTTAGATTACTTCCATCTATTTTAATCAACTTAAGCTCATTATGTTTAATTAGTTTTATTTGTTATATTTTAGGCTTATTTACTCTAGGTCTAACTTTCATTTCATTTTAAGTTTTTAGTTGATTTAAGTCTTTCATGGGTTTAAGACCTATTTTGATTTAATTTATCTGTTAAAGCTCATTTAGGGTATAGGCCTTAAAAATTAATAGGTCTAAGTATGTTTTGGATCTTGGGCCCATTTAGGTTTTATTATAGTTATGTAATTCCATTCTATTTTATTTAGTTTATGTCTAGCTTATTTTAAATTTGTTAATTTGATTTGGGTCTTAAATTCGTTTGAGGCTTGATATCGTATTAGGAGCCATTTAGAGTACGAGCTTTTAGAGGAAATAGACTTAATCATGTTTTGGATTTGGGATCTTAAGCCCATGGGTCATTGGGTTCACATTAACATGCCAAATCTTATTTTGGCCCAATATGTATGATTTAGTTAATTAAGCCCATTTAAATAAATTATGTTTAATTATATGGGCTACCCAAGGGGATGGGTAAGAGGGTGATCATTGGGCTTATTTGGTTGGGCTGACTTGGATTTAGGTCAGCCTTGACTCGATTTAATTAAGCCAACTATTTATTTAATCTCAATTTGTCATAATTAAAGGTTTTAATTTTAAAGTGTCATAACTTACTCAATTTAAGCTCAAATTAAGTGAAACTAAAGCTATTTATTTCCTTATCACTTCTACTACCCATTTTTAACATAAGAAGTATTATTTTATACAATTTAGAGCCCTTGAACCATAAGACCAAACTCAATTACGAATTTTTAGCTTTAAAAGCTTATAACTCATTCAATTTAGGTCCAAATCACTTCAAACCAAAGCTCATTTGTTCCTACTTTTTCCTAGTGTCTAATACATTAAAGTGATTTTTTACTATTTTTCACTTTTTGTTTGATTATCAATTCATGCACTCATGCATTCCAAACTTTTGTTCAAGCATGCTCTTTATTCCTCTCTTTTCTCTCATGTTCACTCATGCACTCTAAGATGATTTAGTCGAAAGCTTTTTATTGCTCACCTTTTTCACAATGTGGTCATTAGGGGCTTATGAACATGTTCAAGAAATTTTTATTCAAGAAAATGTGCCTTGCACTTATTAGGCACCCCGAGTTTTCACCAGTACTCTTTTTTTCTTTCTGTTTTCATTTTTGGTTAGGATTACCTCCAACTTTATCATTTTTCATTCTCTTTTTGGTTGAGAAAACTTTCAAGAATGCAAGTATTTTGAAAAAATTCACTTAAGATTATAAAATCATTTGAAAATTCAAAGATAAAATATACATAAAAGTCAACTACCAAAATGCTTATGTCTAATTCCTACTGGAGGCACAACCTAAATTCCAAACCTGAAAACCAAGCCTAAATAAAGAGAAACCAAACAAGACTTAAATTTCATAGATTAATTGCCAAGAAGTGATAAAAAGTTACTCCATAATCAAGAAGGTTCCTATGATTTAATTTAAAATACTCCATCCAAATGAAGGTGCACTTTTTGTATACTTGACATTAAATTAGAACATAGTAGTGTAAGAAGAAAATGAAACCAACATGATAATTAATTTGTAGGAATCACCTATAGCCCTTGAAAATTTTGATAATTGAATTAATCGCTAAGGAGTAATTAAGAGATGGTTTTAGCTTTGATCAAATTCAATGATTAAGCATCCAATAATCTAGATATTAACGTAGAACTAAGACACTAGGAACATATAGTGCATGACTAAGAGAATTTCAACTTGGAGTTTCCGATCGTTGCGAAAACTTTTCAATCGACTAGTGAACTTAACGACCAACATTTCAAGAATGAATTAGAGATCAAATGGAACAAGATAACTACACATAAGAACATTACAAGTGGTGGCAACACAAAGGGAAATACAACCCAATTGTCTTCCAATTAGTTAGACTAATTGTAGCTAAACTAACCATTACACTAATTAAACTAACCAAACTAGACATTTATGCCCTAAACCTAAACCTAAGCTTAGGCCTAAACTTAACCTTAGCCTAAGCTAACCATATCCCCTAAATTAGGGGTACTTTTGTACTTGAGAAGTACTAGCAACATGAAAGAATCCATGAATTTAGGGAATTCTTCGTACATTGATATTAATGGAACATTTATGACACAAGTACATGTAATTAATGTGAGTGATGACGAGAATGAGCACATATCAAATAAAAACACATAAATCCTCCCTTTCTCTTCTACTTGATTGGTTACACCCATTCTCGTTTCCCCACTCAAAATTCCTTTCTTCTTTTACAAGCTAAAACCACACACTCTAGTGCACTTTGTCCATTCCAACAAGAATTCAAAGCAAAAGGTAAGATCCTTAGCCATAATCTTCATTAAGTCTTCATAGAATTATGAGAAGCATAACCTAGCTAAGAGCTCTTTCTCACCTTTACAAGGTTTAGCAATTCGATTCTTTAAGCTTGGATACATCTCCTAATTGAAGGAGGCCACATGCACTAAGTGTAAGTAAGATACTACACTCCCAATTCCTTCTCATTCTAGAAACCACCCTTATGATTAATTTCCTTTACTCTCTCATTTTAGGTATAAAATCAAAGCTAAGAGGAATCCATCGAAGGCTAGGGGTGGTATGGATTTTAGGGAAGAAATCCAAATTTGGGATTAATTAAAGACTCTCTTAACATCTCAAGAAGTAATCTCCAAAGCAAAGTAGCATTCTAAACTTCTATAGTATGTTTAGGCTTATTTGTAGCATCTTAAGGTTTCAAGAGATAAAATAGGTAAATGATCATTTCATGTATGTAGAAGATAACTTAACATTGCACATGGTTTCAATCATGATATGAATCTGGATTATGAATCATTGAAGTTGGAAAAGCTAATACATCATGTGTAAATCATGTTGGCTGAAACTTAAGAAGGAAATTTTGAGGCTATCTCAAAGTTCCTTAAGCTTATTGATTGAATGATATCAATGGAACTAAGTAAGAGTCATTAGGAACCTATGAAATCTTAAAACAAGCTAAGTGAAGTTACATGTGAGCTTAAAGCATGGAAACATTTTGAGGAGTATATATTTGTGTGAATGCCAATGGAGATCATACAACATGAGATTAGTAGCCTGAATAGAGTTATGAGGTGAATAATGTGGAACCATGAAGAATAGAAAATGAAAAAGTGAAAGATTACATATGATTACAAGTTGGTTAAGACTTATAGGTAATATTCCAAAGGTATTTTAGATCTTGTTGGGTGATTTAATCATATATTAAGTAATATTAAGGCCATACGAAATGATAGGCTAAATTAAATGTGATTTTACTAACTAAATCAAGATATTACCCTAAAAGGTGAATGACTAAACTCTTGAGGAACTTAATCACATGAGTAGTAATAAGTGAATGAATGCAAAGAACCTAGCTAAAATACCCAAATTAAGACTAGTTTAAGGGTAAAAGCAAAAAAAAAAAAAAAAAACCAAAATGTAGATAAAAACTCTCTCTAGTTGTGAGGAAAAAGAAGTAATAAATGGAAACTCTAATTTTCAAAACCCTAAAACAAGTAGAATATAAGAATCATATCAAATTTATAACATAATATAAAAAGAATCAAAGAAAGAAAAAAAAAAGAAACACTAAAAATAAAACAAGGGCATAATATGAGTATCTTATCATTAGTAACATAAATAATTATATTATTGCATTTTATTTACTTTTAGGTGAGTTTCATGATTCCATCTATTGTTTGAAGGACCACTATGATTTGTGAATGCTATGGCACAGTGAGTATCATTCTATGATTATTACTTTGATTGTGTTTGTAGTATAGTGCACCTAAATAAGATAATGAATTGGAATCATGTATGGGGGTGGGATAATTTTAGATGTGTTGTGTTTGTTTGATTGAGTGAAAACACTTTAAGATAGGGAAATAAGCTTTAGTTGTTGCTTGCTAAACATTGTATCTAGTGTCTGTGACATTTCAATAGTCACCTTAATCGATTGGATATAAGCATATTAAAGCATGAAATGCAAAATTAGACATGTATTGCACATGCATTTGAGAGTCCTATTATCATTGTCACATGGTAAATGGAGTGGCTAACTTGAGTTGAGGGCCTACTCTATCATTTGTAAACTAAATGACTTAGAGGAGGGTTGTGCTTTCAATAAAGTCTAAGTCCATTCATCTATTTAAAGCCATGTGTGCATCAAGAGGTGTAGTAGGTAGGGATAAACACTTCATTTTGTTCACCTAGGGCATGAGTAACTGGGGTATCCTTCCTTTGTGGCATTCAAAATTTGATTTAGAGCATTGCCTCCCATGATTTGGTTGATTTAAGTAGCCAAGGACATCAAGCTAAGATATTTTGCGTTGGATTGGATTTGGCCTGAACATTGATAAAACTACTACTCCTCAACCTTTAGTCTTAAGGGAGGGATTATACCCTTGACTTCACATGGTTTTTAGTTGGCTATGTGTGATGTTTCATTTCGCTTGTTTGTTTGCATTCATATTTTTTATAATAATAATTAAAATTACATGAAAGGTTGATATGAGATGATAACTCACTAAGTGTTATGCTTACACCTCTACATTTGAACATTTTGTAGGGTTCATTTTTGCTTTATTGAGATTTTTATAGTTAGGATGGGAAGAGAGCAAGGATGAAGAGTTTAGAATTTTGGATGACTATAATCTCATTAAGAGACTTAATTAACTTATCATGCTATTTAGACCTTATTTTTATTATTTATTAATACGATAGGTAAGTATATGTGCTCTAATTGCTACATTAAATTGTTATCCTTATTGGTGTGGTCTTGTTGGTAATGGTGCTTAATGGGCTATATCAAAGTTTTAGAATAATTATAGAGGTTATTCTAGAGCTTTGGTATGGTCTATTATGGGCTATGATGATGAGGGTACTCATTGGGATATGACATCATAGTCTATAAGCTATCCACCCCCAACTTAAGCATTTATTATAATGTTCAGCATCAATTTTTGCTTAAAATGAATAAAAGAGTGGAGAAGTTTAGAGCTTTACTCCCCTAAGGCAGTTGAGATATTGCTTATGAATTCTCAAAAAGGGTACGCCAACTACATGTTTCCTATCCTTAAGCCATTGACCATCTTTATTTATTTACATCAACGATTGTCACACTCTAAGGGATACTTTAGATATAACAGCTCACTATGTACTATATTAAAGTCAATAATTAGTTTAGGATAAGTACACAAAGACTTCAACATGGTACATAATGTGTTGTTACTCTAGAATTCACCAATAAGAAGACATCTTAAATTAAGTATTCATTTACTAAAATACCACATGATTAGCTATTAAAGCTTTGAAATATATTTTTACATATAATATGTCCAAATCTAGTTACTTAAATATTATAGAAATTTGAAAGGAAATACAAGTCTTTTTTTTTTTCTCTTTTAGAAATGAATTTCTAGGCTAATATCATTTTTCTTAACTTTACTTACTCGCCCAATTGCTACACTTGCCGAAGCTCACCATAGCTTTAGTTCTAATAGGGTAAAATTGGAATGATGCCTACAAAGATAGAAGACTATAGTAAGAATACCACCACAAAACTACCTTTCAAGCAAAAAAAAAAAAAAAAACAAGTTTTCAATAATGCATGAGGTGCATGAACAAACATATGCAAACATTGCAAGGCTTTAAGAGTTACTGGCTCCACTCTAGGCCAAAAAAAGAAAAAAAAAAGAAGAAAAAAGAGCAAAAGGGGAAGGACCCCTTAACTAACAACCTACAAAATGAAAAATGCTCTCTTTAGCTATTGTACCTCTAGATATATGCACCTAAAATAGAAAAATGAATACAAATTCTATGAATGCATGATAATCTTTACATCACTTAGTTTATATTGCCAAAATAGGACCCTGATTCAAAACATCTTTTCATTACCTGTGTGACTATGATGGTAAGAGAATATAAATGCAAGGATACAATGCATTATTCATTTTATCTTACGGCTTTGATATTCTTAAGCATATATTTATAGGTGACTAACTAACTTTCATACACTCAACAAACATTTAAAATATTACTAATCACAAGAGAATTTTCTACTTTAGCAAATTTTTAATCAACCAAACTTTCAAACACATACATCCAAGGTTGTCAAAATCGCGTTTCAACTCGTACGATTCTACGTTTTTACGAGTTTATATATACAATCCCAGTTAACTCGCATACAAAATCGGAAAGGATCAAAATCGGTGTAAAATCGCGATTTTAAACAGTAAAATCGTTCAAAATCGCGATTCTGCACGTTTTTACCGATTCCACACAATTATCCCAATCGCAACCCAGCCCAACCCAATCGGCAACCCAGCACATCCTTTGCAATTTCCGGCTTGCTGCTGCTGCTGTTCCTGTATGTTGAAGAGAGACAGTGAGAGAGAGACAGTGAAAAGCGATGAGAGAGGAGAAGCGAGCCAGGAACCGTGTGTACTTTTGTTCTGTGTATTTTTCAAGCTCAACACACGACCGTGCCTTCAACCGTGTGTTCAACCGTGTGTACTTCTGAGTATTTTCCAAGCTTAACACACAGCCGTGCCTTCAACCGTGTGTTAAACTGTGTGTGCTTCCGTGGGCGTGTTTCCTTGATATACGGCCGTGCTCTTCCCTTATTCCTTCCAAAAACATTTTTCTTCGTGTTTTCTTATCCAAGCCTAAACTTTTAATAAACAATCGTGGGCTTAATTGTTAAAAGTCCTTTGGTGTCCAGGGGGCGCTGCCCCCTTGAAACCCCCGCCGGGGCGGCTTCCCCGGACCCACGTGCTTTCCTGTCGTAGCGGAAATATAAGTCATACCCCGACATGTTTGTCGGTCATCACTCATCTCTTGTCAGTGTGTTACGTTGCATTGAAGTCTTTGTGTTTATGTTCGTCGATTATTAGTCTTCTTATTCCTATTTGTGATCATGTTCGTATTAAAGCACTTGTGTTTGATTGCTGCAACTTTCCTTATTTTAACTAATATTTTTATAATAGTAAATAAAATAAATGGTAGATAACTTTACCTAGTAATATATAATTTTGAAGGTTTTCTTGTTATAGTATCTTCTTTATTATGTACTTTTAGTCATTTTTTAATATTACTCCTTTTTAATGGTATATCTTCATTATCAATTTTTATTTATTAGTAATTTTTTAAAGTCACAATTGATTTTTAAATTTTATCTATTATTTTTTAGTTTTTGTATATAGAACTAGGTGAAACTAGTTTTATACATGATTTATCATTTTAGAAATAAAATATCTATATTATACAACTTATGCTCGATTATCTATATTATGACTTTTATTGCAAATTTGTAATTTATGGCTAAAATAAATACTTAATTTCCTTATTTCTATTATTAATTATATTTTTTAATGACTATTGTAAGTAAATTTATAATATTTGAAAGTTATTTTACATAGGTTGTAGAAACTTACGTTTCTACGTTCCGATTCTACGGACCCGTTCGCAATTCTACGTAAAATCGCGATTTTGACAACCTTGCATACATCACATGCATGGGTTCATTGATTTCCAAATTTAGGTGTAATAATGGCTACAAACATAAGCAAGTGGCAATTATTGATGATACTCACTTAGCTATCTCTAAGTGTCGTAATAATCCTCTAGAAGAGATAAATTTTCATTGGAATCACCTAAATGAGTAAGCATAAAAGAATATACATAAGAATAACTAAGATATACTAATATACTAAACTAATATTCTCATCTTTAAACCCTAAGTCTTAAGAAGTCCTTTAAGTGTAGTTCTTAGAGTTTTGTTTTGATGATTTGGTCAAAGTCCATATGCTCATGTCCATGTTTTGATCTTTGTTTGGGTCCTCGTAACAGTAAGTTCTATTCTCAAATCATGCTGTGAAGGTCTAAACATTTGTCTAAGAATAAGTCCAAAGTTATCAATGTCTAAACTATTCAGGCAATAAATATATTATTTAAAGAAGAGTTTTAAGTGTCTTATGAAGAGACTATGATAAGTTAGTTTATTAGGATGTCAGGTTATATAAAAGTGATGGGAAAATTTCTGGCACCGTCGACATTTTTAGAACCCGATTTGGATGATGATCCAAATCACTCATATTTTACTTTATGTATTTTATTCTAATAAATATTTAAGAAATAATCTTACAGTTACAATAATAATTCTCCATGGAATGCCAATATGTCTTACAATAGTTGATGGACACAGAACATTTTCAAAGTGACAATCAAAGACCCGCTGCGATTGTTTTCCATTCCGAGGCATTGGTTCATGAAGTCTTATGATATTTTGTACTTTGTAATTTTTTTATGAACTATTTTTTGTTGTATTTTCTTTTGGGACACTTTCATTTCATTGTAATTTTCATTTAGGACTAGCCACCTTAAAAGTGGCAAACTTGTAATTTTGACCATTTTCTAACCCTAGGAGTAGCAAGTATAAATACTTGCTTAGAATAAGGTTTGAGGAGGCCATTTTGCAGATTAAACACTAGCACTTCACGTGTGGGAATTAGGGTTCATCCTAGTTCAAAACCTTTTATCAATTTCAACCCAAGAATTGGAATTGTGGCGAGTGCGACAAGGAGAAATTGTGAGTCATATCGATTTCTTTCTTTGTTGTTTTTCACTTCTTCTCTAGTGAGTCATATCTAGGGTGGATTTGAAGTTTCTTAGACTTATTTGTGAATGAAATTCGTGAACAATTTGTCTTGTTAAGATTGATTGTTCTTTTAGTACTTGAACTATATGTCAATTTAGTGTTGGCGTGCATTGGAATTGGAGGAAGAGTGGAAATCACGGTTTTGATGCTTCCATTTTGATCTGATTTTCACGTGTTTCTCAATCAATTTTGTTGTCACTTGGTGAAGATTACAAATAGGGATTGTAATTACATCAATTGATTTTTGGTTTTCATCAAATTTCAAAGGGGTTTCATGTGATTTGTGAACCAAATTGGACCGGTTTTTGTGATTGATTTGTGAGTTGTTTTCTTGAGTCATTTGATTGTGCTTGAACTTGATTTTGAGCACATCAAAAAGTGTCTTAAATATTTAGCTATCTTTTAATAACATTATTAGTCACTTTTCAAAATTTCATCTTAAATCATGATTAAAGCAAACAAATAATTATTTTAACATAGGTAACTCAAGGAAGTAAAGAACAATCTTATGGTCGAAAAAAAAGGATGTTTTAGATTCCACACAAGTCTTGATCCTACAAGTCTTGGAAACTATGTATAAATTAGTAGACTAATCAAACTTTATGTAAAAATGAGATAGTGATAGGAATTTTTGAAATTACCTTTTTGATGGAATATTGAATAGAAACATATGGAAAATAGCCCTAAATCATGGAAGTTAGTTGAGATTAGTAACTAATCTTCTAGTAACTAAAGAAAACTTCTTTGGAAGTGAGTTCCTCACCCTTTTGAAACGGAAGATAAGTGGTCTGTTTACCAAAGTGGAGATTGCGTGTTGGTTTTAAGAGAATGGAAAGCGGCATGTGGAGTTGTGATGTGTTTGTTTTAAGGGTAGTTGATGGAAGTGGAAAACAAAGGGGCAATGAAACTAAAATTGGAGGATAAAACAAAAGGAAAGTGAAAGTGAAAGTTAGAGGGAGAGAATTAGTGTTAGTTTGATGGAAGTGGAGGAGATTTTTTTTTACTTTATTTGACGATGTGTCTAACTTATATTGAAAGTGAATTTTGTCCTTTTGTTTTTATTAGTGTACTTAACAAGATACTTAGGTAAAAATTTGAGGAGGAACCGACTTTCTTTTGACACAAGAGAGAGAGGAAATATCATTTGTTTAGTTGAGTTTGTTGGTTTCCTATTAAGGTTAATTCTTATCTTTGTATATTTGATCCTAAGGATAAGATTTTTGTTCAATTTATTGGGCAAGAATTTGCCCTTATAGATGGTGGGAGAAGAAACTTTTACACTTATGACATCCTTCTTTTAGCTTATTTAGTAAGACAATTTGGTATAGTTTCAAATTAGGTGTATTTAGTTAGATTTTAACCAAATAAATCCCTCTTTTGGTTATATTAATTTGTAGAAATCTTTTAGTCCATAATCAAAACTATGTTCACCAAGATCAATTCTTTGATGGTCATGTGCTTAATAAAGTTAGTCTTGCTATATCGGGAGTTCAATTGACCATTCAATCATGATTTACCTTATTAATCTTGTAATTTTAAGTCTTATTTGATTAGTATTCATGTTTAAATTAAGATTAGATTAAAGTTAGATGTGAGTTTACTTCAGTCAACTTGAGAAGGCCTAAGTCTTTTCTTCATTTAACATGAGTTGACTCAAGTCAACCTTAAGTTGACCCAAGATAACTAAGCTCGAGTTTTGCTATCTTTTGTTTTGGTGATGGTTTAGGTAGAGTTTAGAGTTTGTTATCATTTTGCTTGATTTGTGATTGATTTAGTTGGTTAAAATGAGAAAAGATGATGAATGCCCTAAGGAATGACATTAAGGGTGTGGCATGGAAAGATACAGTTTTCAATTTTATTTCTTGAGCTAAATCCATCAAGTCTTAAGTTAAGATGTTTTTCATTAATTTGTGATAGCTCAATTCACCTAATCAACTTAAGTCAACTTGGGTCTTTACTTCTATATCCCAAGTCAATTCATGTCATCCTAAGTCTAATATGAAATGAACTTGAGTAAGCTCTTTGTGTATAGCAAGTTGACTTAAATTGGTATATGTATTAATTTAGTAGAGCAAAGTCAATTCTTGAAGCATCAATTTATTTATAGCCTTTGGATCTAATTTAGGTCAATTTTTAGAGTACAATTTCTAAGGATTTATAGAAACATCTATTCAATATATTCTTTAATAGAGGTTACACAGGATAAGTTTATATAGGCTTATGCATGTTTTTTAACAATACTTCCTTTAATCAATGTTTGAGTATCTTAGAAAATTCTCAAGAGTTACAATGCTTGCAAAAACAAAAATACAGGAGCTAGAAAAAAGTTCGAGGAAAAGTAGATGAGTAGAAAGCAAAGAGAAGACTTCAAAAAAAAAAAAATGCATAAAAACAAAGTGGGTCAAGTTGCCTCTTGCCAAGCATTTGTTTTTAAGCCTTTTAGCTTAGCTTTTTTCACATGTTTCATGGTGTTTTAAACTCTTTAGGCCTCTTCTCCTTCTCATTTAGCTCATCTTCCACCACTTTGAAGATTTAATTCGGTCAACCATTTTATTTCGCAACAAATTGACCTTTTAGATCATTAATTTTGACCTCCTTACACTCTTCCCCCTCACTCTTCCTAGCATATAACTTTGCCTTCACTAGATCTCACCAAAAAACAATATTCTTTTCCTTCATATTAATTAAGGCACCTGCTATAGCTAGGAATGCTCGTCCCAGACTCATAGGTCTTGCATTGTCACTCATGTCCATAACTATGAAGTATGCAAGAAAACTGAATTAACCCACCTCAACTATCAAATCAAAAAGGAATTGCAAGAAAACTGAATTGACCTACCTTAACTATCAAATAAAAAAGGAATCCTAAAGATCTTTTTATAGACCTATTGGCAAAGGAAAATGTGAAGTTCGCCTCCTAAAGAAAATCCTCTAATTAAGTATTATCATTACTAAACTAGACATGAAATTATTGGAAGCTCCTAGATTATAGTAAGCTCTTAAGAAATATTTCTCTAGGATAGTGTAAGGGATGGTGAATTGCCTAGGGATCTCCTCTTTTAGGAGGCATATATATATACTTCCTTGTCTAAATTTTCCTTCTTGGTAGGACCACTTCCTCATTATCAATTTCCAACAATTGCTTCCTTCTCACCATCGTCAAGTTCTTTCTCACTCTCCTCATTTGGATCTTCCTCCTCTTTTTCTAAATTTTCATTCACCTTCTCTTCTTGTTTTCCTTTTAACAAATCCTTTGCAATCTCACTTCGATCCTCCTATTCCATTAGTTCTTTTTTCTCTTCTTCAACTTCCTCAATTTCTTCTTCTTCATTTTCCTCATTATTCTTTTCCTCTTCACCTTCTTCCACAAAATCTTGTTCTTCTTCAACATCTCCCATCTCTTCATCTTGCTCTCCTACTTCTTCCTTTGTAATCTCAAACTCTTCACCCATGTTCTCTTCATCACTTAAATAAAACTCAAAGTTAGCTCAAATGCAATCATAAAAATCCCATGTCACTACACTCATATCTTTACCTTCTACCCCTAAAGTGCCTAGCTGATCTTTAAGGATCTTCTCAGTATTGCTAAGTAACACACCTTGAGGTTTCCTTGCTTGGTTCTCACTCAATTGACTTATCATCTTCTTAAGGTTTTAAATGATTACTTCTTGACTAATCATTCTCATGTCACATTTTTTAATGAAACCCAACTTTCTTCCTTTTGTCTAGGTAGTGGTGGTGGTAGTAGCTGCTGCATGCCAACTTGGCCACTCGGTCCATTAAATCCCTTATTGAAATTACCACCATTATCTCTTCCCCATGATAGATTTGGGTGATCTCTCTAGCCTAGATTGTATATGTTTGAGTAGGGGTTTTAGTTCCTTACTCCTTGATTAAACTCCCCAACCACATTCACATGTTCTTTATGCACTTCTTTAGGTGGAGTAAATGGACTACCTACTTGACAAACTAAGCTCTCATGCCTTATTCGACGACACCAATTGCAATTTTCCATAGGTTGATTCACACTTAATTCACTAGCTCGGGTTGGTTTACTCAATTAGGACAGCTGGATAGTGAGTGATGCCACTCAATCTCTCAATTATTTAACTTCATCATTGTAATGCATACTCGCTACTCTCTTAGGGTGTGCTCTCTTGTTTTTCCACCCATGAGCATGTGTGGACATTTGCTCTTAGAAGCTCATATGCCTCCTCTTTACTTTTGTTCATGACTATTCTTCTAAAAGCAGCGTCTAGCATTATCTTAAATTGATATCCTAAACCATTATAAAATGTATTAACCTAGCTCTACATAGGTAAAACATGATGGGAACACTTTCTTAGTAAGTCCTTGAGTCTTTTCCAAGCTTCAAACAATGATTCCCTACCCACTTGTCTAAATGTCATGACGTCATTCCTTAACTTTTGTTTTTTACCTGGTGTAAAGAAGTATGACAAAGATCTCTATGCTAGTTAGTCCTAAGTATTGATAGATTTGGGTGGTAATGAATTTAACCAATTTCATGCTTTATCCCTTAATGAAAAGGGGAATGAGCATAATTTGATTGCATCATCAAAGACCCCATTTATCCTTAGTGTATAACACATTTGCAAAAAGTTTTGAATGTGGTTGTGAGGGTCTTCTAATGGAGATCCCTAAACTCGTTAAGCTGTACCATTTAGATCAACACTAACTTTAGTTCAAAATTATTTGATTATATTGTAGGCTAGGTGATTAGAGGTGCAACTCTATCTATATCTAGAACTGAATATTCCCATAGAGCATGATGTTATCTATTAGTTTCGTTTCCATTAGCATTTATCCCATTGAACTTGTTCCCATTCTGTCTACTTCCATTATATTCATTACCATTTCCACCATTGAGATTGTCTCCAAGATTCTTCATTTGCATTTCTTGTCTTCCCTTTCTTTGTTTATCTAACCCTCTATAATAGGTCTTATCAATCTTAGGATCAACTGCACTATAATGTCTCTCACTGTTCTATACACACTTTCCTCCAAAACACAAGCTTAAACCATAATAAATCCCAAAATATAGCCTATAAAAAAATTACAAAAATATTTAACTTATAGCAAAATTCTAACTCAACAACAACTTGGCTAGGGACAATTTGGTTCAACTTAAGCAAAAGTGTTAACTTTGAATAAAAAACAACTAGCAAGAGAAAATTTGATTAACTAAAACAATAACAAAACCAAAACAACTATAAAATTCCAAACCTTACTATCTTAACTATTCAAACTAGCATAAACACAAATGACTTAGTCTCAAAGTCTTTCACCAATCTAATGTTAACACGAGTTTCCTTCCGCAATAATGGCACAAAAAATGTGACTCACTGATTGGAATTTTTCCAGCACTTTAGGTGTTCTTAGAACTCGATTTGGATGATGATCCAAATCACTCATATTTCACCTTATTTCTTTTATCTAATAAATGTTTGAGTAATAATCTTACAGGTACAATAATATTTCTCCATGGTTTGCCAAATGACTTACCTTAGTTGATCGCTACGGGACATCATCAGATTATCATCCATTGGCTCGCTGAGATTGGCATCGCTTCGATGCATTGGCTCTTTGAGGATTTATATTATTTTTGTATTTGTAATTGTTCTTTGGACTATTTATGTTGTAATCTTTCTTTTGGGACACTTTCATTTATTTGTAATTTTCTTTTAGGACTGGCCACCCTAAAAGTGGTATAGTTGTAATTTTGTGGACTTCTTAACCCTAATGAGAGCAAGTATAAATACTTGCTTAAGTAGGGTTTTAAGGGGGGAATTTTTCAGAATACACTTCACCTTTTTACGTGAGAGAATTAGGGTTATTCTTTAGTTCAATTGCTCTTATCAATTTCAATCCCAAGAATTGGAATTGTGGCAAGTGCAACAAGGAGAAATTGTGAGTAATATCAATTCCTTTTTGTTGTGTTTCCATTTCATCACTAGTGAGTTGTATTTAGGGTTGGATTGGATGTTTCTTGGTTAGATTTGATTGCATTTGTAATCAAATTATTATTGCTTAATTGATTGGTTTTTTAGTATTGGTTTTGAACCTTCAATTTAACTACACTTGAATCGTGAATCAATTTGTGGGAAAGTGGATCATGGTCATTGTTCTTATTGTTGTGATTGGTATTCTCGTGGGATTTCAAGTATTTTTAGTGATATCAATTGAGGATTTCATCATTTTGATATCCATTACCTTGAACTATAGCATTAGGTTCATCTTTTACATTTAGGGTTCACACAACATTTTGCTCCAATTTGAACCGATTTGTTCTTGTCCTTTAGGGATTGTTAATTGGTTCATTTGCATGTGCTTCAACTCCTTTTTAGGCACATCACTCACTTTTTAAACACTAAAAAATAAGGCAACAATGTAGTAGTTTTAAAGATCACTTTTAAAACGAGTTTTACCTAAAAGTGCACAGTGTCAAGATTATAATGTAGTGTGGTGGGTTAAGGTTGTATCCATAAGAAAAGAGTTTGGCTAAATACTAGAATGATTGCTATCTATTTTTATCTAGCTCAATTGAATATCAAGTTCAAGAATAGCTTGAGAAAGTAGTAAAATGATAACTATACTAAATCTACTAACTAACACAATTATTAAAGATTTAGGTTTGTGATAATCAATTCCTTGGACTTTAGGTAATTTTTGTCATTTTGAGTATATTGTTTGGTCTTTGAATAGGTTTCAATGGAATTCACTTGAATCTATCTCTAGGGTCGAGTAGATGAGATTCACCATATAGTCAAAACCCTAGTTGCAACGAATTTTCCTATAGTTAAATATTTATCCCCTGTCATAAACTAAATACTTTAGTTGAATATGAATTAATTGCTTAGTTAGCCTCATAACTCAAATTTACAACTACATAATTTGAGTGAATTCAAGTGTTTCTAACAAACTCGATAGTGATGCAATTTTTTAAAAATACTTAACTCTAATGGAACCCAAATCCTTAGTCAGGCATTTAGTATTTCCTAAACATCATTAAACCTAATGGTCATGCAATTCAACATATTTTCAAGAGTAACTACTCTAAATTCCACATACAAATACACAAACATACACTCAAACAACAGTACTCGTACCTATATTTCCATCAAAACATCACAAACCCAATACATATACTTTAGCTCATGATTAAACAACAAAAAACATACATAATGCAGATAAGAGAACTGAAAAGCTTCATTAAAAAGAACAAGAACAAGGTTTAGAGGTCACTAATGTCAATTTCACCATAAACCCACTTAAAAACCCATAAACTCCAAGTCTCCAATACTAGGAATATGCTCCCAAATCGTCAAAATACCTTAGAATAACAAGAAAAAGAATAAAAGCCTATAACTTTACTAAACCTTAGTAGAGGACTGAGAGAAAAATGAAGCAAGAAAATGATAAAGTTCCCCTAAAAATGAAAAACTGGCAATTGGCAGTTGGATCTTTGTAGCCTTATCTACTTGTTTACTTTATAAAACATTACGTTTGGTAATCGAAAACCCTAGCATTGCCATATAGATGCTATAATCCCTATCGTCTAGATGCACTTTCTAATCCCTCAACCACCATATGTTTCAACTTGGCAGCTGACTATCATTTCTAGTTGTTAGTTAGGTGCCATCTAGGCCACTATCCAACTATTGGTCTTGAATCTTCTAAGCCCCTATCTAAGGGTTACTATCAATAATTTTCAACAAGATTAAATGATTTTTCTTTTGAATTGTATGTTTTTTTTTACATGTTGGTCTAGTTTACACATAATTTGCATCTTTTTCATATTTTTATCAAATTCTTAATTATAAAATTATGCATAAACAAGAGTATGAAGTTAGGAAAAACATGTAAATTCAATTGTTATTAGTCATTGATCTTTAAACTTAATTAATAGCAAACTAAGATCTAATACCAATTGTTGGTCTTAGTATGTAATTAAGCGGGGGGATGAAGTGATTACTTTAGAAAAACTTTTTTCAATTAAAATAGAGAATTTTTTTTACAAGATTTCTTTTTTAATTTTTATTTTTAAGAAAAGGTTTTGTTATTATCAAAAAGGGGGCAAATGTAAGAAATATGGGAATGGGAGAATGTAAGAAATAAGAGAATAATTTTTTATATTAATAAAGGGTATAAATAAGTTTTCCCAAAACAATCTTTATACTAAAGGTTTGAGAATGGTAAAAGTTTGTCACATGTAATTAATATATTGTTTTAGTGTGCAGAAATGTATTTGTTCAAAATAGGTTCATATGTTTGAATAAATGTTAATTCTGAAAAGAAATTTAATCAAAAGTTAGAATTATATAGATATAATTCTTAATCAAATCAACTAAGAAGAAAACAAGATGATTCCAAAGAAGAAATGGATGAAGATGTATTCATAAGGATAATGCAAGCTGTGAAACAAATAAAGGATATAATTTATTATAGGTCAAGATCATCCATAGGTTAAATATATTTGAATAATAAATTTAATCCGTTCCACTAAAGTTGGAAATAAATATCTTAAAATAATGTTTTTATTGGAAGTCAGTTATACATGGAAAACCAATTATTGATTCAAAGACCAAATAGGAATGATTTTAAAGCATTAACATGAGATTGTTAACATTCATTGCAGATTATTATCTAGATTTATAGCACAATGAATTTGAATTGAAGAAATTAAAATCAAGATTATGAACATAGCTGAAGTTAAGGAGAAACTCAAGTTTTGAATGCTAGGACGTCGTCTATAAATACAAAGAATGATGGGCAAGATAGACATAAAAGAAGTAAGAATAGCAAGTATTTTAAGAGTTGTAAAGAATCATTCGTATTCATGCTAATTCATATTTTAATTATTTGAGTTTTGAGATAAATTGTATAGGATCATACTTGTGAAATTCTCATAGACTGAAAACTTATCTGAAGTTGACTGTATTTGTTTTCTCTATAGTTTATGTGATTTAGCATGTGTCTAAAGCTAAAAGATATAGAGCAAAGAAGTGGGTGAAAGCTATATTAAAATGATTGTAGGGTGACATACTCTGATAACACTCTAAGAACTTTACTTTGATATAGTGGGACAAATTGGTAAAGATAACTAGGATCCCAACAATAGAGGTAGGAAAAGTAGACAAACACTATCAAATCCCAGAAAATTAGGTCATTTCCAATGTTAGAATTAATTAGGATAACCATTTAAGATCTCAACAAAGTAGAATATAGTACCCTAACTTTTTTTTTTCAAACCACTAATGTTAAGATTTTCAACCGACTATGATTCTTGTTCATACTACGTAAAGTTAGTCTTCAATCTTTATATAACAAGAAATTTTATTTAGCCAATTTAGGATTCTTTTAAATACTTGTATACAATTTTTCTTCTTTTAAAAGATGTGGAGAATTAACTCATTTAAGGAGCTTCTCTAGCTAATTTCCTAAGAAAGTCATCTTAAAAACTTAATCTATAAGTTCCAAATTTAACTTCTTGAAGGGGGTTACTTCACTAACTTCTTACAGAGGCTTACTTGACCAACTTCTCAAGTAAGGCATCCAAGAAACTTAGCTAATAGGTCTCTTAAGTTAACCTCTCGAGAAGTCATCTTGATAAACTTGATGATAAAGTTTCTTATAACTTCTTAAAGAAAACCACAAAACTGACCTCTCAATAAAACTACTCATCTTACAAATACCTTAACCTGCAAGATGAATTAGTCCCTCAATTTAGGAAATCTTATCCTAAGATGGCTAAATAAGGTTAGGATATTGTAGTCGACTTAGTAAACTGAGAATTGACTTGATTCAAACACATAAGTTAACTTGAGTTAACTTGCTAAAAAAAAGCATTAAGTTGAGTCAACTCTACATTAGATGAAGGAAGACTTGAGTTAACTTGGGTTTATTAGTAGAAAAACTTGAGTTTGACAAAAGGAAATGCTTGAGTTAACTTAAGTCCTCTTGGGTGATGATGTAAATTGACTTGCTTACGAAATCAAGTAAACCCAATTGATCTTAAACTTGTGAGATGAATTTTCACAAAAGTTTTAGTAATCTAAGCATATAAATCAAAATTAAATTTCGCAAGAAAACCATAATTTCTACCTTATACAAGTTAGCACTAACCCTTCTTCATTTCCTTTCACTTCTATTTAATGCTAAACCGAGCCATTAGATAACAACGAGACCCTTACTTTAACTAAATTATCTTATGAAGGAAGAAAAGAAGTATAAAAAAGTATGAACACTGGATAAATTTTTCTTTGAAACCGAAATTTAAGATCGCAACTTCCATCCTATGAGCCTAAATGTCATATGTAGTTCCTAAGAATGTTTGTAGATAGTATTTTTAGAAATTTTATTAAATAAGCAAATGCCCTAAGGATTTAGCTCTAAATGAACACAAGTAAGGCTCAGGAGTTAGAGATGACTCGATATTTTATAAGTTGACCTAAGTTAACTTATATCAAAAGTCAACTTGAGTCAGGTAGTTTAACTAGGCTTAGCGACTTAAGTCTTCTCTTTGATATCCTTGAGAAGACTTGAGTGGACTTAAGGTGTTAAAGCTTAGACTCGAGTTGACTTAGGATAGACTTGAAAGATAAAACACTATAAATTTATATGATATCCTTTTTCAATAGAATTGAAGGATTTGACTCAGTAAAATTTTAGTTGGAAACCATCAATTGTTCTACTTTCCACTAAACTCCTTATCTGAGAGTTTAGTCTTATTCTCATAATTTCACCTAGTAGCCCAAACCTGAATTCAGTCAAACTTTATCTATAGGACTAGTACTTAGCTCTAAGTTTTTTTTAGTATTGGATCTAAAAACACGAACTTAGTCAATTAAAGTCTTCTCGAAATTGACTTAAGTCAACTCTCGATAGGTAATTAGATGACTTAAAAAACTTACTTTGAATTGAGTCAATTCTTTTTTGAATTCATTCAATCTTATTCTAACTACAAGGGTTAATATTGTAAAACTTAAGTTAGTAAGATTAAGTCCAAACCAATAACGAATTGAACCTCAAATATACTCAAAATCGATAGTTCCTAAACTTTGACATAGAAAACCTTAAATAATCAACTTTGAAACCACATTTGTCTCGCCCCGAAAGGGGGCCTAGAAACCTCTACTAAAATTATCATAGCATGTGTGCACCCACTACATGATAATCATTTTACTTGTTAGAGATCATAAGACTCTAAATAAATAATTACATCTATAACAAGTTATAGTACACATAATTAGATAATAAAATACAACTATGGATCCCGTACCCTAAGGTCAATCATGATCGTAGAGAATCGGTATCCCTTACTAATAAGTAAAATAGGATAATCCCTAGGTTCTCAACTTCAAAATCTATTCACATCGGGGTCCTAATGTTTCATCTAAGTAAATCTATCATTTACAAATCTTACTTTATTGTTTTAGTCTTCCAAAACTCTCAACACTTCACGTCTTATCCCATCCCGCGCTTTCGCTATTGTTACCTGCAAAAAGTCTATGAGGAGGTGAGCACACTATGGCTCAGTGAATGGGATGGTAACACTTTCAATGCTACATACACCGAAAAACAAATTCATATTAAAATATTAAACCTATGCTATGTACACAAGCAAGCAAATTCAATTTAAAATATTAAACATATGCTATGCATGAACAACCATATGAATGTAGCATCTCATGTGGTCTTCCGGTAACCGATGTGAAGTCTAGGGTTTACGCCCGCCCCCCTTGACTTTGGGTTGGGGATTTCGAAGCCACCATTAGTGCCGAGGTCATTACCCGGTTTATTTATCTTATCACTTTGTTAATTATGATATTTTATTAACTCAATAGTGAACGCTCCCATGCCTCTCTGCACCAGACGGAGCAAAACCCTCAAGGACAGGTCGGACTCGGAATCGTCAAGGTGCGACGATCCCCTAATCACTTAGTTCGCACTTGGCGGAACAACGATCCTCTTGATCACTTCCAACACATCCTGTGACAGTGATGGCCTTCAATCTCATGCAATGTCTTGTGAAAATGCATGTTAGGTTTTTAATTAAGTCCACACCTTTAATTAATTGATTTAGGGTGATCAAACAACATTTACAATCATAATCAATCATGCCACAGAAGTAAACATCAAACATTCCATTTCACTCATCACAAGCAAGGATTATGCAATTCTTGTTACACAACATCGATACTGAACCTAAACCCTATCTTATCCAGTTTTATAATGGATTAAATTATCTTGGCACCTCTCTGTGTCATTTCTTTTAAATGTCAAACCGCTTGGATTGACTTACGATCATCAGATCTGGCACCTCTGTGCCTTTTCTCTCAAATGCCGAACCACTCGGTTGGCTTACAATCATTTCTGACACCTCTGTGTCATCTATCTCACATGTCAAACCAACCACTCGGGGTTGATTTACATTAATCATCCTTGAGACCTCTATGCCGTCGCGCTTCTCAAGCGCTTAATCATTCTCACACTTTCGAGAGCCAAAAAGGTTGTTTTATTTTCTCTTTCAATGTCCTCAAGACATTTGTATGTGATATATATATATATATGTATGTATTCATACATATAGGTATGTGCTTGACATCTCCTTAATTGAAGACACTTTACTAGACATCTCCCCTTACGCACTTAAGAGGGTAGGAAAATATGGTCATTGGGTTGTAAAAGCCAAGGTTGCACTCATGATTGGGTATGATTGGGTTCATGAGTGTATTTCGTAAATATAATATGAAAATAAATTTATTTAAGTATATGTATACACATTCAGGAACCAACTTTTACATTTATACATAATGATACCTATACACCCTATTCCAACTAAGCATACCTATTCGGTAGCTATAGAAGAGAAAGCTAACTCTATATTTTGGTTTGTTTTGGAAGAAAACAATTTGTAAATCATGGTTTAGGCTTATGGTTATAGCACTAGCAATATGGCACTAGGTGCTATCATTAAGGTAATGACACCTAAACTCTCAGACCATTCATTCCTCTATAGCCTTTATGACTTTCTCCCTAACTCATCAATTCCCACTATGACTTAGCTCAACAACAATCGTATCAAATAGCAACACAACAAACAGCAAATTTACATGCATAACATTCAACATACAACATAACATAGTAGCATATCATTAAGTTTCCCACTCACCTGTTTAGGGTTGTCGTAATCCTAGCCGGAGTCAAGCAATTCCAATGGGTAACTCCTTTGCATTCCTCTTGAAGTCAGTATCCTTCTGCGATGCTTCCTTAACCCAATCATAGAAATTCGCATCCACACTTGACTTTGATAGTCTTCTAGCACCCGATATGTGTACTCTACTCATCTTGTGGTTGATGACAAGGTGTGAAGTTTCCTCCTTATGGAACTTTGGGCGAACAAGATTCGAATGTTGAACTTCCTTCGAATTTGTGCTTCCAACACCTCAAGTTGCTGTGATCAACTGTCTGCTTTCCTTGTGTAGAAGTCGAGCAATGGAATGTCTTCGACTTGCCAAATTTGGAATTCCTTCTTCCACATATGTAAAATATCCTTGGAAAGGACAACTAAAGATTTTGCATTAGGGTATTTGGCCAAGAATGATCTTCCTCAACATCCTTTGAACATTCCATTGTAAAATCCATTTCATTCTAGATATCTCCCAGGCCATCATCTTGGATGTTGCTTGAATCATTCCCTTCACCATTTACACCATCGTAGATGCTTCTCTCATCCATGAAGCATCTTTGAACCTTTCATTTATCCAATTGTCTCTAATATCTTCCAACGAACTACTTGTAGGATAACCCGCAGGATTTAGCAGTCCTTAAAGGTTTGTATCATCTTCTTTCTTCTCTTCTTTGTTGATATTTCCACCTACGAGTTCCTCATACTTTCTACTGGTTTTCATCCTCACTCACGCTTCCATCATACATACACCAACCTTTCCCACACATCACATACGCACCAACATTTTCTTCTCCATATACATACACACTTCACACACCATACACGCACCTATACATACATACATACATACATACATACCTGCTTCTTTCACCTTCCATACCACTATCACACATATATACACACATGCCCTACATATACTTCACACCACCAATACATTCTTGCCTACATACTCTACACACATTACACACTTCCCATATCCATACTCACATACCCACACCATACATCATCTCACACACTTACTCACATACTCTATCTACATCTTACACTATCAATATACGCTCACATACTTTGCACACACCACATTTTCCTTCTATACCCATACATACATATTCACACTCCGCACCTCATTTCTTACTCAGACATACACATCCCACATACATCATCCTCGACTTCCATATTTACACACACACATGTCCATACTCCACACCTTCCATACTCTTACACACATACTCTGCACATCCCACACCTTCCATACATATACACATACACCCTTACATAGTACATGGCATCCACGTACACACACACAAACCGCATCTACCACACACCGTCCATATGTATATACCCCCCTTTCACACACACCACATATGATCCCATACACATACACTTCACATACATCACACCCTTATACACACACATACCACACACCCACATACACATACCACCCTACATCACTTCATGCACCTACGTGCATACTCCCAAGCATTACATAGTTGGTTCCTCCTCTATACATACACATATCTTTACACACCAGACATCATTACCAACACACACACATCTTTACATACACTACTCACCATCACCTACACATATACGTATCTCCATAGGCATCATACCCACCATCACATACACCATCTTCACATACACTATTCACTTTCCCACATACATCACACACATCCCTACACACATACGCATACATACATCTTTATATACATCATACACCCTCAGCCACACATACACATATACCCACTTCATTCACACACACATTCCGCATACACTACATCACCTACTCGTTTACACACACACATTCCTACTTACACACCATACGCATCCTCATACATACACATTCGTATACACATCCTCATTTTTGCACATACACATACACAGCTTCCTCTACACACATACACTCTCGTACATCCTACCCATCATCCACACATACACACGCATCTTTCTCATCCACGCACATAGCCACACACACTTACATGCACATACGTACACAGCCTCCATTTGCACACTCTCACACACTCCTACTTCCTTCACATGCACACACACATCCTTGTGCACATCTCACCATCTTTCACCACACACACATCATCCTTCACCGCTAATGGGAAATTTTCTAGCACCGTCTATGCTTTCAGAACTGGATTTGGATGATGATCCAAATCGCTCATATTTTACTTCATTTCTTTTATCTAATAAGTATTTGAGAAATAATCTTACAGGTACAATAATAATTCTCCATGGGATGCCAACATGTCCTACACTAGTTGATGGCCACAGGACATCATCAAATTTGCATTCAAAGGCCCACTGCAATTGTTTCCATTTCAAAGCACTAGCTCATGAAGATTTATGATATTTTGTACTTTGTAATTATTCTATGGACTATTTTATGTTATATTTTCTTTTGGTACACTTTCATTTTGATTGTAATTTTCATTTAGGACCAGCCACCTTAAAAGTGGCATAGTTGTAATTTTGTGCATTTTCTAACCCTAAAGGGAGCAAGTATAAATGCTTGCTTAAAGTAGGGTTTGAGGAGGCCATTTTCATATGTGAACATACACTTTTTGTGAGGATTAGGGTTCTTCCTAATTGTCATTAGACTCTTATCAATTTCAATCCTAAGAGTTGAAATTGTGGCGAGTGCAACACTTGAAATTATGAGTAATATCAATTTCATTTTGTTGTGATGTCTTTTCTTCTCTAGTATGTAATATCTAGGGTTGGATTGAGATAGTTCTTGGTCAGATTTACTTCATAATCATTTTGAGATATATTGAGTTTGTTGAATTACTTATCATAGTGTTATTCATCAACAATTTCCTATCATTGTTTCACGTGGAATGCCTATTTCTTAAGAGGAAATCACGGTTTTTTATTGCTGCTCAATCTTGATATTTAAGTGTTGATTTAAGTTTGATTAGTATTTATATTGAGGATTGATCATTATTTATTGATTCCGGACCCATTTATATCTTTGAAATTCATGCAATTCTCCAATTGTTGATTTGGAATTAGGGATTGCTTTTAAGATTGAATTTTTATTCCATTTGATTGTGCTTAAATCCCTTTTAGGCACATCATAATTTGGTATCAAAGCATCATCATACTTGGATTCATTCTTGATCACATCCTTGTTGTGGAAATTGGTTCATAAATATTGAGGAATTGTTGAACTAGTTTGATTGACATTGTCAAATTGTCTTTCAAATTAGTTTTGCATGTGCTTAATCTTGGTTTTAGGCACATCAACCGCACACCCTTTCAATACACATACATACCTACACACTTGCCTCTCCCTTTCCCCCACATACGTACACACACTCACGGCCTCCTTCCATGCGCATCTACACACATACACACCTTTGTTCACCCACACACACTCACATATACCTCCTTCCTCGCATGCACACATGCACACACGGCTACACGTCACTGTGGCCGTTTTCCTTTCCTCCTCATCGTAACCACCCAACACCGGCAGCAACCAAGCCTTACCTTCCCTTACTCCTTTCTTCTTCCTCCTCGCTATCCAGTAGGCGTCACATAGCTTTCACCTCCCTCACACACACGCACGCACACACACGACCTCTCTCCACGGATGCCCACACAGTTTCTTCACCTGCACACACGTCTTCATGCATACACAAACACACCCTCTTACACCATCCACCGCCGTTACTGCTGCTGCTGAAGGCCATCATTGCCGCTGTCGTTGCTGAGGGTCATGGCTACTATCATCATGGCCATCGTAGATGCCGGCTGGGTTACTGCCGCATCGTTCCTGTCGTCATGGTCACTACAGCTGTTGCCGTCCTCTTCGTCGTCGTCACTATCGTCGGCAAGGCCAGCAACGATGAAGAGGGAAGTGTGAGAGTTTAGGGATGGAGGGGGTCGATGGAATGTGGGTGAAGGTAGTGGCAAAGTGGCGGAGAGAGTTGTCGTTATGGTGGTCATCGTTGTTGGGGTCAAAGTTGTCGCTGCCGTTCGCCATTGCCGTCGTTGCTACTGTCGAGGGCTGTTGCTATTACTATTCTGTTGCCATAACCATTGCTGTTGTCGCCGGAGTTGTTGTCGTCATCGCAGTTGCTGTCGTCATTCCAGTCGTCACGGTCTTGACCAAAAGGAAAAAGAAGAAGAAAGGAAGAAAAGGGAAGAAGATGCCCAAAAGAAGAAGAAAAGGAAAGAAAAAGGGAAAAAGGAAGAAAGAGAAAGAGAGGGTGCAGGGGGCCAGTCGAGGAAAAGAAAGGAAAAGAAAGGGGATGGGACTTTTTTTTTTTTACAGTTATGTATATATATTTATATTATATTATAATTATATTTTATTTTAAAAATGCCCCTATTTTAACATTCTGCATGCATACGAGAATACCTTTAAAAATTATATCTTTAATAATTTATTACAAAATTTTACGTCTAGGTTAATTTAATTATTCCGAACATAAATTTTTACTCTAAATTTCCATTTAAAATTCCTAGATTTACAATTCAAATTAATTTCGTTATTTAACTAAATATCATTTGAAATTTTCATTTCAGAAAATTTATTATTTTATTTATTTCCTTTAATGGTTTATATAATTTTTTGAATCTTTTTTTTCGGACTTCACAACATTCTAATTTTAACTAACTATAACTAGTTTTTCCTCATAAATCATTATCCTAAGATTAATTGCTAAATTACACACAAAATACAAGAAAAATCCACTAAAGAAGAGTTAGTTTACATGTCCATCAAGGATGCCACATCAAGTTGCAATTTTCCACAAGGAATCTTTTATTTTTTTTTTCATCTTATCTTATCCTATCTCTTATAAAATAACCCTTTATCATGCCTTATCTTGATTTATTCTCTTAAGCACGTTTTTCCACAAAGGTAATCATAAGAAAATGACACACGCATGACCATGCAAAAATTTCCACAAGAATCTTTGACATTTCTTCACCCTTATCTCATCCTATCTTTTGAAAACGACTCATCATCATTCCTAATCTATGACCAATTGAATCTCTTCTAAAAAGCCAATAATTTCCACAAGATAAATCATTTGAAAATGACACATAGATGACTAGTTCACATCCCCTCAAGTTAGCATGTAAACTAGACTGTGTTTCCTACATGTTTAATTGACCAAGTCTAAGAAAATAACACTCCATAACCGATTTTTCTTTTTCCAATTGACTTGTACTTCATTCCACACATGCCTAATTTTTCTAGTATAACATAGTCATGCCCTAATCTTATCTAAATCTTGACTAAATCCATGAAAGTGACCCATTGTCCAACTGGTTTTCCCTCCTTCTTCACATGTGAATCAAACTTTCATTTTCACAAGTCAACATCCTATCTTATCCTAACTTATCCTATCTTATCTTGACTAAAGCTAAGAAAATAGTCACTTCATTGATCAGTTCAAGAGAAAAGGAAATAACCATGTGATTTTATCCATTTAAGAATTATTACCCTACACCATCTTACCTTATCTTATCCCCATCACATCCTATCCTATCCTATCCTAATCTTATCATGTCTTGCCTAAGAAAGGGACTTGAAGAAGACTAAGCCAAAACTGCTTCTCTTTCCCTCTTGGATGTGTACAATTTCCGATGCGATCTTATCTCCTTTAACCATCATTTACCCTACATTATCTTACCTTACCCTAAGTTATAATTACTTAGCCTATCCTAACTTATCCTAAGACATTATTACACTTTGATAACCGGCTAATGGTGACTCATTTAGGTGTGGAAAATAGACCCTTAATCATGTGTAAAACAACTATAAAAAGGGAGGTAAAAACAATAGTCAATATGGGTAAATTCAACTCCCATCCTTTTCCCTTTCTTATGCTGGATTTACCATTTCCTTGACTTTCATTTACCTAACTTTCACTAGAATAAGAAAAATCAAATAACCTTTTAGCCCCACTGTGAAACCTTAATGTCGAGTCTAGTTTTTAACAATTTTTCTTAATTTTAATTTATACTAAATTCTACTCATTTAATATAGGTTACTCGACTAAATTAAAGAAAATTAATTTTAAAAGGAGTCACCACCAACTTAAGTTGGAAAATAAAAATAAGTTAAGGCTAATTGGGTGGATTGACCTTCACTAGCTACTAGTTTGCAAAATTTTCTAAAAAATATTTAAAAAAAAACATTAACTAAAGATTGATGGGTTCGAGGGCTAACTTATTAAAACCTAAACGGTTACCATATAAAATTTTCAAGAATTTTCACTAAAAGCCTTTTTTGTTCCTATCTTATACTTTCCATGTATTTGTTATTTTTTTACTATCATACTATTCATTATTATTATATTTTCTTGTTTTTATATTTTCTTATAAGATTATGTACGTATGCTAATTTTTCCTAAAAAACCTAAAGTTTTTATTTTATTTTGGTTACCCTGAAGGTGCCTATGTATCCACTAGACGAGATCAAATTGCTCATAGTTTGCTTTTTTTTTTTAATAAAATAGTTTATTGATTGATTTTATTTAATGAAAAATGGTGGGTTTATGTTATTTAATCAAATTAATTTTTATTAAGAAAATACCTAATGACCTAAGTTGTTATGTGATAATTTAAAAAAGAAATTTAAGATAACCTAAATTTGGAAAAGCATTATATTAGATTTTATTTTTTTTTTGTTTAGAAAAGCTCTATGTGATAAAATCCTAAGATACTAAAATTTGATAAAAAAAAAATCTTTTTCCTTATTTTACCATCTTTATATTTTTTGAGTATTTTTATTCTTATTTTATTTTGATTATATTTTGATTCCTAAAATTCTTATTTATACAAAAAAATTATTATATTTCATTTCATTTCTTAATTTTCTATATTTTTATTTTTATTATTTTATTATTGTCATTCTTTTATTTTTAAAATTCTTATTTATACTAAAGATTTTATTATTTTATTATTTAGGTTTATATTTTATTACTAAAATTATTCACCATTGAGCAATGGTATACACCATGATAACTTAATAGGTACTCATTCCTGTTTAAGAGATAAAACAAAGTTTTATATTTATTTCCTATTATCTTTATTATTATATTATTATTATTATTATTTTTACTAATCTTAAATTTTTTATTTTTATTTTATACTATTCATAAGCTAAATAAATAGAAGAAAGAAAAAGAAATAATAAAATAGGAATATGCTAACCGGGTACATCAGGTTTGGATACGAGTCAAGAAAGTTAGCTTTGTGCAAGGGTTAGGCTTTCAGATCGAATTAGATCACGGGTTGGGTCTGGGTTAGATTGCAGGTTGGATCATGCGTAGTGAAGAAAGGCGACTGGGGCATTTGTTGGTGGTGCTTTGATGGATAATAGAAGCGATTGAGGAGTGGTTTGCTAGGTTTTGAGGGTGTAGAACTCGAATTCGAGGGTGTTTTCATGTGAAAGGGCTCCTAGGGTGGTGATCATAAGGGTGGCCAAGGGGTATCTATGGTAGTTTCCTTGATTCCATGAGGTGGGGAGGAACTAGGGCTAAAGATTAGGTTTTTTTTAACATTGGAGGCTACTAGGGTTCTATTAACACCTAAATGGAGGTTCATGGTGGTGTGAGGGGAGAGTTATCCTAGGGAGAAGGTGACGGCTAGTGAGTATTGGTCTTATGTAGAAAATTTCAATCTAGTTCCTTTTTGTGTTTTTTAGTGATTTTTTTTTTTCAGTCTCTTTTGGTTTTTAGGGGTCCTATTGTATTTATAAGCACCATTTACAAGTTTGGAAGACATTAAATTGCACTGAATTAGATTTGAGATAAAAATGTGTAACATCCCCCACTTTCCTCACTCGATTTGATTTGATCCTTTTTTTTTGTGGATAAGATTCATGTTAATCTTGTGATGTTTATCAAGTTTTTATTTTAATATTGATAGATTTCGTGTTAAAAATCGGGTTGAAATGGCCATATATTTCCTCATTGCTTCTCCAATGCTGGAGGTTGAAGATGATCATGTGTAAGGTACATGATCTCCTCTAGCCAATTGCGTGCTGCCACATGGTAATTTTGTTTGGGGGGGGGGGGGTTGTGGGGTGGGGGAATGAAAATGGCTCAAAGTGCCTTCTGTTGGATTCGAATCGTGACTAAGGACTCCTATGCACGTGTAAGGGCAACATACGGACCAGCTGAGTTATTCATTTTCTCAATTTTTTATTGCATTTTAGTTAACTTGCTAGGCGGTTTCTCACCTAATTAAAGTGCCTACGTTTGATTTAAAAACCCTCTTTTTCTAGTTTTTTTTTTCTTAAGAAATAATATATAGGATTTTTTATTCTTATTTATTTTATTTATTATTTTATCATTCCTTTTATCTTTTTCTTTTTCCATTTTGTTTAGTTCTATTATTAATTTATTTATTATTTTATAAACCTAGCTTTGTTTTAGCTCATCTAAACCAGGAGCAAAAATGGAGTATCTATAGCTACCTCTCTTTATAGTGAAGTTTGAATAGAACTTTACTATAAAGACAAAAAAGACACGATTTTTTTCCCTATGTCTTGAATGACATGCCCACTACAAACGAGGCAGGACTTTAGAATGTGCTAATCACTAATGATGATGTGTTTAATAATGATGGACTTACAAAGGTTGCTAGTTACTAATGAGGCTAGACTTATTAGGTTGCCATTCACTAATGAGAATGGACTTGAATGGGTGTGATCTACTAATGAGAATGGTTTTATTAAATTGCCATCTTTTGATGAGGATAGACTTAAGTATGTGCCATCTATTGACGAGACTGGACTTAAATGGGTGCCGTTATTGATGAGAATGGTTTTAATAGGTTGCCATCTACTAACGAGGATGGACTTCAATTATTGCTAGCCAGTAACAAGGCTAGACTTAGGTAGATTATCTTTATATTTATCTTCTTAATGGGAATCAACCCTATGGTTCCAATAGTGGGGAAACCAAATTGGATACATGAGCTCAAATATCCACATGTTATCATATTTATCTAATAATACTTTATCTTTGCATTTTAGCAGGTACATTTGTTGGGTTTTACAAGATGGCAAATAAAATGCAATAAGGATCAAATTGTAGGACATTCTTGGACTTACATTCATCGGTCCACAATATGTTCTATTGAAGTGAAGAACCAGCCATTTGAAGACTTATTTGTACTTGTAATTTTATGTTTGAGAACCGGTCATTTGAGTAACTTATTTGTAATTTGTTTTTGTTGTGTTTACCCTAATTGGAGCAAGTATAAATACTTGCTAAGTAGGGTTTAGAGAGAGATTTTTGAAACTTGAGAAAAATACACCTTTTGCCATGAGGAGAGTCCTTGCATGCAAAACTTACTCTTATCAATTTCACATGTGAAATTGTGGCAAGATTAGCTTGAGGAGATTGTGAGTAATATCAATCCTTCTCTAGTTACTACCAATTGTTTTTTAGTGCGTCATATCTAAATACAAAATTGTTGTGTTACTTGTTATCTTTCATGTGAATTAGGGTTACTGTTTTTCATATTTGATTCAAGTCAATTTTAGTGGAATTCGATTCATTTGTATTGTTATCTTTACTTATTTATACAATTGCGTTATTCCTCATCACAATTTAGCATCATTGCCATTTGAATCCACGTAAATTAGGGTTCAAGAGATTGTTGTTGATCATGCCTTTATGGGATTGATTTAGTGATCACACACTTGTGTTGGTATGTTTGCAATTGGAATTGTAGGGCACATCATCATTTTTGGTATCCGAGCAAAGGTTTTTGAGAAGGGATTTGCATGAATTTTAATTGGGAAATTAGGGTTATTGAATTTTCATTTTCTTAATTGAAGATATTTGAAGTGGAGTTGAAGTAATTATTTGTGATTGTATTGTGATATACCTTATTATTGCGGAAGTGGAAGTGGAATTTCGGAATTGATCTTGTTATCTTCAACTTACCGTGAGTTGCTTGTTGTAAGTAGAAGAAATGAAAGTCTTTGAATTTGAATTTCAACATTTGAGTAGTGTTGATTGTTGCAATACTCTTTCCTTTGCAAGAATTTAGAATTGGAGTACATTTCTTTTCAGATTTGCTATCTTTACAGCGGACATTTAGGAAACAATTTGAATTCAAAAACAAACTTTAAGTTTAAGAGTTATTGTGTATTGTTGATTTTAATACACTTTGACTATTTTTGAATTGTTTCTTACCATTTAGAGAATCATTCATTAATTGTTCTAATTGAAGTATTGTTGTTGTGAAGTGGAAGAGCGTATAGTGAAGGGGCTGCAACGTGGTGTATTGTGTGTGTGTATTGTAGTGGATAGGTACTACACCGTGGTTGTGTGTGTATATATGTGCCATGGTGAAGTGTGTGTAGCATAGAAGAGTGTGTGTTGTGGTTAAGTTTTGAATTTCAAAAGCAAACATTAAGTGTGGAAGTTATTATGTATTGATTCTTTAAATATACTTGGATTAGTTGGAATCATTAACTTACCATTTAGAGAGGTGTTTATTATTGCTTCTACTTGTATTGTTGCCATGATTGCAAGTGTGTCGTGGGTGTGTGAAGCTTAAGTAGAGTGTATTTTGTGTCTTGGAGTTATTATTGTTGTGGCGTGAAAGTGTGGTTGTTGTGAAGGGGTGATTGTGAGTTATACTACATTTACCTTGAGTTGTCTTTGTATTTCAACAAATCAAGTCAACAACCATGTCGAATGATAGTGTGAATGGGGGAATTAGCAATGAGGCTAATAGCTAAGTTGGTGGCGATCAGGGTCATCGAACTGCAAGTGGAAGAACTTTGGAGGAACAGTTACAGGACCTCACCACCATTGTTGCTACATTTGTAACAAGGATAGATCAGATGACGATGCCATAACCACCAGTGGCAAATCCTCAAGCACCACCACCTAGGGTAGTTCCTCAAAATGTTCATAGGGAGGGAGCAATTGGAGGTAATATGCAAAGAAGAGTGGAAGGAGATTATCATGCTCTTAGGGAGGAAAGAGACGATAATTTTGGGATTAACCCATACCCAAACGAGGATTTCAGACCACCTCGGGGATTGGAATATGTGAAATTGCAGATGCCTTCATTTGATGGCAAGGGTTCAGCAGATGATTACTTAAATTGGGAGGACAAAGTTTAGGATCTATTCGAGTGTTATGAAATTGATGATAACACTAAGGTTCGTCTTGCAGCTATGGAATTCATAGGTTATGTCACTTTGTGGTGGAAAAATTTGGTGATTAGCAGACTAAGGGATGGAGAGGTTGAAATACATACCTAGAGAGACATGAAACGAGTTTTAAGGAAAAGGTTTATACCTGAACATTATAGGTAGGAACTATTTATGCATCTCTAAACACTGAGGCAGGGAGGCAAAACAGTAGATGACTATGTACAGGAGTTTAAGACGTTGATGATCAGATGTGGATTAGTCGAGCCTCCTAAGCAAACCCTAGCACAATTTGTGTCTAGGTTAAAATTGCTTGTGTTGTTGAGTTGCAAAGGTATAATACACTTGATGAGGCTATACAGTTAGTCTTGAAAGTGGAGAGGTAGAGGCGATCCAATCCTATCCGAGCCACTAGTAACAGGTATGGTACTACTATTAAACCTATCGAAGCAGATGGTTAGATGGGTGGACAAAAGGGAGTAAGAGAACATACTAGGGCTGTAGACAAAATTATCCCTAGCATTGATAAGGAGAAAAATGTTTTTGGGAAAGGTAAAGAGGTAGTTGCATCCGATTTTAAGAAGACAGTACCAGAATCAACCAATAGGAAGATGCGCCAGATTAAATGTTTCAAATGTATGGGTTTTGGACATATGGTTGCATAGTGTCCCAATAAAAGGGTGATGATTATTATGGAGGGCAACGAAGAAGATGATCAGGAAGAAGTTGTCAAGCCGACAGATTTATCCTTAGCTCTGCAGGAATATTATGATGATCAGAATGTTGAGACACAGGAGGATAAAAAGGGTGAAAATTACTTACCTATTAATATGTTACGTAAGGTTATGACCATATCTTCAGATGTCAGTGATATATAGAGGGAGAACCTGTCCCACACACCTTGTCAGATTTGAGGTAAACTATGTGTTCTTTTCATCGATGGTGGTAGTTGCACTAATGTCATATCTGCTACATTAGTAAATAACTTACAACTAGCCACTAGCCTACATCCACACCCTTATAAATTGCATTGGTTGGACGACCGAGGTAGTTTGCATGTTACACAAAGGGAAAATGTGCCATTCAGTATAGAAGATAAATATAGTGATGAGATTATCTATGATGTGCTTCCTATGTGCTCCTTTCATATATTGTTGGGTAGGCCTTGTTTATTTGATAGGAAGGTGCTACATGACGGGTTCAAAAACTCTTACATGTTTTAGAAAGATAGTACACGGATTGTCTTGACTCCTATGTCTCTGTATGAGGAGTGCTCTTTCCAGGAACATATTAGAAACAGCAATGGCTCTTCAAGACCTTAAGCCAACAAGCAAACACAAACACTGGCTGTTATTCCAAGAGAAGACCCCTTAGATTTGAGGGCAAATCTTTCAAAGGCCCGAGGAGATGATAGGAATCAACCCTATGGTTCCAACAGTGGGGAAACCAAATTGGATACATGAGCCTAGATATCCACATGTTGTCATATTTATCTAATAATACTTTATCTTTGCATTTTAGCAGGTACATTTCTCGGGTTTTACAGGATGGCAAATAAAATGCACTAAGGATCAAATTGTGGGACATTCTTGGACTTACATCCACCGGTCCACAATATGTTCTATTAAAGTGAAGAACTGGCCATTTGAAGACTTATTTGTACTTGTAATTTTATGTTTGAGAATCAGTCATTTGAGTGGCATATTTGTAATTTGTTTTGTTGTTTTTACCTTGATTGGAGCAAGTATAAATACTTACTAAGTAGGGTTTAGAGTGAGCTTTTTGAAACTTGAGAAAAATACACCTTTTGCCATGAGGAGAGTCCTTGCATACAAAACTTACTCTTATCAATTTCACTTGTGAAATTGTGGCAAGATTAGTTTGAGGAGATTGCGAGCAATATCAATCCTTCTCTAGTTACTACTAGTTGTTTTCTAATGCGTCATATCTAGATATAAATTGGTTATGTTACTTTTTGTCTTTCACGTGAATTAGGGTTCCTGTTTTTCATATTTGATTCAAGTCAATTTGAGTGGAATTCGATTCATTTATATTGTTATCTTTTACTTATTTATACAATTGCATTATTCCTCATCACAATTTAGCATCATCACCATTTGAATCCACGTGAATTAAGGTTCAAGAGATTGTTGTTGATCACGCCTTTGTGGGATTGATTTAGTGATCACACACTTATGTTGGTGTGTTTGCAATTAATTATAGGGCACATCACTTCTTAAGCTTTAAAAGCATGCTAAAATATTTTTTCAAATTTTGCAACTTTTAAATCCACAAAATTGCTTTATTTAATGAATGGATCTTATGAATCTCCCTGATTTCATCTAAGTGGCAGATCCTTACTTGTTACTCGATAATCACTTGTTTGTCGAGCCAAAATACCCAATGGAATGCTTTCAGCCAATCATCCTAGTTATACCACTTATATCTGTTGTAAGATCAGTTCTTTTACATGTTAACCCCTATAATTGTGTTAGTCCTTTTTTAACGATAAAAATCTCCCTAAAAGGATTAAGTCATAATGGAGCATTTAGCCATTTACTTATCATGTGTTTTTCAAGTTTATGTATATTAGTTCAGTTTGTGTTTATAGTGTGGTGTAAGGATACTGAGAAGAAAAAAAAAACTTATTGGTGAAAGGTAAAGGAAAGGGTTGGTCAATGACCAATCTAATGTCGATGACTATAGAGGATATCAATTTTGATCATAAATGATGAAAAAATTATCATAAAAGAGATAAGAATTATTAGCAATCTCATTGAGCTTGGTGAAGATTTCATTCATTACTCACGAGTAATATAATTTCATTGCATCTGAATTAATAGGGACCCTTATTTGGACCATTCATCATAGCTAGCATTAGTGCCCCTCTTGTCAAGATCTTCCTTACGACGTAAAGTCTTTCATAATTTGGAGTGAAGTTTCTCCTAGGATTTTGCATATTTGGCAATACCTTCTTCAACACCAAGTCTCCCTCTTTAAAGTTCTTTGGCCATACCTTCTTATTGAATGCCTTAGCCATCCTTTGTTGGTAGCACTGGCCATGGCATAATGCTGTGAGTTGCTTCTCATCAATTAAATTTAATTAGTCAACCTTTTTCTTCACCCACTTTACTTCATCAAGTTGTGTCTCTACTAATACCCGGAAAGATGGGATTTCCACTTCTACAGGTAACATGACTTTAGTTCCATATACCAATGAATAAGGAGTAGCTCCAATCGAGGTTCTTATTGAAGTTCTGTATGCCATGAGAGCAAATTTGTTGTTCAAATTTGTTCCATGATCGGTAATGATGGACTCAAGTGCCCTATATCTGGCAGTTATGTCTCTTTTCAAGAATCTGACAACCACTCCTTTGGTCACATTGGCATATGAAGATGCTTCAACCCATTTAGTAAAATATTTGATAGCCACAAAAATGAATATGTGCTTGTTCAACGCTTTTGGAGTTATTGGACCAATCATAAAAATGCCCCACATGGAAAATCGCCAAGGGGCAAATAGTACATGTAACTCTTGAGGTAGAGCATTAATTTTATTTGCATATATTTAGCACAAGTGACAATATCTTACATGTTTAATATAGTCTGCTTCCATAGTCATCCAGAAATAGCCCATTCTCATGATTTTTTGGGCTAACATGTATCCATTCATGTGCGGTCCACAAACTCCCTCATGTATCTATCACATTAGGGTATCTACTTCCTCTTCTTCAACACACCTCAAAAGAGTAGCATCAAAAGATCTTTTGTATAACGTAAAGCCACTGAGTAAGAAATGGGTAGCCAATCTCCTCAGTGCTTTTTGGTCTTTCTTATCTGCCCCCTCCAAGCATGTACCATTTTGGAGGAATACTTAGATGTTATGATACCAAGGTTCTTTGTCTTGAGCCTCTTCAGTTGCTAGGCTAAAAGATGGCTTCTTTTTAATCTCAATCTTTAAGGGTTGAATTTCTATGCCATTTGAGACTCGAATCATGGATGCTAATGTTGCTAGAGCATTAGCTAATTGGTTTTGAGTTCTGGGTACATACATGAAAGAAATCTTTTTGAACCTTTCAACCAATCTATTAAGATGCTAATGGTACGGTACTAATTTACCGTCCTTAGTCTTGTATTCTCCTAAAGTCTAAAGAATAATAAAAAATGAGTCTCCATATACTTCCAATTCCTGGATACTCTTTTCTAAAATGCCATCTTGAGCCCCATGATGCAAGCCTCATATTCTACTATATTGTTAGTGTATGAAAATGCCAACCTTGCTGCTAAGGGAACGTGGGTTACCTTCAGGAGATATCAAAATTGCCCCTATTCTACATCCAAAAACATTTGCGGCTCCATAAAAATGCAACTTCCATTGAGGATTTCCCGATTCTTCTTCCAACTCCTTCTTGACAATGGCCATAATCCCTTCATTTGGAAATTGAATTTCCAAGTTCTCAAGCATACCTTCATTCATATATTCCTCAAATTGATTTGCCATGGCTTACCCCTTTACTAAACTTTGACTTACGTAAGTTATGTCAAATTCTAAAAGTAACATATGCTATTTAGAGATTCTTCCTATCAAAGCCGGACTTTTATGAGCTACCGTAACAGATTATGCTTGGTCAACAATTCAATTGAATAATACAGGGTGTATTGCTGAAGCCTGTGCATCACCCACACCAAAGCCTAGCAAGTTCTCTCAACCTTTAGATATCTCTATTCTCCTTTGGTAAACTTCTTACTCAAGTAATACATAGGGTACTCTTTTCTTCCCATTTCATCTTTCTAGCCCAATACACAATCCATGGACTCAGAAAGTATGGTTAAATACAAGAACAAAGGTCAATTAGGGGTAGGAATCGTTAAGACTAGAGGATTCATCAAAGACCCCTTGATTCCAATGAAGGCTTTCTCACATTTTGCATCCCATTCAACTTTTGCATTCTGCTTTGGGTGATGTGCCCTACAATCCAATTGCAAGAACACCAAGCCAATTGAAGAATTAACCTAACCAAAACCTACAAAATGGCGTGACACTAACAATCAAGTGAACCTTAAATTACGTGAATGAAATTGATCTAATGCCAAATTATGATGAGGATCAATTGCAATTGCATAATATGTAAAGGATAACACTAAAAATGAACCAAATTCCACTCAAATTGGAATTGAATCAAATATGAAATTTGGAACCCTAATTCACGTGAACAAAAACAAAGTAACATAACCAATTACAACTAGATATGATGCACTAGATATAATTGGAAGCAACTTAAGAAGAATTGATATGACTCATAATACTCCTTAAGCCAACTCGCTACAATTTCAATTGAAATTGATAAGAGTGTATTGCATGAAAATAGACTCCCTCATGGCAAGAAGAGGCCAAATTTCTCAAGTTAAAAAAGTCCTTTCTAAAACCTATTTAGCAAGTATTTATGCTTACTCCAATTTGGGTAAAAACAACAAAAACCAAATTACAAATAAAACCAACAAATGACTGGCTCTTAAGCAACAAAAGACAAGTACAAAATAAATCTTCAAAATGGCTGGTTCTTCACTTCCATGGAGCAATTGTTAGACCGGTACTTCTTTGATTTATGTAGGTCCATGAATAACCTACAAACTGAACTTTAGCAAATTTATCCACCGTCTTGTTAAAACCGACAAATGTACATGTTGGAATGCAAAACAAATATATAATAGAAAAGAAGATACTAAACAAATATTCTTGGGGTCTAATTGTTTAAAGAGGACCCTCATCTCCAAATTTTGTAACCCTTTAACTCTTGCACTGGTGATAGGTCTTGTAGGCATATGATTCCTATCATTAGGAGTTTAAATAAAGTGTGGCATTTATCAGTGAGTTGAGATATGAAGCTGGCTTTGTAATTCAACCTTCCCAATAAACCTCTTACTTCTTTAAGAGTCCATGAAGCCAACATTTCAATGATTGCCTTCACTTTATTAGGATCCACTTCAATCCCCCTCCGATTAACAACAAATCCGAAGAGCTTCTCTAATGTTACCCTAAACATGCACTTCTCAGGACTTAATTTCAATTGGAATTTCCTAAGTCTCTCAAACAATTTCTTGAGAACTTCCACATGATCCTCCTTTTCACAAGACTTGGCAATCATATCATCAACGTATACTTCAACCTCCTTATGCATCATGCCATGGAACAGTGCTACCATAGCTTGTTGGTAAGTTGCCCCAACATTCTTCAAACCAAAAGGCATAACCTTATAGCAAAACATTCCCTAGGTGGTAATAAACGTTGTCTTGTCTTCTTCTGCCATCTTAATTTGATTATACCCTGAGAAATTGTCCATAAAAGAGAAAAGGTGGTTTCCAGTAATGTTATCTACCAAGACATTAATGTGTGGTAATGAGAAATTATCCTTTAAAGTGGCCTGATTCAAATCTTTGAAATTAATACAAACCTGAACCTTCCCGTTTTTCTTAAGGACCGGCACTACATTTGTTACCCACTTTAGATAGTCTGATGCTTCAATGAATCTAACTTCTAATAACTTTTTCACTTCTTCTTTGGTGTTCAATAGGATGTCAGGTTAAAACCTTCTAAGCTTCTACCTTTTTGGTTTGAAGTCTACTTTAGTAGGCGACTTATGAACTACTATTGAAGGATCAAACACTGGCATGTCTACGTATGACCAAGTGAATACTTTTAAGTACTTAGATAGCAACTATGAAAACTTTCCCCTATAGCCTTCCAACAAACCACTCCCAATCTTAATATTCTTAGGGTTTTCCTCTATACCCAAATTCACCTCAATAGTTGGTTCATCAATGACGATCTTACCTTGTTTAAATCGATGCCAACTCTTCTAAATCTCATTTGATTTTTTGACATCATCTCCAACGACTAACCCAATAGAGCTAAAAGTCATATCAACATTTTCATTGTTTATGGGTATGAGATACCATCCACTTTCATCGATTTCATTAGATATGAAGAATAAAGGTAAATAGAGAAGCTAATAAGTAGTAAGAGAAGACACATAAGGAAAAGGAAATTGAAGACTTTATTCATAGAGAGATAGATACTTATTATCTATTAAAGTTGGACTAAATCTGTGTTAGAATGTTAAAAAATAAACTCAATGCTCCATATGACACTATCTCTATTCTAAAGAGACCTATTGTCATTGATTAAGACTGAGAACCAGTTGTTCAATTTTTCATTGCTGAATCTTTCTCTTGCTATATTGATGGTGCATCACTGGCTGAATGAGTCAATCAACTTGGATAGTTCTGGTTGCTGGACATAAGCTAGTTCTGGAAATGTGTCATTGATGTTTAGAAACTCCATCTGACTATGGTATAACCTCTCGCCTCTCTTCCCCCTCATCTTCTACTTCGTCTCCTCAATCTTCCACCGAGTTGGTATGTAACCCAATTCGAATGTACTGATATATGGCTATTACTGTAGCTAAATTGAGGCTACATCTTCTTCTAAATTTGGTCTCATTCTTTTGGATTCGTGGACCATGCAAACCACATTGAATATCTATAATCCTAACTCTTCTACTTCCTCGCTTCCAATATATCAGATGGCTTTCTCTTAGTATATAGCATAATTTTGTTCCCCTAACACTGTCACAACCTGGCCATGGGCTACAAACTTGACCTTTTGATGTAGGCTAGATGGTATGGCTTTGGCTAAGCGTATCTAAAGTCTTCCTAGTAGTAAATTGAAAGACCTTAGGATGTTTAATACCTAGAAAGGGATTGTGAATTCTTATGGTCCAATCTCTATTTGCAAATCAACCTCCCCTAGTATCTCTCTCTTGGACCCATCAAAAGCTCAAAGAACTAGGCTTCATCTTAGACATGTCTATCCTAAGGAGGCTTAGTGTAAAGTCACATATTGCATTTGGTGGCTTAGCGAAGAATTATAAATGACAAGTTATCCAATGAACCATGAGACTGAATAAAGTGCGTGTATGTGTGTGTGTGTGTGTGTGTATGTGTGTGTAATACCTAGGAATAATATGAAACAAAAATAAAGGATAAAGTAATGGCATTTAAATGAAAAGGATTTAAAGACAGCTTTTGTCTTTTGTTTAGGAAGAGAACCCCAGCTTAAAGAAAACTCTCACCTAACCTCTTACTCCAACAAGACTTCCATATGATAAGTATACATGCCAATCTTCCTTCTCATCATCTCTCTCTCTCATGTTAGATGATGCAATTGTTTGGTAGTTGTGGCACAAAAGTAATGTAACACGCTAAAAGGGATTAAGATGTAAGCTACCACTGTTTGGACAATCAAAACAAGTAGGCTTTGAAATACCTATAAAAATGATATGTTGGTGTTTCAATTTATGTAGAATTAGGCATGGAAGTGTCAATTTTAGGATTTAAGCTGGTGAAGGAGTAGATTTAGGAAATTGGAAGAAGAAAATAAGTGAGTTAAGGGGTACATGACAAGGCACTCGTGCATGTACTTGCCTTTGTTGAGGTGAATGGTCAAGTAAATGAATGTGCACTTAGGCATGTCTAGAGGTCTTTTTACACAAAGTGATCTATGACCATGTACATACCATGTTTCTCCTTATGTTCTTCTACAGGGCTATGTACACAATTGTGCTTCCTTGGAACTTTCATATTATGCTTCTCTTTTCCTTTTTCTTGTCTTTTCTTCTATCGTAAACCACTTCAATCCAAAATAATGTAATGCATGTAGGGAAATAACCAATTCTTCTTTAGCAATGAAACCAAATAATCATAGGTAATGTTTTAGATTAGTACTAAGATTAGTTTACTTTTGTTATATAACGGATTCTAATAGTATTAATAGCTGTGGACAAATAGAAATGGTTCCTCCAAGTACGTGTTTACCATATTTGTTGTTTGTGTGTGATAGTGATAGAAATTGAATGGACTGACTAATTATTCGATTAAGGACTTGCTTGCTGTTTCTGTGTGCTTTAGCTTAGTAGTTGGAGGTGGTAGATCCTTAGGAGGCACCCCGATAACCGATATGCAATGTTGTCCATAGTGGTGTTACATACCAAAATGATCTAGGTAGATTTTAAGGATATTAAGGCTGAAGGTAGTAGTTCTCAAAGTAGGATATATCTATATTTATATATAATATATAGTATAGTAGGGTCATGAACACCCTTGTGTTGATTGATGACTAATGTAATGCTAAATAATTAATGGATTGAGACATATGTAATTGCATCCTTTTGCATGTAAATACTGTAAATGTGTGGCATGCACATATGTTTATGATACTCATATACTGGACTTAAGGTCATTCCTTTCCTTTTATAATTGTAGGAGGTTAAAGGAATATACTGAGTATGATGTGTTCAAGGATGCATACTGGGGGTCAAGTAGCTACAATACCACATTCAATACCAGTGCAGCAATAGCGAGACCTCAACCTAGAGCACCAACTGGTAGACCTTAAAACACAAGGCTAGGATAAAGAGCCCTAACGCATGTCTTTACACAATAACAACAAAAACTACAGGATACTTAGGATCATGATACTATCGCAGGTATGCTACTTGTACACTCAACTACTACATATGTGCTTTTTGATATAGGTGTAACATAGTCCTGCATATCTAACGAATTCATGCATGTATGTGATTTGAAACCCATGTTGTAGAGTGATCCTTTGAGTGTGAGTACTCCTTTAGTAGTTGGAAGAAGGCTAGATCGGATATGTAGAAATGTCAAGATTGAAATTCAAGGAAGAATAATGCTAGCTAACTTGTTTGTCCTAAAGATGACATATTTTGATGTAATCTTAGGAGTCAACTAGTTAAACAAGTTCCATGCCACCATTAACTACCATAACCCGGTGGTCTAATTTAATCCTCCTAATGAAGATCTAGTTAATTTCATGTTAGAAGCCTAAAGACCAATAATTGTATTTACCTATGAGTTGTGGGGTATGAGTAAGTTGTCAGCACTATTAGTAGAGGCTAGCTAGGCCATGAAACTAGAAGAAACACATGTAGTGAATGCATTTGCAATTATGTTTCTAGATGGTCTATCAAGGTTGCCTTTAGTTAGGGAGATTGAGTTCTATATAGACTTGGTATCAGGTACAACTCTTATTTCAAAAGCAACCTATAGAATGGTGCTTACAATGTTAGCAGAGTTGAAAACTCAATTGCAAGAGCTACTTCATAAGAAATTTATCAAGCTAAGTGTATCATCGTAAGGTGCACCGGTTCTCTTTGTAAAGAAGAAAGACGGAAGTATTAGGCTACACATAGACTACTGGAAGTTAAATCAGGTAATAAACAAGAACAAGTATCCCCTTCATAGGATTGGTGACTTGTTTGATCAGTTGCAAGGAGCTTAGTTCTTTTCTGAAATTGATCTAAGATCAAAATATCACCAATTAAGGATTAAAGAGGTGAATATCCAGAAAACAACATTCAAAACTCGATATAGGCATTATGAGTTTTTGGTGATGCCCTTTAGATTGACAAAGGCTCTAATTGCCTTCATGGACTTAAGGAATAGGATGTTTATAAACTTCTTATTTCATTTTATGGTGGTGTTTATAAATGATATCCTCATCTATTCTAAGAGTAAAGAGGAACATGAGGTGCACTAAGGATGGCATTGGGTAGACTACAAGATGAAAGGTTATATGCCAAATTCAAGAAATGTGAGCTTTACTTAAAGCAAGCATCCTTTCTAAGACATATAGTAAATAGGAATGGTATCATAGTAGGTTATGAGAAAGTAAAAGCAATAGTTGGTGGCCAAGATTGAAGACAATAATGGAATTTGGGAGCTTTTTAGGCTTAGTAGGATACTATAGACGCTTTGTTGAAGGATTTTCTAGATTGGTGGCTCCCTTGACCAGATTGACACAAAAAGGGGTAAAATTTGAACAAAGTGATAAATGAAGACATCTTTATAAAGTTAAAAGAAAGATTAGTCTCAGCTTTGGTTTTGGCATTAACAAAGAGTGGGATAAAGTGCACTATATTTAGTGATACATTGAATCTAGGACTAGGATGTGTTTTAATGCAAGAAGGCTGAGTCATTACCTATGCCTTACGCTAATTGAAGCTATACAAGAAGAATTATCCTACCCATTATTGGGAGTTAGCAGTAGTAGTCTTCGCTCTTAAGCTTTAGAGACACTACTTGTATAGAGAAAGATGCAAGTTTTACATAAGCCACATGAGCCTAAAGTATGTAATACCATCCAAAAAGAGCTAAATATCAGGCAAAAGAGGTGGTTCAAACTAATCAAAGACTATGACATTGAGATATAATACCATCTTAGGAAGGCCAATGTTATAACAAATACCTTTAGTAGGAAGAAATAAGGTAATATAGTGACCCTAATTACTTCTTAACTACATTTAATTAAAGATATGTGTAGGTTCAAGCTAAAGATTGTGACTTGCGAGATAAAAGGCAAGACTAGCTAATCTACGAATCTTACTAACCTTACTAGATATAATTAAAACCATAGTTGTTAAAATCATGATTCTACTTATACAATTCTACGAGTTTATGATTTTATGAGGTATTTCTAAGTTAACTTGGCTATATAAGCGTTTCCATATGGACTCGTGGTAGAATCACGAGCTCACATGTAAAATCGATAGAATCTTATATTTTTAACTTAGTTTACCAATTCTACATATTTTAGTCAAATCGACTAAAAATTAAAAAATACAACTTAGCTTTCATAAGATGTGAATATTATTAGTTCTATAAAAGAATTGGAATTATAATATAAGGACAATATTGGTAGTTATACCAATAATGATGTTAATGTTGATGATAAAGATGACAACGTTGATGTTGATGGTGATGGTGAAGAAGGAGCTAGCAATAGTTTTGACTTTTGGTGATGATAAAAGGGTTGGTATTTTTTTAGCATTATATTTTATTATTATAATTTATGTTATAATTCATTTCATATTGGTATTGTTATTTATATTGTAGTTTTATATATTAGCTTAACAACTTATACTAATTTATTTGTACTTTAAGTATATAATTTTATTTTAAATTGTAACTAAAATTTATATTAAAATTTTTTATTTTATCTTATATTTCATGTTTTTTATGACTATAATAAACATATCTATAGCTTTTGAAAGTTGTTTTACATAGGTTGTAAAAAATTAAATTTTTTACCTACCTTCAATCTCAGTGATATTTGTTTGAGAACAAGTGATTTAAATGGAAACTAAAACTTTAATAGGAATACAACATTCTTATGCCAAATGTAGCCATTTATGTCATATATGCTTAATTTTGCTTTCTTATGCATTTAATTACAATGAATGTGCATAGAATATGTCAATTAGAGCATAAAAAGTAATATATCTTATTTAATATTAGATAGCACTTAGCATATCATAACTGCTTAATTGGATAGTTAATGGATTGTCAATACACTATGCAAAAATATTTATTATAACACCCAAAAACTCGAGCTACGCTACTACCCACCACGTATCCTTATCTCACAAGAACACGTTAAGGCTCTAAAACAACTTTGATACATTTTAAATTGTAACTCCTATAATAAAAAATTTCATACATCCTTAAAATTCCAATGATAACTTAAACCCTATCAATTATCTAAAGCAGCGGAAATCTTTAAACACCAAAAATAACAATTCCAAAAGATATTGTCTATTACAGTTAAACATTATAATTTTTCTAAAACTTAATCGCCATAATAATTATGGTACTCTCCGTCTTCCTCTCTTTGTGGTTCACTTAAACCCAAGTCATCTTCTAGGTTCTCATCTCCCTCAACACCTGCTTCTAAAAACGATTCCCCGAAGGGTAAGCAAATGCCTAGTACGTATAACACAAACACATACGCATGAACAAACATAAACAAGTGTCACACATATTATGTAGAACTTAAACACAAACAACCATTTCATAATATAATTTATGTCCTCAAGTAAACAACAGGGTACTCATGACCCCCTTAACACACTTAACACATTGGAGCATGACTTGGTGATGGGAATTGCCACTACGGGCCCCACACCCATGATCCCTTAATCCTTAAACTTGGTGATGGCAACTGCCACTACGAGTCCCACACCCATGTATACCTAAACCTTAAACCTGGTGATGGGAACTGCCACTATGGGCCCCACACCCATGTCCACTTAAGCTTGGTGATGGGAATTGCCACTAATGGCCCCACACACATATACACTTAACCACTTAAACTTAGTGATGGGAACTGCTACTATAGGCCCCATACCCATGTACACTTAACCACTTAACCAACATTCAACCTAGATCATTTTCAAGCACGACTCCACTAGGGACAACGTCACACAAGGATCATTAGGGTGCTCCCTAGGGATCTTCTACTATGAGCCCTTAAGCCGAGCCAAGCACATACAACATATCACTTAACCACTTAAGCCAATTCATCAATTAACGCAAGTTCCATACATAGACTAACTTAAACAAGCACAATCAACACGCAAGTTACATGTACCTTAAATCTTAGCCTTAAGCACTTCCCGGTCTTAGACTAACCTAATTGAAAATCTGTACACATTAACATGTTCTTCTTAGTATTCAATCTAAGATCACTATCATTTTTAATTTTCTTAATCTTATCCATTTAATTCTCTAATGCCTTATGCCTTACTTGTTATTTAGGTTGTGTGGAAATTAGTTTAAATTGAAGTTAAACAAACATATAATTATGTTATACTTTATTCTACATGGTCATGTTGGGGGAGGGGGAGGTTACGGTGTGTTGCTCAACACGGGCTAAAGCACGACCATGTTAGGGGTCGTGTAACTCTTGATAAAAAACTTAGTTTCAACACGGTCTAAACACAACCATGTTACGAGGTCATGTTGCCCTTGCTTAACATGGTCGAAACACAATTTTGTTAGGTGGCTATCCCCACGAACCCTATTTCTCTTACTTCAATTTCTCCAAAAACTAATCCTTCCTACTCCTAAGCTTAACTAAGTTCCTATAACTCTTAATTGTATTTAATTTACAAAGAATTGCATACTTACTTCAATTTCAACAAGTTGCAAATCTTGGATCGTCGATTCTCTGTTCTCTTACGTCCTTTCACGCACCTCGTGTTCTGTATGAACAAACAATGCTCATAACTACAAATTCTGTAAATCCTAATTTGAAATTCGTATAATGATCCTTACCTCGAGTTATTGGAATTGATTCGCTCCTTTTTCTTATCGTCATCCTAGGTTTCTTGTATGGAGCATCTATTCTCTACGACTCTGTTCACTGCTTAGAATGACAAAAAGGATGCTCTTTAGGTCAACTTGTAGTATTTATATACTCCGTATGAAATGACCAAATTGCCTCTCGAATTTTTATAAAATTCCATCCTCGTCCTTAGCTCTTTATGATTATACCTATATTATATAAATGAATAAATAATTAAAATATTCATGTATTACATCCTTCCCCCCACCACCCCCCCCACCCCCCCCCCCCCCCCCCCCCTCCCCCATAAAAACTTTCATCCTCGAAAGTACCTAGTTTTGGAAGAGTTTTGGATGCTTTCTCTTCATTTCTTCCTCTAACTGCCATGTCGCTTCCCTTTCCGTTTGGTTTGTCCATTGTACTTTAACATAAGGGATTGTTTTCCATCTTAGCACCCATTCTTTAGTATCCAAAATCCTTATTAGCCTTTCTAAAGACATCAGATTTAGCTGCACATTCAGTAGTTCCAAGGCCACTATCTGATCAAGGTCAGGTGCATACTTCCTCAAAATGGATACGTGGAATACATCATGTACCTCGGCCAAATTCAAAGGAAGAGCTAACCTGTAAGCCCCTGTACCTATTCTCTCAAAGATCTCAAACGGGCTTATATACCTTGGGTTTAGTTTTCCCCTCAACCTGAATCTGATCACTCCCTTTGTTAGAGAAATCCTCAATAATACTTTATCTCCCACTTGGAATTCCAAAGGATGCCTTCTCTTGTATGCATAGCTCTTTTATCGAGACCGGGTCATCTGTATTCTCTGCTTGATTAGTTTTACCTTATCAACCGCTTCTTACACTAACTTCGGCCCCATCATCTATCTTTCTCCCACTTCATCCCAATGCAGTGGAGATCTACACCATCTTCCATAAAGAGCTTTATTATAGGCAAACTCCACCAAAGGTATATGCTCATTCCAATTCCCTTCAAAGTCTAGTGCACATGCCTTGAGCAAATCTTCCAGTATTTGTATAATCCTTTCAGACTGACCATCTGTATGTGGGTGGAATGCTGTACTGAACTGCAATTTAGTGCCTAATGCCTTATGTAGGCTACTTTATAATCTACTCACAAATCTTGTATCTCTATCAAAAGTGATTGTCACTAGCACTCCATGTAGTCTGACTATCTCCTGTATGTATATCTAAGTTAGTTTCTCCAATTTATATCCTACTCTGATAGGTATAAAATGAGCAGTCTTAGTCAATCTGTCCACTATGACCCAAACTACATCCTGCTTCTTCCTAATATTCGAGAGGGCTATAACAAAATCCATTATCACATGCTCCCATTTCCACTCTAGTACTGGAAGAGGCTATAATTCTCTAGTTGGTCTCTAGTGTTATATTCTAATATGCTGGCATGTGAGGCATTTGGCTATATATTCTGCTATTTCTCTCTTCATATTTCTCCACCAATAACAGCTCTTCACGTCCTTATACATTTTGGTACTTCTATGATGTATTGTGTAGGCAGAGTGATGCGCCTCTTTCATTATCTCTCTCTTCAATTATGCATCCCTCGACACACATAGTCTCGTTTTGTACCTCAAGGTCCCTTTTGCATCTAAGTTGAATTCTGGTACCATGCCTTGTTCCATTCTACTCTTGAGCTCTTGAATGTCCTTATCTTCCATCTAACCCAATTTAATTTTGTCTACTATGGTTAGCTGAATTCTTAATGTAGTCATTTTTGCTCTCACTTCTTATGTTAAGATTTCTAGCTCCATTTTGCGCATGTCCTCTAACAACTCCTTCTGCAAAGTGATTAGAGTGGCTATATTGCCCTGTTTCTTTCTACTAAGGGCATTTGCCACCACATTGACTTTTCCTAAATGGTATTGTATTTCCAAGTTGTAATCCTTAATTAACTCCATCCATCTGCTATGTCTCATGTTCAGCTCTTTCCATATAAATATGTACTTCAAGCTTATGTATTTAATGAAGATTTTGCACCTTTTTTCCATATAAGTAGTGTCTCCATAGTTTCAAAGCTAACACTACAATTGCAAATTCCAAGTTGTGAGTTAGATAGTTCTTTTCATACGACTTCAATTATCGAGATGCATATGGTATTACTTGACCACCTTACATCAATATACACCCTAACGCTTGAACCAAGGCATTACTATACACTATAAACACTTCTCCACTCTTGGGCAAAGTTAAAACTGGCACCGACACCAGTTTCTCTTTAAGTGTTTGAAAGCTAACTTCACATATGTCATCCCATTCGAGTTTCAGATTCTTCCTTGTCAATTTGGTGAGAGAAGTTGCTATTTTGGAAAATCTTTCTACAAATCTCTTGTAGTAGCCTATTAGACCCAAGAAGCTTCTTACCTCTATAACTGTCTTCAGTCTATGCTAGTCTACTATTGCTCTCACCTTTTCTGGGTCCACAAATATACCATCTATGTTAACCACATGACCCAAGAAGACTACTTGTTCCAGCCAGAATTCACATTTACCGAATTTAGCATACAACTTCTCATCGTGTAGCTTGCCCAATACTAGTCTCAAGTGCTTTTCATGCTCCTCAATACTTTTAAAGTATATTAGGATATCGTCTATAAAGACGATTACAAACTGTTAGGGGGATAATGTTAAGTTCTCTAACTTAGTTTTGATGTTAACAAAAGAGGAATAATGTGTAACAAATGAAGATAGTACGTAATTTTTCTAAAGTTGAACAAGGAGACAGAAGCTTGTTCAGAACCTTCAAAAGTGCTATATAGACTATTTTTGTTCTGACATAAGGTGTTTCAGAAGTTGTGTAGTGTATCCGTAGTTATCGTGTTAATCTTTCATAAGCACTTTCAGAACCTTTACACTAGGAGAACAGTTGACAGGTTTGTTTCAGAAGCACTTTCAGAACCTTCATAACAGGAGGACAGTTAATAGGTTTGCTTCAGAAGCACTTTCAGAACCTTTCATGTCTGTCACGAATTTTTCCAGATTACGTTCTAATTTTTATATCGATATTTTTTAATAAATTTCAAGGCCTAGCTCCACGTGTCAAGTATTTTTGGGTAATATACTTGATGTGTTTTACTAAAGTTAGATTTTATATCATGGGGTTTTTAATTTACATAAAGTTTTACAAGATTTTATTCAAAGATTTCATTTTATGATAAAATGAGATCATATAAGATTTACAAGTTTTATCAAAATTTAAATTTAGATATTTGTGCTATATTTTGGGAGATCTAGCAGTTACAAAGATAAGGATAAGAAATATGGTTGTTACATAAAGATATGGTTCCACAATGTGAGGGATATCTTCAACAAACTTGATCCAAGAGATATATCCAAAGAAGATCTCGGTCAAACTAATTTATCCAAGCTTATCCTCATCAACAATATCACGGAATGCAGATTCTCTCCAATAGATCCAACTTATTTTTGAATTAAAAATTCAAAAATAAATTCAAGATTGTCACGTGGAAAGTAGCCGTTATGTTCTCTTCATATAAGGAGTGTTTAATTCAAATGAAAAAAAGGAGAGGACGTTGTTGAACAGAAAAAGAGACACACGAGAAGAAAAGGCTCATACATCTTCAAGCGAAAAATCTTTACATATGCATGTGAACTATTATATAGAGGAAATATGATATTCCTCGTTGTTGTTGAAATTCCTTTCATGAATAAGGAATTGTTTGTTGTTTCATCACTGTAGTTGAGTGATTAGCTTAGTAAAGAAGCTAGAAAGACTCAACAATGAGACTTTGCCTTAAAGAGGTTTATGTTGTATATCTTCAATTTGTTTGATATAGTGAAACATAACCGATATAGACAACCGGGACCCCGGCGTGGAGCTGGAAGAGAGGACTGACGAGCGAGGCGGAACCTCTATAAATATTTGAGCATTCTATTCTTCTCTACTCATTTTATTTACTGCACATTATTGTTATTCACGTGATTTTATTAGTCGAGAGTTTTGATTGATTTGCGAAAAAGTGAAACTTTAAGTAATTAATCAATTCACCCCCCTCTTAATTAACCTAATTGGGACCAACAATTGGTATCAGAGTAGGACTCATCTATTTTGAGTGATCCAAAATGGTTGAAAATAATGTTGCAATTAATCGAGCTCCTTACTTCGATGGCTCAAACTTCTCATACTAGAAGATGCGTATGGAAACTTACATTAAAGCTAATGATTATGATTCATGGCAGGTCATTTCACTTGGAGACAATGTGATCACCTTGAACAGAAATTTGACCTTGTCAGATTCAGAGAAGAAAATTATCGAGAAGAACAACAAAGTGAAAAATTTATTACTGACTACTATTGCTCCATCAGAGTTCTATTTGATATCATTGTGTGCAAGTGCAAAGGAGATTTGGGATATCCTATCCGATACATATGAAGGGACTGATACCATCAAGGAAACCAAAATAAATGCTTTAATTCAACAGTATGAATTATTTAAGTTTAAGTCTAATGAAGATGTCAAAGATGCTTTTAACAGGTTTACAGCTATTACAAATGAGCTTTCATCACTTGGAAAGAAACTTCCAAATCTAGATCTTGTGAGGAAAATGTTGAATATATTGCCACCATCTTGGGATGCAAAGAAAACTGCTATAGAGGAAGCTCAAGACCTAAACAAGCTAACTCTCAGTCAATTGAGAGAAAAGCTCATGGCATATGAGTCACACATAAAGACCATGCAAAGAGGAGAAGACGGTACCAAAGGGATTGCGTTTAAAGTCAAGGAAATAAAGCAAAATGAAACTGAAACAGATGATAGCGACGATGAGAAAGAAGAGGACATCGGTCTTCTAGCACGTAGACTCAACAGGCTGCTCAAGAAGCAAAGAGGTAAGAAGTTTAGTGTTTTCAAGAAAAGTACTGAATATAAGCATAATGATGCAGGAAAAGCATACAATGAAAAAGAAAAGAAGAAAGAGAAAAGGGAGATTCAATGTTACGAATGCAAAAAGCCAGGACACATCAAATATGAATGTCCAACACTGATCAAGAAAATGGAAAATTATAAAAAGAAAAGTCGAGCAATGCTAGCAACATGGAGTGATTTAGAGGATACAGAGACAAATTCAGAGGATTCAGAAGAAGAAGAGGATGAGGCAAATCTGTGTTTAATGGCTAGTTCTAAGGTACATTCTGAATCTGATGAAGATGTAACTGAAATTGACATGCTAGTAGAAATGAGTAAGCTATTAAAGGCACTAAAAAGGGCTAATACAAAATTAGCTAAGTATGAAAACGAAATAAAAGCTCTTAAGAATGAAAAGGAGGCAGTAAAGCAAACAAATTCGTTACTTACGGATGAAAATGATATCCTAAAACAAGAAAATGACTCCATGCATGTGAGTATTGAAAAATTAAGAGTAGAAAATCACCTACTTGAAGTAGAAACAAGTAACATGAAGGTAAAGATTGATGAACTGTCCAATTCGTTGAAAACTACCTTTAAGAAATTTGATGAAAGTGACAAGAAATTGACCATGTTAATTTCTTCACAAAGAATTTCAAATGAAAAACATGGGTTAGGATATGAGCATGGTTCGAGTTCAAAATCGAATCAAAATACAGTTTTTGTTAAAGCTAAACAAGTCTTAAGTGATGAATTCAAAAGTAAAAAGTACATTTCGAATACAAATATTGTTAAAAGAGGAAATACCAGAGACTTTTACAGAAGTTATTCTGACAAGAGGTATCCACACAATGGATACTGCAGAAGCAATACCAGAAGGTATAACAGAAGTTATACAAACCAGAACTTCCAGAAATAGGTAAATGACAGGTATAGGAATGCTAATTCTTATGCATGCTTCTTCATAAATAAATTTGGTCATATTGAGAAATTTTGCTATTATAAAAGAAATAAGCTCAGTAGTCAACAAGTAAATCGAAGAAATCAAATGAGCTTATCTTTTAAAGGGCCCAAACTTGCTTGGGTTCCTAAAAGGACTTAATTCTTTTTATTTGTACAGGAACATGAAGCTAAAATAAGAGGAACATGGTATTTGGATAGTGGATGTTCTAGACATATGACTGGAGATGCTTCATTGTTCAATAGCATAAATTGGGAAGAAAAAGGGTATGTAAAGTTTAGAGATGATAGTAGAGGTAAAATAATTGCCACTGGAACGATTGGTATGCCTACTTTTCTCACTGAAAATGTATATCTTGTGCAAGGTTTAAAACATAATTTACTTAGTATTAGTCAGTTATGTGATAAAGGTTATAGAATAATTTTTGATCAAGACAAGTGCTATGCTTTTAATGAAAATGATGAAAGATTATTTGAAGGAATTAGGAAAAGAAATATCTATCTTATAAAACCAGATGAAATCAATAATGATTGTTGTTTAATTTCTTTGAATGATCATGTTTTTGCTTGGCATAAACGACTAGGACACGTTAATTTTAATCACTTAGAAAAATTATCTAAAAAGGATATTATTAAAGGATTACCTAAGATAAATATTAAACAAGATGTGAAATGTGATACTTGCTTAAAGAATAAAATGGTTTCTGTCTCTCATAAAAGTAAAAATGTAATTTCAACTAAGAGACCACTTGAATTATTGCATCTTGATCTTTTTGGACCTACTAGAGTCTTAAGCATGGGTGGAAGCAAATATGGACTTGTTATTGTTGATGATTTTTCAAGATACACTTGGGTTATATTCTTATGACACAAAAGAGATACCTTTGATTCTTTTCAAAAGTTTGCAAAACAAATACAAAATGAAAAGGGAGTTTCCATAATTAGTCTTCGAACTGATCATAGAACAGAATTTCAAAATGCAAGTTTTTTAAAATTTTGTGAAGAACATGGTATATCTCATAATTTCTCAGCTCCATACACTCCTCAACAAAATGGAGCAGTGGAACGTAAGAATAGAACTTTACAAGAGATGACTAGATCTATGTTAAATGAAAGTGGAATTGCTAAGTATTTTTTGGCAGAAGCAGTTTCTACAGCTTGCTATATCATTAATAGAGTTTTCATTCGACCTATGACATCAAAGATTGCTTATGAGATGTTTCGAGGTAAGAAACCTAACGTTTCATATTTCCATATCTTTGGATCTAAATGCTTTGTGAAAAAGAATCCACTTAACCTTGGTAAGTTTGATGAAAGATCTGAAGAAGCTATTTTCTTAAGATATTCTCAAAATAGTCGTGCTTATCGTGTTTTCAATAAATCATCAAAAACTATTGAAGAATCAATAAATGTTAAATTTATTGAGGATTTAAAGGATGTCGATTCTGATGAAGAAAAGGACTCCAATTCTAAAGCAGAAGTTAGTTCAGAACCTAAGTCAGAAGCACCTGCTGTTAACATTCAAGGATTTGGTCATCCAGAACCTATTTTAGAGGCAAATACAGAAGGTACTTCAGAAGTTATGATCTGAACAAGAGGCTTCTAAAGCTTGGAGGTATAAGTCTGCACATCCTTTTGATCAAATAATAGGCAATATTCAATCGGGTGTTAAAACAAGAGCTAATCTACAAAATCTTGAAAATCATTTTGTATTATTATCTGAAATTGAACCTAGTAATATGGAAGAAGCTTTAAATGATGAAAATTGGATTATATCTATGCAAGAAGAATTAAATCAATTTCAAAGAAACAATGTATGGAATTTAGTTCCTAGACCTAAAGGAAAGTCTATAATTGGAACTAAATGGGTGTTTAAAAATAAATTAGATGAAGATGGTAAAATTATAAGAAATAAAGCAAGATTAGTAGCTAAAGGTTATTCACAAGAAGAAGGAATAGATTTTGATGAAACATATGCACCTATTGCTAGACTAGAAGCAATACGGTTAATGCTTGCATATGCATCTTATAAGGATTTTAAAGTTTTTCAAATGGATGTAAAAAGTGCATTTTTAAATGGCTTTATAAAAGAAGAAGTTTATGTAGAACAACCACCTGGTTTTGAAGATCCTTTCAAATCAGACTATGTTTTTAAATTAAATAAAGCACTATATGGTTTGAAACAAGCTCTAAGAGCTTGGTATGAAAGATTGAGTATGTTTTTTATCTCTAAAGGTTTTCATAGAGGAAAAGTTGACACTACTTTATTCTTGAAAACTTTTGATAATGATATCTTAGTTGTACAAATATATGTGGATGATATTATCTTTGGATCTACTAAAGAATTGTTGTGTCAAGAATTTTCTAAGACCATGCAGGCAGAATTTGAAATGTCAATGATGGGAGAGTTGACATTCTTTTTGGGGCTTCAAATTAAACAAACAAAAGAAGGAATTTTTGTTCATCAAGAAAAATACACAAAACAAATATTGAAGAAATTTGGATATGATGGATGCAAAAAGGTTACAACACCTATGAGTACTTCATCAAGGTTAGACTCTGACTTAAATGGAAAGAAGGTAAGTGAAAAAATTTATAGGAGTCTTATAGGTTCTTTATTGTACTTGACTGCATCTAGACTTGATATTTTCTTCAGTGTGTGTTTGTATGCTAGATTTCAAGCTGCAACAACAGAAATTCATTTATCAGCTGTAAAGCGAATTTTCAAATACCTAGTTAATACTTCAAATTTAGGCATTTGGTATCCTAAAAATCAGAATTTTGATCTAATAAGATATTCTGATGCAGATTATGCTGGTTGTCAAATTGATAGAAAAAGCACCTCTGGTACTTGTCAATTCCTAGGTGATAAATTAATTTCTTGGTCTTCTAAAAAACAAAATTCTGTTGCTCTATCCACAGCTGAAGCTGAATATGTTTCTATTGGTAATTGCTGTGCACAAGTTTTATGGATAAAACAACAATTGAATGATTATGGAATAAATTTTAAAACTGTGCCAATTAAATGTGACAACACAAGTGCAACAAATTTGACAAAAAAATCCAGTACATCATTCTAGGTCAAAGCACATAGAAATTAGACATCATTTTATTAGAGATCATGTGCATAATGGAGATATAAATGTTGAATTTGTGCCAACCGATAATCAATTTGCAAACATTTTTACTAAACCTCTTGAAAAGGTAAATTTTGAATTTATTATAAATGAATTGGGAATTTGTAACCCTTTTTGAATTTTATCTTTTATGCATCCATTAAGGGGGAGTTATCCCTTTTGCTGTTAACGAAAAGGGGGAGAATGATTCTATTATGATCAATACTGCTTATAATGATTCTATATGAATGATTCTATATTGCTTATGAGTGCTTATGATCAATGTGTTTATGATCAATGAAATTATAATGATTCTATTGTGCTTAAGATGCTTTTCTGACATGAAAGTTGTTTCTATATTTTGTTTATCTAATGGTGTTTTGTTATCATCAAAAAGGGGGAGAATGTTAAGTTCTCTAATTTAGTTTTGATGTTAACAAAAGAGGAATAATGTGTAACAAATGAAGATAGTACGTAATTTTTCTAAAGTTGAACAAGGAGACAGAAGCTTGTTCAGAACCTTCAAAAGTGTTATATAGACTATTTTTGTTCTGATAGAAGGTGTTTCAGAAGTTGTGTAGTGTATCCGTAGTTATCGTGTTAATCTTTCAGAAGCACTTTCAGAACCTTTACACTAGGAGAACAGTTGACAGGTTTGTTTCAGAAGCACTTTCAGAACCTTCATAACAGGAGGACAGTTAACAGGTTTGCTTTAGAAGCACTTTCAGAACCTTTCATGTTTGTCACGAATTTTTCCAGATTAAATTTCAAGGCCTAGCTCCACGTGTCAAGTATTTTTGGGTAATATACTTGATGTGTTTTACTAAAGTTTGATTTTATATCATGGGGCTTTTAATTTACATAAAGTTTTATAAGATTTTATTCAAAGATTTCATTTTATGATAAAATGAGATCATATAAAATTTACAAGTTTTATCAAAATTTAAATTTAGATATTTGTGCTATATTTTGGGAGATCCAGCAGTTACAAAGATAAGGAGAAGAAATATGGTTGTTACATGAAGATATGGTTCCACAATGTGAAGGATATCTTCAACAAACTTGATCCAAGAGATATATCCAAAGAAGATCTCGGTCAAACTAATTTATCCAAGCTTATCCTCATCAACAATATCACGGAATGCAGATTCTCTCCAACAGATCTAACTTATTTTTGAATTAAAAATTCAAAAATAAATTCAAGATTGTCACGTGGAAAGTAGCCGTTATGTTCTCTTCATATAAGGAGTGTTTAATTCAAATGAAAAAAGGAGAGAACGTTGTTGAACAGAAAAAGAGACACACGAGAAGAAAAGGCCCATACATCTTCAAGCGAAAAATCTTTACATATACATGTGAACTATTATATAGAGGAAATCTGATATTCCTCATTGATGTTGAAATTCCTTTCGTGAATAAGGAATTGTTTGTTGTTTCATCACTGTAGTTGAGTGATTAGCTTAGTAAAGAAGCTAGAAAGACTCAACAGTGAGACTTTGCCTTGAAGAGGTTTATGTTGTATATCTTCAATTTGTTTGATATAGTGAAACATAACCGGTATAGACAACCGGGACCCCGACGTGGAGCTGGAAGAGAGGACTGACGCGCGAGGCGGAACCTCTATAAATATCTGAGCATTCTATTCTTCTCTACTCATTTTATTTACTGCATATTATTGTTCTTCATTATTGTTATTCACGTTATTTTATTAGTCGAGAGTTTTGATTGATTTGCGAAAAAGTGAAACTTTAAGTAATTAATCAATTCACCCCCCTCTTGATTAATCTAATTGGGACTAACACAAACTTATCTAGGAAATCCCTAAGTACTTTATTCATTAAATCCATGAATGCAGCTGGTGCATTCGTTAGTCCAAAGGGCATCACCAGAAACTCATAGTGCCTATATCTAGCCCTGAATGTTGTTTTCTGGATGTCCTCTTCTCTAATTCTGAGTTGATGATAGCCTAATCTCAAGTCTACTTTGGAGAACACCTAAGCTCCCTACAATTGATCAAATAGGTCGTCTATTCCAGGAAGAGGATATTTGTTCTTTATGGTGACCTTATTTAACTCCCTATAGTCTATATAAAGCCTCATGCTTCCATCCTTCTTTTTCAGAAACAAAACTAGTGTACCCTAAGGAGAGACACTAGGTCTTATAAAACTATTATCTTGTAACTCCTATAATTGTTTCTTAGTTCTGCCAATTCTGTTGGTGCCATTTTGTAGACCGATTTTGATATAGGTACTGTATCCTATACCAAATCAATGTTGAATTATATTTCCCTGGCTAGGGGTAAACCAGGAAGATTTTTTGGGAACACATCAAGAAATTCCCTCATTATCTGTACTTCTTGATACGCACTACGCCCACCTATGACAAAACCCTATACCAATACGTTTGGAATTAAAACCCAAGATGCCAATTAATCGAAGTGGAACCGCGACCCGTTGCCTATAGATGAGGCAAGAACCTTGGTATACTATGTTGAAGCCACAATCGGGATGAAAGACCGATTGATAAGTTTGATTTGAACACCACGGAAGAGATCCGATAAGTTTAAGAGAAGTTTTTTGGAGAACCAAGAGAGGAATACTCTTCAAAATTATATTAATCAAAGTTCAATGTTTTTGTTTTCTAACCCTAACAGACTATTTATTTCGTAAAGAAAAAAACCCAAAACGACAAAACATAATAAAGTTGCGAAAAAAAAATAACAATCAGGCAATGTACGCTGGATATACGCCGGAGGCGTAGTGGATGGCGTAGAAGGCGGCGTAGTCCTTCTATAGCTCTCTAATTTCAACGCCGGATCAAAGCCGGCAGCATAGCGTTTTCAAGGCCGGCTGTTTCTCTACCTAAGCTAGCAGCTTTAATCTCCCTTATTAAGTCCTTGAATGACTTGTACAAATGCAAGTTCATTCTCATGGTTGCCCAAATCTTTTCTAGCTTCTTGGATATCCTTTATCCACCCGTTAAGTGCTTCTTTGAATCGTTTCGCTCGAGTTCTTGTGATCGGTCCAAGTGGCATTTCAAGAGGATCCACATTCCACCTTCTAGCTTGGCTCCCATCATGGCTTCCATCATTCCCCTCCTCTTGAAAAGGATTTATCCTTAAATCATTGCCTACATCAAAAGGACTCAAATCAATAACGTTAAAAGTAGCACTTACTTGATACTCACATGGAAAATCTAACTTGTAGGCATTATCATTGATGCGCTCAAGAATTTGAAATGGCCCCTCACCTCTAAGAAGTAATTTAGATCGACGTTGCACAGGAAACCGCTTTTTGCACATGTGAACCCAAACCCAATCTCTAGGTTCAAAGACAGCTTATCGACGACCCTTGTTGGCTTGTTTCACATACTGTTATGTCCTCCGCTCAATGTTAAGCCTTGCCTTCTCATGGAGTTGTTTAACAAACTCTGCTTTCTTCTTGCCATCTAGATTGACATACTTAGACATAGGAAGGGGAGATAAATCCAAAGGAGTTAGTGGATTAAAACCATACACAATTTCAAAAGGTGTAAACTTAGTAGTAGAATGTATTGTGTGATTATAAGCAAATTTAACATGAGGCAAACAATCCTCCCAACTCTTAATGTTCTTTTTAATGATAGCCCTCAACAAAGTAGATAAAGTTCGATTTACTACCTCAGTTTGACCATCAGTCTGTGGATGACAAGCAGTAGAGAACAATAACTTAGTTCCTAACTTAGCCCACAGGGTCTTCCAGAAGTAGCTCAAGAACTTAGCATCCCGATCCGATACAATTGTTCTAGGCATACCATGCAATCTCACAACTTCCCTAAAGAACAAATTAGTAATATGGCAAGCATCGTCTGTTTTGTGGCAAGGAATGAAATGTGCCATCTTGGAAAACCTATCCACAACTACAAAAATAAAGTCTCTACCATTCCTAGACCTGGGTAATCCTAACACAAAATCCATGGAAATGTCTACCCAAGGCTCATAAGGAATTGGAAGTGGGGTATAAAGTCCATAAGGTTGGACTCTAGATTTTGCTTGCTTACAAGTGACACATCGCTCACAAATCCTCTCAACATCTCGTTTCATGTGAGGCCAATAGAAGTGTTCTGCAAAACCCCTAAGGTTTTAGCTACTCTAAAATGCCCCATTAATCCTCCTCCATGAGACTCCCTCACTAATAACTCTCTTAAAGAACAATTGGGAATGCAAAGTTTATTCTCCCTAAATAAGAATCCCTCATGCTTATAAAATTTTCCATGACCACTCTTCTCACAACGAACATACTCTTCACAAAAATCTCGGTCAACAGCATACACTTCTTTAATATGCTCAAAACCAAGCAATCTAGAACTAAGAGTAGCGATAAGAGCATACCTTCTAGAAAGTGCATCAGCAACAACATTTTCTTTACCTTGCTTGTAGTGGATGACATAGGGAAATGTTTTGATAAACTCCACCCAACAAGCATGCCTTTTGTTCAACTTATGTTGTCCCTTCAAGTATTTCAAGGATTCATGATCAGTGTGGATCACAAACTCTTTTGGCTAAAGATAGTGTTGCTAAGTCTCTAGAGCTCGAACCAATGCATATAACTCATTGTCATAAGTAGGGTAGTTCAAGGTTGCCCCACTTAGCTTCTCACTAAAGAATGCAATTGGTCTCCTCTCTTGCATGAGAACTGCTCCAATAACTATTCTAGAAGCATCACACTCAATCTCAAAAGTTTTAGAAAAATCAGGTAAAGCAAGTAGTGGCGCATGAGTCAACTGATTTTTAAGCGTCTGAAAGGCCTTCTCTTGTTGCTCTCCCCAACTGAACCCCACCTTCTTCTTGATTACCTCGGTAAGTGGTGCTGCAATGGTGCTGAAATCCTTCACAAGCCTCCTATAAAAGCTCGCTAGTCCATGGAAACTCCAAACATTACTTACATTAGTTGGACTAGGCCATTCTTGTATCGCACGAATCTTCTCTTCATCAACCTGTATTCCTTGTGCACTAACAATAAAACCAAGAAACACAAGTCTGTCTGTGCAAAAAGTGCACTTTTTGAGGTTAGCATATAATTTCTCCTTTCGAAACACTTCCAAAACAGCCCTCAAGTGAATTATATGGTCTTCCAAACTCTTACTATAAATGAGGATATCATCAAAATAGACTACCATAAATTTGCCAATAAAAGTCCTCAAAACATGGTTCATAAGTCTCATGAAAGTACTAGGTGCGTTAGTTAAACCGAAAGGCATTACTAACCACTCATATACACCATATTTTGTCTTAAATGCTGTTTTCCATTCATCACCTTCTTTCATTCTAATTTGGTGATATCCACTTTTCAAATCAATTTCGGAGAAGACACTTGACCCATATAACTCATTTAACATGTCATCTAAGCGAGGAATGGGATGACGATACTTTACCGTGATGTTGTTGATAGCTCGGCAATCAACACACATTCTCTATGACCCATCCTTCTTAGGCACCAAAATCACAGGCACTGCACATGGGCTCATGCTTTCTCTCACATACCCTTTCTCCATCAAGTCATTAACTTGCCTTTAGAGTTCCTTTGTCTCCTCTAGATTACTCCTATAAGCTGGCTTGTTTGGAATAGATGCTCCGGGTACAAAGTTAATCTGGTGCTCAATACCACGAATAGGTGGTAACCCCTTTGGAGTCTCCTTAGGGAAGACATCTTCAAAGTCCTGCAAAATAGGCACAACCACACTAGGCAAAGAGTTAAGAAGTTCGTTAGTATTCAAACAAGTTTCCTTAAAAACCAACAACAACATAGGTTGCTTCATCACTAACGCTCTCCTCACTACACTCGCTCTTGCCACACAACTCTCCTTTTGCAAGGCTGCACTCTCCTTTTCACTCACCACCAAAGTTGATCCCCTCTCAACTTGGCCTCTCACACTCTTTCCAGCCTTCCTCTCTTTTTCCTTTTGGTATTGACTTTGTGTTCCTTTTCTTTTTCTATGTCTTTTGCTCTCTCAATCTCCCTCTGTTTTTCACTCACCTTATATTTTGCAAAAGATTGTTGTAGCTGCAACTGATCCTCATACACTTGTTTAGGTGTTAAGGGTTTAAGATTATGGCTTTTGCCATGGTGAACAAGTGTATACTTATTAGAAAAGCCATCATGAATAGCCTTTCTGTCAAACTGCCATGGCCTCCCCAACAACACATGACAAGCTTGCATCGGCAATACATCGCATAATACCTCATCCTCATACTTACCGATGTGAAAAGTAATTAAGGCTTGCTTACTCACCTTAGTCTCGCCACTATCATTCAACCACTGCAATTTATAAGGGCTAGGGTGTTTAGTGGTCTTGAGCCCTAACCTCTCAACAATAAAAGTACTTACTACATTAGTGCAACTCCCCCCATCAATGATTAAACTACAAATATGGTCACCTAGATAACATCTAGTATGAAAGATATTCTCTCGTTGCACCTCCTTTTCTTCCTTCACCTGCACATTCAAAGCTTGCTTCACTACTGCCACTAACTTCCCCACTGTAGGCTCCTCTTCATCACTAACATCCTCCAATGGAGGCATATCATCATCTTCACTATCCCCCTCAGTCTCATACTCACCATCATCGTGCAAAATCATAATGCGTCTATTCGGACATTGACTAGCAATATGGCCTCTTCCTTGGCATTTAAAACATTTAATGTCACGATTTCTAAGAGTAGAAGAATCAGGTTTACCTTGATTACCAAGAGTAGAACCCCCTTGCTTCTGCTCTCCTTTTGGCTTGGTGGGTAAAGACTTTTCTTCCTTCCTCTAATGGTTAGTCTTCCAAGTAGATGAACCAGCACCCTATTGAAACCGGGCAGTACTACTACCTTTCCTCCTGTGTTGGTTCTCAACCTTTATAGCCATGTGGACCATATCTTCCAATTCTACATAATGCTGTAATTCTACTACATTTTGAATCTCTCTATTTAACCCAGCAAGAAACCTAGCCATGGTAGCCTCTCTATCCTCCTCAACATTTGCTTTAATCATAGTAACCTCCATCTCCTTGAAATACTCATCCACACTTCGGCTTCCCTTCTTAAGAGTTTGCAACTTGTTGTGTAATTCGCGATAGTAGTAAGCAGGAACAAATCGCTTCTTCATCACCCTCTTCATCTCTTCCCAAGACTCAATGGGTGGTTCGCCATTCCTTCTCCTATTCAACATCAGTTGATCCCACCACACTATAGCATAATCTGAAAACTCAATGGCAGCAAGCTTCACTTTCTTTCTCTCACTATAATTGTGACAATCAAACACCAGCTCTACCTTCTTCTCCCATTCTAAGTATGCCTCGGGATCATTCTTCCTTTGGAAAGGAGGAATCTTCATCTTTATACTACCCAATTGATTATCCTCTCTGTTCCTATATCCTCTATCTTCCCAATCCTTAATTCCTCTATTCCTACCACCATAACCTCTATAGCTCCCGATAGAAGGTTCATCAAACTCATCATCAGAATTTTCATCTCCACCCCTTTGTCCTCTTTTAGAAAAAATCTCCCTCTTACGCCCTTGAAAGACGTTCTTAGATTGCTCCAGTTTCTGCTCCACTGTTTCATGAATTTGCTCCATTCCCTCCTGAAACATTCTCTTCATCTCACTCCTCAACACCTCAATTACTAACCTAGCATCAAACCTCCCCCTCTCACCTTCAGGAGAATTCTGCCTTGACATAGTTCCTGTAATAAAAGGTTAGTACTAACACAAATATATATATAGAATTAAACCTCACAATTCACTCCCTCACGTGTTTCACTCAAAGAAGGATATCCCACATTCGCTCGTGTATTCTCACAAACAGAGATGATATCAACTCACCAATCCCTCTTCTCAATTCTCTTGGAACTAATCCAAACCACAACAAATTCTTCCGTAGAATTCAAGAAAAAAATCTCTGGGCTTGAATTTTTCCTTTTTCCTTTTTTTTTTTTTTTTTTTGAAACAAGGATTGATAGAATGCAACTAAACTACTCAAGAAACAATTAACACTATGGAATTGAATACGAAGCAATGGTAGTACGAAGGATTGATATGATCGATTGGAGTTAGGGCTTTGATCTTACCTTTCTCAAATCGAACTGATTTTTAACAAACCTAGGCTCTGATACCAAACCGATACGAACCACACCCACCTGTGACGAAACCCTATACTAATACGTTTGGAATTACAACCCAAGATGCCAATTAATTGAAGTGGAACCGCGACCCGTTGCCTATAGATGAGGCAAGAACCTTGGTATACTATGTTGACGCCATAATCGGGATGAAAGACCGATTGATAAGTCTGATTTGAATGCCACGGAAGAGATCCGATAAGTTCAAGAGAAGTTCTTTGGAGAACCAAGAGAGGAATACTCTTCAAAATTATATTAATCAAAGTTCAATGTTTTTGTTTTCTAACCCTAACAGACTATTTATAGTGTTTACAATTCATAAAGAAAAAAACCCAAAATGACAAAACATAATAAAGTTGCAAAAAAAATAACAATCAGGTAATGTACGTCGGTGGTGTAGTGGGCGGCGTAGAAGGCGGCGTAGTCCTTCTGTAGCTCTCTAATTTCAACGCCGGATCAAAGCCGGCAGCGTAGCGTTTTCAAGGCCAACTGTTTCTCTACCTAAGCTAGCAGCTTTAATCTCCTTTGTTAAAACCTTGAATGACTTGTACAAATGCAAGTTCATTCTCATGATTGCTCAAATCTTTTCTAGCTTCTTAGATATCCTTTATCAACCCGTTAAGTGCTTCTTTGAATCATTTCGCTCGAGTTCTTGCGATCGGTCCAAGTGGCATTTCAAGAGGATCCACATTCCACCTTCTAGCTTGGCTCCCATCATGGCTTCCATCACTTCTTCCATCCTAACTTCTTCACTAGCTTCAACAGATATGGTTGCCAATACACTTTTTCCCCACATCTCGTAGGTAGGCAATCTAGTGGGTCTCTGCACTTCTAGTTTGTATTCAAAATATCCATCTCGGGGTATATTAAACTGTACCACCATGATGTGGCAGTCAATGGTGGCATGGTATTTTGATAACCAATTGATACCTAAAATAATGTCAAACTCTATCATCTCTAATACCAGGAGGTCTACTGGCATCACCCTATCATGTATTTCTATTCTCACTCCTTTACATATCCTACTTATTCTTTCTCCTACTCCTAAAGGAGTACTAACAGCCAAGCAATCATTCATATTTTCAACATCCAAAGCATATGCATAGACAAAATTCTCAAAAACAAAAGACACAGACACACTGGTATCAAATAGCACATATGCATTGCAGGAGTATATTGGAAGCATACTTGCAATGTTGTCCACATCTGAGATATCCCGGTGTTGCTGCTGATGAATGGCAAACACCCTACTAGGAACTCTTTGTCTAGGACCTCCTACCTATGGTCTACCTCCTTATCCTCTCACTAAAGGTCTAACTGCTTGTTGAACTGGCCCTACTTGGTTTCTAATCTATCCCTGAGGACAGTTGACTACCTTGTGTCCCCTCTGGTTGCACACATGACAGAAGATTAGGGGAACTAACCTTTCAATGCAATGTCTGCTAATGTGCCTATTTTCCCACAAGAGAAACATGCTCCATCTGGCCATCTACACTCTCTTAACTCATGAGGTTCGTAACATCTGGGACATTTAGCATTTATGTTTGCTGTAGTGAGTGCCAAAGGCACTTACTTGATCTGGAGAGGAGAGGCTACATCTCTAGGTGTTCTACTCTGCAGCAAATGATGTCTTTTACCCCTGTCTTGCCCCAATCCACTAGAGGTAGGTCTTTTTCCTAGAGCTATTACTGCTTTGCGACTCCTCTATTTTTCTATGCTCTTCTTATTCTGTTCAAGGCACTTCGCTTTGTCTACCATTTTAGCATATGTATTTAGCTGAAAAGCCCCTACTGCAAGTTGTAGGTCCAATTCCAATCCTCTCATAAACCTTCTGGCTCAAGACCTATCATCATTGCATACATTTTCGGGGAGGAACTGAATGAGACGATTCAGCTCTACCTTATACTCTTCAATAGTTTAGTTCCCCTATTCACAGTTATAGTAATCATTCTCCATTCTATCTCTGGAGCTGTTAGGGAAATATCTATGATAAAACAACTCCTTAAATACTACCTAGTTCATGCACTCCCCTGCAAGTCTAGGGACCGAAGCCCACCATTTTGCTGCAGTTCCCTTTAGCATGAATGCAACATAATTCACCTTCCTATCTTCTGGTATTTAAAAGGCAGCAAAGGTCTTCTCAATCTCCTGTACCCAATCCTCAGCCTCAATTGGGTCATCCACTCTGAGGTTAAATTCCTTAGCCACTCTTATGAACCTATCAAAGATGATGGGCTCATTGGCATTCCTGTGTTGTAGGTTCCTAAGGGTGAGGATCAATCTAAGTTGGAGTCAACCTATAAAAGCTGGTACCTAGGTGAGCAGAAATAATAAGAAAGGTACTATGTAAACTTAAAGTATGAAAAGTTTCTTGACATCTATTTCAAATGTAGAAGACTAGGCCACCTAACAACTAGATGCAGCGAAGAAGGAGATAACCTTAGATTTGGCTCATGGTTAAGAGCTAATGTGATCAAATCAATCAATAATGGAGAGAGTTCAACTAGTAATGCTTCACTAGCTCACTTTTCTTCTATGGATGCGGCATCTAGTGAATTAAGTCTTGTTATGCATCTTTCAGCTCCAAGAGGCCCAAATAGGTTCAAACCAATTGAGGATGCACCTACTTCCTACCCTGTGAGTGCTTCTCTACAAACCCCTTACATACCCCCTTTTAAGAGAAACATATCCATATAGCAGGGCAACCTATGTCAACCACATAATTCCTAAGAAACTTCTACCTTTACACCAACATAACCAACACCACTATCTAATAAACAAGATGAGATAACTAACCCCATGAAATTGAAGCTGAACAGCTATAAGGATACCTTCAGGGAAGTGCTCACAAAGTTAAAATTTCCATTTGTTTCCTCTCCATCAATGCCTATAAAATCAATAACCCCCGCAACATGCACACACACAACTGTAAATCACTACATAGTGAAATTTCCAACCTCTCCCCCTCTATCCCCAAACCCCAAAACCTCTACCTAAGACAAAACCTTCTCCCACTCACCTCATTCCTACCATACAATAAGTTGTATTCAAAATGACAACAGAGGAGTCTCTATCTAGGCCATCAAAAAGGTTGAAATTTGAGAATCTAGCTCTTGCAATACAATGTAAACAAAAGAAGTCCCTAGTTAAAAGAGAAAGAAAGCCCAAGAAAGTGCAAACAAGATCACAAAAGGTTGGGACACCTCCTAACCCTATGAATTTATCCTAAGAATACTTAGTAAATATTCCCATTCAGCTTGTTAAAGGCTTTCATAATGGCAATGGTGGCTAGCTAGAATCAACCACATGAGAGCCATGATCATCATAAGCTGGAACTATAAAAGAGTGGAGACCCACTTAATAGTTTAGCATCTATGGGACCTCATCTAAAGATACAATCTATGCATAGTTTTCTAATGGAGACAAAGAATAACCCTAGAAAATTGGTGAAAATCTGTCGAAGAATGAGATTTGGAAATGCGTTTTACATTCCTCTAAATGGCTTATTTAGTGGTTTAGCACTTTGGTGGTTGGATGATGTAGTAGAAATAAAGGAATTTACCAAAAATTACATCTAAACATCAATTCACTTGGCAAACCAATCCTGCTTTCTCATGTCTCTTAGATATATGCTAACTATGTTTAGTCACAAAAAGGAAGGAGGCAACCCACGATGCACAAGACTCATGGACTAGTTTAATAATATGATTTTGAATGTGAACCCCAATGACCTAGGTTTCCAAGGATCTAGATTCGCCTAGTCAAACAAAAGAGAGGATGGTGGAATTTTCTTGGAGAGGTTCAACAAGGCCTTAGGTTCTAAAGAATGGTTAGAAAAATTCCCTAGGACTCAAGTGGTAAATAGTGAAATGATTGGTTCGGATCATGTAGCTCTAGTTGTAAATACAAGTCATATGGACAAGAAAGAAAGGGAAAAAGTGATTCAAGTTTGAAAATATATAGACCACATTAGAAGGGTGTAGAGACACAATAGCATCAGCATGGCAAGAGAACCTTCCTAAAAGGCATCATTATCCACTTGGCTATAGGCTTAAGTGATGTAGATGGAAGTTGATAGAATGGAGTACAAGAGCATTTCAAAATAATAAGACATAAATTAGGCATTTGCAAAGAAAGCTTGTGGATGTACAAAAGGAAGGAAATTTTGATAGGAGGAGGGAGTAAGATCTTATTGGAAATTTTGAGGAACTATGGAAGAGGAAAGAATTGTACTGGCATCAAAGATCAAGGGTAAGTTGGTCAAGATAGGGCAACAAAAACAAAAAAAAAAAAAAATTTCACTAATGCACCTTGATGTGCAAGCAAAAAAATAAGATTTTGAGATTAAAAGGATATAGAGAGAATTGGTTAACGGAAGAGGATAAAATCATGAACGTATTTGATAACTTCTATACACATCTCTTTAAATCAAATGGGAGAAGGAATTAGGGAAATGTACTAGAAACTATACCCACAATTGTGGGCAAGGACACAGATGATATGTTATGTAGGGTACTTGTCAATCGTTTGAAACCTGTTTTGCATGATATTGTAACAGAAACTTAAACCGCCTTTATGTCTAGAAGAGTTATACATGACAATATGATCATTGCTCATGAAGCCTTTCATTTTTTGAGAACCTAGCAATCTAGCCAAAAAATGCTTTGTGCTTGTAAATTAGACATGAACAAAGCCTATGACATGTTGAATGGGATTTCTTGAGAGCAGTTTTATCTAAGCTAGGATTCAATGAAACCTAGGTAAAGTGGGTAATGAATTGTGTTAGTCTATATCATATAGGATTCTAGTGAATGCAAAAATTGCTCGACAAATACACCCCACTAGAGGCTATAAGTAGGGTGACCCTTTATCACTTGCCAACTATATGGGGTAGAAACAAGTCTAAAAACCCTTCAATTTGTCAAGGATAAGATCTAGGTAAAGTTGAGTAACTGGAAAAGATGCATTTTATCTAACATAGGGAGGGAAATATTGATAAAATCTGTTGCCAATGCAATTCCTACTTATCCCATGAGCTGTTTTAAATTTCCAGCTAAGTGGTCCAGGAAGGTTTCTACAATGATAGCTCAATATTGATGGGGCAAACAATGAATGAAGGAAGATCCATTGGCTAAGCTAGGACAAGATTTCAAATCTGAAGTCAAAAGGGGTTCTAGGATTTAAGGACTTGAATGACTTCAATTCAACTCTACTCACCAAACTTGCATGGAGGATCCATTCCAATCCAAAAGCTTTCTGAGTGCGGATGCTTAAAGGCGTTTATTTTCCTAGCACATCTTTCCTGCAGCTATGAGAGAATCTAGAGACTCTTAAGGATGAGCAAGCATTTTAAATGGTAAAAGTCATCTTTTGCAAGGAGCCTTATGGTAGATGGGTGATGGTCTTTCCATCAATGCCACATCAGATAACTGGATTCTGAGCTTGAGTGGCTTCAAACCCTCTTTCAACGTTGGCACAATGAATGATGAAATGTATGTATCAGAGTTGATTGATGTGGAAAACAAATTTTGGAAAATAAATGAACTAAAACGGTGTTTTGAAGATTTGACAGTCAAAGCTATCAAAGAAATTCCAATCCCCCTTGTCACTACTAGTGACAAACTTGTTTAGCCATATGAAAGGATTGGGAAGTGCAGTGTGCGATCATCCTTTAACAATATATAAGATGCAATGCAAGTCAAGCTAAGACGGAAGCATCATCATCGCACCAAATTAGCAAAAGTACTTGGAATCAGGTATGGAACCATCCCTATTTGCCAAAAATTAAGCATTTCATATAGAGAGCGCTGAACAATGTGGTAGCCACACAATACAACCTTATGAGAAGGCGTATAGTGGATGATATGTGCTTTAAATTTGCTCCTATATTAAAGCAACAGAATATATGCTACTATGTTGTCCTTGGACAAAACCAATTTGGTTTGAAGTTTTAGGGATCAAAATTAATGTAGATAAGGTAACAACGTTGGATGCTTGGTTAAGTGCATGCCTGATGGGTGTTGCAAACAAAAAGCAAGAGGCTCTTCACTTGTTTGCTAAATTAATAACGGTAATGTTGTGTATTTGGAAAAAAGGGTGTAATTCTATCTTTAATGAAAAATCAATCTCCTGATGTTTATGCCACTATTAATGCTTGTAAAAAGAACAATCAAAATTAAAAATGTGCAACAATGGCAAACTGATTTGGATGGAGAGAGCTGTTCACATGATGAAACAGTTGTATGTTGTTATCCTTCTTCAGCAGGCATACCAGTTGATAACTAAAGACATGATGGACAGGTTTCAAGCCATTTATCACCAGGAAGATGGAATTTTTGCAGGAATTCGTAAGCTTCTATGCGTCCAAGAAGGGAAGTAAACGCAGCCAACAGCTGTAGGCAGAAATACCAACACCTAGTCAACCCTGTCAATGGACAAGACAGCTCTCGTGAAACGAAATGGATAGCTCCTAGGAGTAGCTATATTAAGGTAAATTCTAATGGTACCTTTGATCCAACATCAGGTGAAGCTGCAGTGGACTTTATTGGAAGAGATTCTAATGGTATTTTATGTGGTAGAGTTGGCAGATTGTGACACTGGAACATCTGACATAGCATAACTCAAAGCAATGGCTGAGGCGGCCAAATACGCTTATTAGAAGGGTTGGGTTATGGTAAGTTTTGAACTAGATTACGCAGCGGTATATGAAGCTTTTAAGTGTCTCCCAAAAACTGCTTAGCAATTCCATCCTTAGTTCAAGTCGTACCAATTCAATCTTGTTAGACAAGAAGCTAATAAAGTAGCTAATTGGATAGCGACCCAATCACGTAGAAGATCTTGTCCAACTAACTGGATGTCACATTTTTCTCCTGATTTGGTGTTCATTTTGAAATCCGATTCTTGGGGGGTGCGGGGAAGTCGAGGAGCAAGGCAATCTGCTGGTCGTTATATGCATAATACATAGTAAGTGGTTGAAGAAATTGAACGAGTTTAGCAAAAATACATACAACGGCAATAAAAAGGCTGTAAAATCAAACACAAAAATTCAAAACATCTTGTTAGTAGAACCGTATTTACGATATAATTGAGGCGTCCAGACCCTGAGGTTATTGCAGGTGTTTGATGTTTTTGTGAATAATGTAGGGAGTATTTCTCTTAATAGTTGTATTTGTATCAGTACATGTGCGATAAGTGCCGATTCGATGCTTGTTTAGCTAGCAAGTCAAGCAAATTTGGCCAGTTAACATCATTCGGTTATTTTGGAAATTCAAAGCTGTGACCGAGTAAGAGGAGAAATCAGCTGTGTGATAAGAACTGTGGTAAGGTGCCAGGTCAGTTTCCTAGCTTTCTTGCAATAATTCATCACTTTGTAGTCCTAGCTCCATCACATCTTCATTAGAGCAAGAGCAAAACAAAGGTGATAGCAGAATTTACGATCATTTCTCACAGCCTAAAGATTCAAGTACAAACAAAATGATCAACATAAAAAGCAAGAGATATTTATGTGAAAATTCATCATTGGGGTCCTGTCATGTCTGAAACATCAATCTCAAATTACATCCTCGAGTACAAGGGAGCGACCTTCATACTGGAACTGACAAGCCTTTCTTTGCCATACCGTCAAGGATGTCATTAAGAGTTTGGCAAACTCCAACTATCTGCAAAAGAAAAATTATGTTCATTCCAAAAGAATCTGCATATTGGCACTTTTTAAATGCCATACCAACTCTCAGATCAATTAAGAATATATCAGGAAATTAACATTAACCCTCACTTCAATCAATCCAGGTAAGCTTAAGATAAATAATGGCCCATTTACTTTGCTATGATAGGAGGGAATAAAATAGTTTTTCTTGGAATGGCATCATTTCCCTTGTTCACATGAAATTCGCATGGGAAATGATTATTCCAGGAGTCAATTAAATAAGAGAGGGAATGAAATTGTCATTGTTGGAAAGACATCTATTCCTTTATTTACTTGAAGCTTGAATGGGGGGAAACTATTCCGGAGTAAAAGAATAAAGCTTTTATCCAAAAAAAAAAGAAAGAATAAAGTTAGCATTAGTCAATCCTTCTTGAAAAAAAAAAATGTTTCATAATTATGCGATAACTTTATTCCCACCAAAATTACACAACTCATGCACCATCACCATCACCTTCGCCATCAACCATACACCACTATCAGTACCATTGTTTCATCAATACCATTTTCGCCACTAGCACATCCACCAACATCCCCAACACCACCACCATCCAATCACTGGTGTTGCAACCGCAACTACCATAATTGCTATACACACCGCCACAACCACCTTCACTACTGCTACAACACCATCACCTGCTACCAACCTACCATCACTACACCACCACCAACTACCACTATTGGTACTGTTGCTACCCCTATCACCACCACCACCATTACTATCCCTGTACCCCCCACACCAATGCCAAAACCATGGTTGTGTACCACCCCACCAGCATGGTCATCACATCACCACCACTATAGTGGGTAGTAATGGTTCAAGAATGATGGCAATGGCAATAGCAGTGGAAAAGTAGTAGTGCAACTTTAATGGTATGGGCTGGTGAAGATGGTCATATTTTTCACAAAACAATCACATATTAATACATTTATTCTATTCTTTACTTTTTTCCGCAACACAGTATTTTTTGTTGGATAAATAATTAATTTTATTGCTCCAAAATGTTATACAACCGTGGAGATATAGGAAATTTTACAACATGATAGCATAAGTAAGAACAAAACATGGCCAATATCTTAAACGGTTACATTTTGGATGTATATGCTCTAATTTGATTCACAATGGAACATGGGTTCAAGAGCACATCCCCTAGGTGTATATTGTTACACACTCTCCAGATGTAGTAAATTGTCGCTGCTAGTCTCGCTCTCTAAGCTAAGCACATAGGAGATGATGAGTTGGCTGTAGCAACTAATAAGGTGGTTGCACCCAGCTAGTTTCTGAAGGAAGGCGGGCACTAGAGGTGATCATAGACTAGATTCCAAATCAAGGATAAGTAGTTGCACTCGAAAAAATAGGGTATGATCTTCGGGTGCTTGATGGCAAAGGAGGCAAGTAGCAAAGGTAGCAATGCCCCATAATGTCAACCTATCGAGAGTAAACAATTTACCCAATCAAGCTCGCCATAAGATAAAGGAGTGTCTCGACAATGAAGTTTTGTTCCATATCACCTTATGCCAAGGGGTTGTGAAACTTGGTGGTCTTAGAAAAGTGTATCCACTTTTTATAGTATACTCCCCTGTGCTGGTGTGAATCTAGTGGAGACAATCCGAGCAAGGAGGGTTAGGTTGGATTGTGGATGGGATGTGGAGGTTAGTCCAAAATTGGCCTCTCGATAAGCTCCATTCATTATCTTCCATTAAGGAGCATAATTTTGTTATGGGTGGAAATCCGACATTTCCCATCTCACAAGCACTAAATATTGTATCCAAAGGGAAAGATGGGAGCCAAAAGCCAAATCAAAGTGAAATAATTAGTCCACTGGTAGGTTCCCACTGGAAACTTAAGCAAAATAAGCCCTTGAGCTTCAATAGTTTCTTCCAGGACCAAGAGTAGATGGTGGGGCTCTAGAGGACCAGAAATTCCTTTCTTTCAGGAGTATTGAATGAACCCATTTAGGTTACAGACTCCTTGAGCCTTCCTTGCATAGGTGCCAAATATGTTTAAATTAGATGGCCTTATTCCATTGCCGTAAATTGGGAATACCTAAACCACCACATTTCTGAGGCTTACACACCACATCCCACCTCAGTTTTGCCTTGGTATATATGGTCAATCTCCTGCTATATAGGAAGTTCTTGAGTAACTGTTCTATCTTCATTATGATAGATTTAGGCAATAAGAAAATAGAACTCTAGTAGATCTGCATAGGAAAGAGAACCGATTTGACTAGCTGCGGTTTACCTACATATGATAGGTATTTTGATGTCCACACGTTGATGTGCGCTACCATCCTCTCCAGGAGAGCATCATAATCCTCTTTTTTCAACTTTGTTGAGATTAATGGTACCCCCAGATAGCTCACTGGCAATGTACATTCTAGAAACTGAGTAGTACCAAGGATGTCCTCTCACACTCTTGCAGAGACATTGGAAAAGATATTGCTCTTTCGGTTGTTGGCTATTAGTCCTAAGATTGAGTGGAAGCGTTGTAAAGTTTCCTTGATCAAGGACACAGATGCAATATTGCCTTTTGTGAAAATAAGGATATTATTTGCAAAACAAAGATGGATTAGTTTCTCAGGTTTACACCTCCAATGAAGGGAGAATTGGGGGTACTTTGATAGTCTCCTAAGTAGAGTGGAGAGTACTTCCATTCCCATTACAAATAGGTAAGGCAATATTAGATCCCCCTGTCTCAACCCCCTGTGGCTAGCAAAATATCCCGTTAGTTCACTGTTAATGAAAATGAAGAACTTCGAAGTGGTCAAGCATTGCTCAAATAGGGATTAGATGTGTTAAGGAAAGTTCATAGCTTTGAGTACCTCAAGCACAAAGTCCCACCTAATCATGACATATGCCTTTTGCAAGTCCACTTTTAATGTGCATCGAGGTGCTCCTGATTGGGAATGATAGCCTGCCATCAATTCCTAGGCAATAAGAATATTGTCTGTTATTCTCCTCCCGAGGATAAAAGCTGCCTATTCTCGTCCTATCAAGGAAGGGAGCACCTTCTTAATATGCGCTGCCAATATTTTGGATATGGCTTTGTATAGGACATTACAGCACGCAATTGGGCAGAAATCTATAAGCTTGGACGGGTTAGCCACTTTAAGGACTAAGGAGATGATGGTAGCATTGATCACCTTAAGTAGGCGCCCTAATGTCAAGAATTCTTTGGTAGCTTCAATCAGGTCATCACCGATAAGATGCCAGGCCTCTTTAAAGAATTTAGCAGAGAACCCATCCAAACCCGAGGCTTTATCATTTGCTTGCGAGAAGAATCCCCATTTGATCTCCTCAATAGTAAAAGGGGCATCAAGTTCAAGCTCTTGTTGCTCACTCAATCTCCAAGTCACCAGATTATGGACTTCAATTGGATCCAAGCAATCATGGTGCTGCTGATATAGTTGCTAGAAGTGAGTTATTGCTAAATCTTTGACCACCTCCTCACCAATTGCCTCACTTCCATCCTCCCTTGACAAGCGATATAAGGAGCTTCGGTTGTGTAAGTTTTTCATGGCTTTGTGGAAATAAGAAGTGTTTTTATCCCCCAACTTAAGCCACTTAGTTCTTGATTTTTGTTTGTAGAAGCTCTCCTCCGCCCCCCTAAGTAAATAGTATTCTTTGAAAGCCTCCTCCTCCTCCATGCGAGGTGTGTCTCCTACCGCATAAATCGAGGCTTGCAGTTGAAGTAATATGTTTTTCGCTATTTGCACACATCCTAAGAGATGAGAATACTCAGTCTAGTTGAGGCACTTAAGACCCTGTTTGAGCAACTTTAGCTTCCTAACTTGGAACATGCTAGATCCCCCCACTTTTTCCTTCCATGTATCAGTAACTAACTCTTTGAACTTCTTGTGTTCAGTCTAGAAGTTAAAGAATTTGAATGGAATTTTCCTACGCCCTAAGCGATAGTCCATGCAAGCAACCACTATAGAATGGTTCGAGAGGATGGGGGACATGAATTTTGCTTGTGCACTAGGGAGTACATTTAGTCACTGATGGTTAACCATAACCCTATCCAGCTTTCTCAAAATGGGATTATGGTTTTGCTTATTAAACCAAGTGAAAAAGTCACCCCCATATCTCGAGTCTTCTAGCTCAGTGTGTGCAACACAGTTCTAGAAATCCACCATTGCATCTGTCATTCGCAGCCTTCCACCAATTTTTTCAGATGGGGATTCCGTGGTGTTGAAGTCCCCAAGAACCAACTGAGGATGCGGGCTAAGTGAGAAGGCTAAGGCCATGAGGTTACTCCACAAGGATTGCCTTTCTCAATCATTATTAGAGCCATAAATAAAGGTAGCAAAGAATGATAGACTTAGTCTTAAACTCATCACTGTGCAATGCATAAACTGTATATATTCAATCTCCACACTCACATTCCATTCACAAGGATTCCATACAAGCCACAACCTCCTCCTTGCTGCTGAGTTTATGATAACCCACCACCATGGACCCAAGATGTTGCTAATTGTCTCTTCATTAGCAGGATTTACTTTTGTTTCTAGAAGATCCATCAAACTTATGTTATGGTCTTGACAAACTTTCTTAACTTCCGCCACTTTGATGGGGTCATTAAGGCCCCTAATGTTCCAAGCTGCCAAATGCATGATAACTAATAATACGGAGGTCTCACAACTAGGTGAAGGTCCTCCTCTTCCGCTGCTTCTTCCTCCTACGGTTGGATGAGCTAGACCCCTTCACACTCTTAGAGTTATTTCTGGAGCCTTGATGCATTCGGGTTAACAAATTATTGAGGAGAGTGTTTTCGTACTCAGTCTCCACCATATTTTCACTTTCCAAATGGCTAGAAAGAGCAATGCCTCAAGCTTAGGAAGCCAAGACCTCCTGTTGGGCCATGGTATCAGGCACATATGTAGGCATATCAGTGTCCAAAGCAAATTCCAGGCTGGGGTTCACCTTCACTAGAAGCACTTCATTCTCATCGTTATTCCCCACATTCACTACAGCTTCAGTATCCCTCTGACATGGAACAGTGGCCTCCCCATTCTCCGCTACAACCTCCTCGATTTCCATCCCATTTTCTATGGCTTGCTCACTGTGTAGCCTAGGAACAGGCCTCATTTCCTTGGTATCCAGTGGTACAGTAGCTAACTTCTTAAGAGGGGATTGAACCTCCTCACTTTCCTCCACTCTTGACTAATGGCATAGGGATGCATGATCTATATTCCCTCCCATTCCTTCCTCGTGCAATTTTTTTTTACCCTTATCTGCTTGTTTCACGAGAATCCAGGTCTCCTCCAAGACCTTCACTTTGGAGCTACTTGTCACGGCTGGAGCACTCTCCTTTAGGTCTGCCCTACATATGTGACCAAACACCTTACAGCTTTTGCACCTGGGAGGGAGCCACTGATACTCCACAAGGATTCTCACAATCAATCCCTCAGAACACTACTTCAACTTGGGATATTAACTCCTCCTTAGCATCAATCTCAATCAAAACCCTTGCATGGTTGGCCCTTTGCTTAGAAGTTGTTAGGGTATCGACTTTAAGAGGGATTCCCATGCCAATAGCAATATAGCCGATGCCCTCCTCATCCAAATATTTGCAACACAGTATTTGAGTAAATAGCAGAAAAGTTATTACACATAATTGACAATCATAGGAAGTAAACAATATATATATATATATATATATAACTAGACTATTCTGGTAGTATTTATTCACAAGAAATAGATATTTTATTCTCCGTTTTTTTTTTTATTCCTTAAAGTAAACATGCCATAACAAGGTGGGTTGAAAAGAGTAAATTATATTCCATCACACCCAATTTTTTAAAATTGTGCACTTTCCCTCCTCCAACACATGAGAGTTCCATGATTTTTGCACATGTGGGCATACACAACATATTGTATGATGTGCCATTATCACACTAGAAAAGCTGATTAAAGCACAATAAGTGAGAAATTAAAATAAATTATAAAAAAAGATTTAGTAAAAAAAAGGAGAGAAAAAGTTGAATAAATAAAGAGAAACACAAAACCTAGAACTTAAATCCAACAGCCTCACTGCCAACCACCACAGGGCAGCCTTAAACTTGGCCACTAGCATCAACCTGTCCCTCTCTCTCCCATTCCCTCCCTCCCCCTATGTGCATGTATTGATATTGCAAAAATTATGGCCCCCACTCGTGTCAAATAGTAAAGCACCCAATTTTTAAAACATGGGGTTGTCTCTGTAATTTAGAAATTCAAGAGCAGTCGGCATAATTTACCTAAAAAAATGCATGAGCAACAGTTCTACACCCACAGTCAAAGTCCCCTTAAGCCAAAAAAGTAAAAAAGACTGGATGAAGGAGTCACCTGTTGATCCCATTGCTCCAGCTCTTCCGTGTCATCCTCAAAATGTATGACAGCTTCAACCTGGAACTTCAAATTATCAAGAAAGCTGCAGAAATTGGTACAAATTATATCTCTATACTCAAAAATACAGGAGTTGAGCACATGATGAAACTGCCTATGCAATTAAGAGCCAAAACACATTTGACCAAGATAATAAAGGTTTCAATAGCAAGCCACCCAATCAGTACTTGCCAAAATTTCCAATGGTAACATCATGGCCAGAAGACAACTCCAATAGTATCTGCGATGTTTAAAGGAATATATTAAAAAATAGAATGATTCTTGTGATTTAAGCTTCCCAGAATACCAACTTGAAGGTGCCAATAAAATGTCAAGCTCCCAAATAATGCTGCCCCCACAAAATTACATATTTAGATCCAGAAGGATGCTAAGTAGATATCAAGTTTACCAAAGAAAACATAAGCTGTTATATTTAATGTAAATACACCAAAACAGGATCCTATTTTGGTTCTGCTGTGAAATATCCAAATTAGAATTATTTTAATTTAACATTGTAGTTTCCTTGTAAAATCATGAGATCCTGTCCGGAACCTAAGAATTGCATAAAGTTCTCACAATTACCCTACATCCAAGATACACAGTTTTCTCATTCAATCTCATGCATGCCTTCATCTTGATCATTTCATTAGACTACTGAGCGTCCACATTCAAAGCATTAAAATCTTCAAAAAACAATTGCTTCTTGACTTGCTTAAAACAAATTTCTTGCCATGATTGCCACACCCCAAAATAAAATTGGTGCAAGTACTATGAGTTACGATATGCTCCACCTTCCTCAATCACAGGCCACCATTTTGACTAGATTAAATATCACATTTAATACATCAACTTTATCCAACTTTGCAATTAATTACCTGAAGTTTCAAAGTGTTAATTTGCTACCTTAGCTTTACCTAGTTTTGCAATTATCTACTTGAACTTTGCCCCCTTCTTATAATCAACTACCTAAATTTTACTTATTTTATAATTAACCACCCCATTCGAGTATTATAAATGATCTCAAAAAGTTTATAAATAGTAAAGTGATACTTTTACACTTTAGATAGTTAATTGCAAAAATTAACAAAGTTCAGGTACCAAATATGACATTAACTCTTTTGGTTAACATAAAGAAATAATTTTTTTTATAATATGCATGCTTGTGTCCACCATTATTTTGTTTTCATTGACATTTTTTACTTTGCCATCAATCTCACCTTCCATTTCTCATTTCATGCACAGCTGTATTGCTACAGAAGCTGGTTTTGCCAATAGGACCCCCCTAAATATAACATACGGTAATGAGGTTTTTCTTTTTCTTTTTCTTTTTTCTTTTTTTCCTATCCATTTGATAGAGCTTTTATTCTTTCTACAGCACCCAAAAAAGGTCTTAGGATTTTCTGTCCATGAGCATAGGATTACCAAAGCAGGTTTATCAAATTTTGCTCTTCCCAAAATAGTCCTGATACAGAGGCTGATCCAAAATTCTCACAAAGTATCTCACATACAGAAAAGACCCAACTTCTCCTGATAAACTTCTTAGCCTCAACATGCTAAAATGACAAAGATCATGACGACCATCCGAGACATGTTTCTTTCTTAAACCATGAGGTGGCTCATATAGAGTGCAATGTATCAGATCATAGTAGAGTCCCACTTTCAATACCTAGAGTCCACCTATTTGGATGTCCCTTATTATAACTTTTCAACAAAGACACTGATAAAATCCTAATTGATACATCTCCACATGAGCATCCTGATTTAATGCATGTATATCAGAGGTGTTCACGTCTTTCTACTTTAGAGTAACTTTGTTGTTCCTTTTATTACTTACATTAGTTGTGCTTCTTTTATTGCTAACTGTTTCTTTTGCAGGTTGTGTTAGTTAGTAGACGTTAGCAGATATTTCTGTTATTCTCTAGAATCTTCTAGAGAGATGACAGCTGTATTTTTCATAGTAGCTCTATAAATAGTAGTAGCATGAAGTAGGGAATTTAGAGAATGTAGATGATAGAACAGTTATAGATAGGAGACAAAATTCCCAAAAGAACAAAGTAGACTAAAGAGTTATAATAAAGAATGATGCCTAATGGCCAATGTTTATTAAGAGATTCTTAATTACAAAAAGTCTCTGGGACATATCAATTGGACTGCTATTTACACTAGGACTATATCTAGGGCACAAATCACTGCCCTGGATTATTAAAGACTCTTTTAATCCTAACCTTTTAAATAAATAGAAAGTCTTAACTGAATAAAACCCCTAAACAAAAACTAAATAAAGTAGGAAAATATTAAAATAGGAAATATTAATAAAGTTGAAAAAAAAAAAAGAAACTATATATTCTTTTTATTTAGAAAAGACGATGTTCCTGCAATTATCCCAAAAAAAAAAAAAAAAGACAATGTTCCTGCATCAATCTCGTCAATCTTTGTCAGTTCTTTACCAGCAATCTATGTGCTTCAACAGCAGGTTTACCCTACCATTTTTACTAGAAAAAGATGATAGATACCCTCCTTGACATTGCCTCTTGAACATCTATTACATCTTCAACATCTCCCTTTGCCTTTGGAAACTACAGGGCTTGTTCTTCAACATTAACCACCTCACCATCCAACCCTTCATATTCACACAGATCTACCACGTTAAAAATGGGATTGATTTGTAGATCAGCTGGTAATTCAATAATGTAGGCATTTGAGCTAATTTTCTTCAACACTACAAGACCCGAACTTCCTAGATTTCAGCTTGTGAGTTCCTTTGAGAAATCTTTCTCACTTCAAATGAACAGGAACTAGGTCCCCCTCTTCAAACTCTTTTAGTTCCATGATGCTCATAGGCAGCCTTCGCATAAGAAGTTGCTGGTTCTCAAAGCAACCTGTACCTCTTCATGAACTTGCTTGATATGGTTAGCAAAAGCTTCTCCATCATCACTAACTCTAGCCTCTTTTAGAAGTAGAACTAAATCAAGGACATGTTGACTACATAAACCATAAGCTGCTTCAAGTGGAGTCTTCTGTTTTTTTTTAGATAAAATGTCAGCTTTATTGATTTTCATAAAAGATATACAAAAGGTCAAGCCACTATACAAAAGACAAACTCTTAAAAGAGACCTAAAAACTCGAGTTTAGTACTGATAAAAAAAAAAGGTACTAAAATTGAGAACTCCGCTAACCAATCAGGTGGAGCTATTACTCACAGCAAAGCAAAAAAGATCTGTGCGGGTTATATCCACAGCTGTTCGAATACTCAAACCTAGTCTCTTTTCATTTCTTTTTTTCCATACATAATATATTACAAAACCAGTGACCAATTTCCACGAGAGTATGAGCCTTAGACCCAAAGAATTAAAGAGATCCTCGATATTCAAAGCTTCAGAAGACAGCAAGGATGATTTTGGCAGTATTTCTTCCCATATTCTCCAAATCTCACATACAAAAGAGCATTTAAGAAACAAATGACAGTGTGACTCTTATTCCCTACCACATAAGAAGCACCTATTTTGGGCCTTTAGGCCCCATAGGACCAGCTTGTCAAGAGTTATGAGTTTCTGTTAGGCAACTAACCATAGGAAGTAGGAAAACCTAGGTGCCAATCTCTTATTCCAAACAAAGAGATGCCAAAAAATTGAGTTTCTTTGTTGTTGGAAAGAAGCATAAGCTAGCTTGATAGAAAATTTCATCGTTGGCTTCTCTTTCTAAACAAACATATCCTCATGATCAGCTTTAGGATTGAGAGATCCTCCCAACAGCTCCACCTGGTCCCACGTCGCCTGCTGGCCATTCCCACTCATCTCCATCAATAATGGTACAAAATCTTGCTTCTTTACTAATGCCTGAAGAATAAATAATTCTTTCACTTAACCATGAAGTCAAGGTGCCTTTTGGGTGCCATTCATCATACCAAAGAGATATAGAATTGCCAATGCCCACTGCCCTCCAAGTGGAGTCTTCTTGATACTACAATTTACTGCATTGTTATAAGAAAATTCAGCTTGTGGTAATATCAACTCCCAGTTCTTCACATTACTCCCCACAAGACACCTCAGCAAATTACCCAAACTTCTATTGACCAATTCTGTTTAACCATTTGTTTGGGGATGGCATGTACTAAAATATTTCAAATCAGTCCCAAATTTCCTCCACAATGTCCTCCAGAAATGGCTCAAGAACTTCACATCTCATTCCGATAAGATAGAAGAAAGGATGCCATGTAATCCCACTACTTCTAGAAAGAATAAATCAACGATATGTGTAGCATCAAATGTCTTGGAGCAAGCAATAAAATGTTCCATTTTTGAGAAAAAATCTAAGACAACAAAAATGGAATCATGTCCCTTGGAAGATTTTGATAGAGCCAAAATAAAATCCATGCTTAAATGAATCCAAGGTGCATTAGAAATTGGAAGGGGAATATATATAAACCAGTCTTTTGAGAATTTCCACTGCCATATTGACACACGGCACACTGTTCAACAACCCTAGCCACATCCTGACTTTCAATCTTAAACTTTTCAGCTGACAAAAATCCACTGACCTTGTTTCCCATGCTGCTGGTTGTTACATTGACTGCTTCTTTTAAAGAATACAAGATGTGCTTGTTATTCCTATGAAAGGAATAGGCATTGGGTTTGGTATGGTGCTCCATATCAAGATCATATAACTAAGGTCAGCCTAAAAGGATGTGATAACATCCATTGGCACCACATCACACAAAGCCTCATCTTCTAAATTGCGACTAAAAGAAAAATTTACTAGACATTGAGAGGTAACCAACACCTCATTACCCTTTTTAAGCCAACCTATCTTATATGGATTTGGATGCTTCTCCATAGATAACTTTAGCTTCTCCACTACATCCTTTGAAATAAGACTCCATGCTTCCACCATTGATAATCACATCACAAATCTTACCGCCACAAAGAACTCAAGTTTTGAAAATACCATGTCGCTTCCAGTCTTCCTCTTCATCCCTAGTAGTTGTAGTCATCACTTTACAAACCACCAAGGATTGGCCTTGCTTGGTAAAGACATCAACCTCTTCTTCAGCATCATCATATTCATCATAGACAGTTTTAGTTTCTCCTTCGATCTTCCTGAATCTCTGCCAAATTAACCTTTTCTTGCAGATAAACATAAGGACTATGCCCACTCTCTCCACAAGTAACAGCAAATTTGTGAGCTGCTAACCATCTTGAAATTATTACTGGGGTTGCTATTGTGACTAATACCACAGGCTACACCTTTTCCCTTGTCAATCTTATAGGGGTTAGCAGTTCCCCAATTGTTTCCATTAGTAGGCTAGTCAAGTTGAAGGCTTTGATTAGTATTGACCCACTATCGAATTTGCTGAATAGTAATCTCTGGCCTCCAAGTTGAGCAATTTTCCTGCCATCAAAGCATACTGATGAGCATCCTCAAAATTAGATAATTAAACAACACCCATCTCGTCTCTAACTGATTGGTTTAATCCAGCAAGATAACAAGCCATTAATTGTTCATTAGTCTCATTCAACCCCACACAGATAGAAAGATTGATGAAATCTGAGATTTACTCATCATCCATCCTGGTACCTTGCTTCAAACAATGGAATTTTTCATACAACTCCATATAATCAGCCAGTAAAAATTGTTTCCACATCTTGGTTTTCATGTGTTTCAATGTGCAGATTTTTTGCTTCTGCTGACGTACACGTTGCTCTTCAACTCTCCACCACTTAAGTGTAAAATCCCCTTCAACTTTAGCTTCACAAACAGAACCTTGTGATTTTCTACCATGGGCTTCCACTCGAAATAATTCTGTATACTGGCTTTCTAATCTAAATAATCTTCAGCATGCAACTTTCCATGGAAATCATCAACTTCTATTTCAACTCCTCTGCCATTTAATTGAAGGGCATGTAGTAACCGATCTTCCAATCCACCTCTTGCTGCACAATTAGCAGTTCCAGCATCATAAAAGGGGTTCTCATCCTCTAATTCATCAATTTCATCCTCAAGACCTCCTTCTGAAAAGTCTAAGGGGCCATTGGTCCCTTCTGGATTCTCCATATGAGCTCCCATTAGTAACTACCACTGTAAAGCTTGGAATAGACCAAGATAAATCCTCAATCATATGATGAACCTCAGCCAACTCCGTCTGCTGGGCTTGATTGCCCCTTCCACAACCCCTACCTCACCCTGTTCCGATACCAATTGATAGAACAGTCATAGATAGGACACAAAATTCCCAAACAAACAAAATAAACCAAAGAGCTATAATAAAGGATGGTGGCTAACAACCAACGTTTATTAAGAGATTCTTACTAACATAAAGTCTCCAGAACCTAACAATTGGATTGCTATTTATACTAGGACTGTATCTAGAGCACAAATCACAACCCTTGATTATTAAAGACTCCTTTAATCCTAACCTTTTAAACAAATAGAAAGTCTTAACTAAACAAAAACTAAATAAAGCAGGAAATTATTAAAATACAAAATATTAATAAAGTTGGAAATAATGAATAAAATATATTATATTTTATTTAAAAAAACGATGCCCCTACATCGGTAGAGGATATGATGTAACGATTAATAGTTGGATCATTACCTGAATGCTCTAACGATTTATAGTTGGATTAAGTGCATGATTTACATCCGATATCAATTCAATCTTCTATTTTTGTGTACTCCAGTCTTTGGCCCTACAAATAACATCTGAATAAATTGTCTAGAGTGAGTGAATAGATTCATGAGCATTCCTCATTGAACCTCAACTTGGTATGATCTGATATTCAAATTTCTCATTAAATATGGAGGTAGGTTGTTAGGAACGGGGTGTTGTGATCGTGTGTGTGGTCGTGTAGGCTCGCTCGAGGATGCCTTAGCCGAGGCACCGGCCTTGCATCCTAACTTTCCTACGGTAAATAAGGTGTAAGGCCCGTTAGAGAGAACCTAGGATCTCAAAGGGGAAAAGTTTTGGTTAGTTTTTCTTCTTCCATTTCATTTGAATTCCATACATATTTATAGGCAAGTTTACATTATTTTCCCTCCTAATATTTCCCTAACTGTCTATCCTGAAGCTAACTCCCACTATCCCCCACTTCGCCTTCTCCTCGTCCTCTTTATCCCTACGTATGCTGCCCTACGTCTGGAAGGATCGGTTGGTTTCCCCCACGATCTCCACTACTGCTGTTACCCTCCTGCTGGTTGCCCTGATCGAGGTCCCTGGTCCGGGTGGTATGAGCCCGACGTCTGTGGTACACATGGGCATATGGTGTGACTACTGGGGTAGACCGTGTAACATAGGCCTTTGCAGCAGTCCTGACATATCAATATTTTGGACAGATCTTCCCCCATTCTAAAAGATAAATGTTTTTGACAGATTTTCAAACACCCCAAAATGTCAGAAATAGAACTCCATTAAATTCCTCTCATAATTCAGAGGCTTGTCAAGACCAGCTTCACTGACACCAATCCTTCTTTTCCTCTTAAAACCAACTCCTTGTTTATTTACATCCCCCTTCTCCAGAAAAGCTTCCCACAAACTTTATTCCAACTAAGCATGCCACCTCAGCATGTAGGACTTATTTCAATTAAGAACCTTTATTACCAGCCAGGCAAGCCAAATGAGCATTCATGCCTTTTTTATTACACTTATTTATTTACAATTATGCAGTAAACACTGCTTAGCCTCAATTAACAGTGGTATTATTAGCTGTAGACCTTCTAGAATAAACTTGTCCAAGAGGACTAGCAACTCTAGTCATGTCAGTAGTTAACCCAAATGATGAGATGATTCTCTCCTACATGTCATAGATAATTCATAAACACTTGGCAGTCATTTTTTGTGCCATAGTGAACTGGGATTAATCTGGATTGTAATGTCTCATAATTATGGAGCTTACATTTGTCAACTCTGATTTCAGTGCAAAATGCACACAGCTTCTTTTTCTTTTCTTCTCCTTTTTATTTTTTCCCCCATGGGCCAAGTAAAAATTTTTGGGAAATTTTTGTTCAATCGTGTTGCTTCATCATCTAACCCAGAAGAAGTTGCTTACTATCATGGCCCAGATTTCTTTCTTCACAATTTACCATATAGATTGTAAACTTGTTTTGGGAAATTATGCAATAGTAAAATTCCATTATCAAGAAAAAAGGAAAGGGGCATCTGCTGTTATTCAGAGGAGATTAGTACAGTGGGATGCAGTGAAAATGCATGGAGCTATATAATTTACCTGATCGATGGATCCCTTCATCCTATCTTCATATATCATTCTTGATGCTATCTTCTCAGCCTGCAACTAAATATATTACAAATTCTTTTCCCAGAAAAACACTGAACTTAGAAAAGATGATATAGAACTCAAGAAATCAAGCTGAAATGATGCTCTAAAAGGAAATGGCCATCAGCAAAGTATTATACAAACTAGTTTAGATGATAAGTTTTAAGGGAATCCCAAGAGTCTATATAATTTTGCAAAGCACACAAAGATTCATTCAACTATTCCCACTAGTTTGCCAACATAAAACAATAATCAAGAACTTGAAGTGTCTCTGAGATCACAAAGCAAACAAGCCAGAAGACAACATAAACAGTAGACAATCCAACCAGAAACATATGAGCTTATTCAATGATGCATCATGACAGGCACTTTATCCACTGAACTTTTTGAATGCACAAAGTCACTAATGCTGCAAAAAGACCTAATGAAATGTATCAAACAACTGATACAGTGTTAGGTTTGCTGGTGCCATTAACACTCACCTTATGAGGAGGAATGCCCAACAAAGTTCCCAGCTCATCAAAGCTATTCCACAGAATAACAAAAGATAGTATTACAGATATTTATCAACCTAGGCAAATCAAAAGGATACTAGGGAAGGGAGAAGTACAAATCTAACCTTATATTCTTGTAAAGCTTACTTGCACTCAGAAGGTTATGTTCAATCATAGCACGGTCCAGCACGGTAAAATTATCCGGCAGAAGAGCTTTCTAATGAAAACCAGCATCAAATGTGATAAGAGATAAAGAGTAATTTAAATAAGCGCTACTTACTAAAAGAAAGTGTAATAAGAACCTGATGGGCTTTGAGTTCCTCAGCAAATGCATCAATTTCAGGCTTCCTTAAAATTCTCTCCAAATAAACCTGGTAAGTTTGAGATTAAGCTCCCTATCTCAGATCAGATATAAATAAATCTAAGCCAGATGATGTATGAATAGTGCATGCATCTTTCTTTTTTTTGGGGGGGGGGGCGGCGGCGGCGGAGATGTGAAGTTGCATGCATGTGTATTTATTATAAGATATCCAGATGATCATGTAAGTAAATTACCTTTTGCAAAATTGGATATATTTTTAACTTTGAACACCTTTCATCCTGAGAAACAATTACAAATACCAGTAACATGTTTATCAAGCTGCAAAATTATCATTTAATGATGTTTTCATTTAATAAAAGGTAATACTTTGTACAAAGTCGCAAGCACACGTGAACGTTGTGGACCAGCACCAGCCAAAATTGTACACGTCACTGCAGCAGCTAAAGCCTGTTCCAGTGCTTCCTCATTAATTTCTCTGTAATAAGAGAAATGCAGTAACTTTATCCATAACCAACCATCAAAATAAATTAAGATACAGGAAATGAAAGAAGCACCTGATCCATGCTTAATTGCTCAGCTGAATACTAAATCACAGAGAGTTTCCTTTTGAACAATATTACCACTCAAATTTGATTGATGAAATCCTTCTTGGTAATATTTTTTTGACTGATGATTTACAAAACTTCTACAACAGCTAATGTAACATTATGCATTTCACCATCAAATAATAAGAAAGCATTTTATGACCAGCTCAACATTGATATTATGATGTGAAACTGAAATGAACAATGGTAATTAAAGAATTACACAGCCCAAGATAAAATATCAGTTCAGTATTTTATCCAAAACTGATTAAAGAAGAGATGTAACATCAAGAGAGCTTGAAGCACCCCAGATATTGAGTCATTACAAGGAAACTGAGAAAAGTATTAAAAATGATGCTCACATGCATGTCAGCCATAGAACACACACATAGAGGAACAGGGTAAAACAAACAATTGAGCTCAGTAGGAAACAAGATCTCCATTGACCAGTTTTGATGCATACATGAGAATTAGAAACATCTTTGTTATAGAGGCAGTATATAACTACGTACTCGTCTCCTATTTCCCGCTTCTCTATTTGAGATATATCATAATAACGCAATGCTGCTTCTAAGAACTTCCTCTTCAAATCTAAAATCCTTGCATAACAAACCTGAGTGAAAATAAAAGATAATCAACCACCAATTAAGCATAAATTTGTCAAATTTGAAGTGTAATAACTTTATCATGGTCCTATAAAGAAGAACCAACCTTGTACTGTAAGTTTAAAACTTCATGCTGACTGCTGCTAACCAAGAAGGAAGCTTTGTTTATAAAAGCCTCTGCATTGACAGCATCATCATCCTGCAAAAGAAGCAACAAAAGGTGGGCATGCCTGAGAAACACATGTAAACATAACATAGTTTAAGCACCATCCAAGATATCCCTAAAGTTAACTCTCAATAGCTCAAGGTCAAAAGAAAAGCAAGTGAATCATCCTCCCTAGGCACCGGGATGATCCATACACATCCCATCCCCATGTTATCATTTCATTTGGCATAAGTTTATCATACCATGGTTGGTTTAAAATATAATGAGGAAAATTTTCTTAATGTAGACAGTGATAAGTAAATAATCAATACCTCTAGATACAATCGGGCGATTTGAACACACTTGGATAATCTAAATGTATCATCAACCATCCTGGTGACATTAATATTTAAGACATCAACTTCTTACCCACATTGTAGGACTGTGCTGTTACTGTGTAAAAGTCACAACTATACCTCATTCCAGAGTCCAAGTCAATACCACTAAGCATTTGAGCCGCTTTCGACCATTGCTGCTCAGATTCATATAATTCGGCAAGCTTCTCTCTAATGATCAAAACCTGTAATCAAGAGTGTAACACAAGTATTTCCCACATCAGGACTAGAATTATTACATTGCAGCGGAGCAATATATCTCATCCAAATTCACGGAGATCAACCTAGAAGACATAAGTAACTTGCTCCTCAAAAGTCAAAAGTTACAAGTTCAATTGAAAGAACAGATTCTAGGATTGTTTAGGAACAGATTTTCGCCAAGCATCACTTTGTTATCACAAATACAAAAAGAAACAATTAGATTTAAGAAAATAATGGAACCTATCCTGGAAATTGGAAGCTGGAAGCTGAAAACAAACTAACAAATGATAATAAATCCAAGCTTTTATAAATTTCAGCAGCAGAAAATCACTCATGAAAACGATCCAATGAAGCATATATACAGAAGAGAAACTCATTTTGGGATCAATTCCTCTTACTCTATATATAAACAAACAATGCACACTCTACTTCACCAGCTTTCTATGACAACATGGACGCCTTATCCATACTAGGTGGTGTCGGCACTACAACAGATCTTTATTGCTCTAAATTTTTCCTAGTAAATACATCACATTTCATATCCCGAACATATCCCATTAAGAAAAATGTACTCTACTACAAATTCAATAAATATACCAATTCAAGCACACTACATATTATTTACTCAACCGTAGACTACACTAAAACAGATTAGAATGCCGCGGAACCGTGAACACACAAACTCAAACAGTAGAAAGGAAACCTGCTCTTCAAACGAAACGACTCTAGGTTGAATTTGAGCAAGCGTATAATGCGCAATCTCTTTCTGTCTATCTGCCTCCAATGTCCCTAGTTCCTGTGCAAAACTCTGCAATAACTGCCTCGAAACCACAAGCGGCACGTCGTCCGAGAGCACTATAATGCGAAACCTAACGTCATGATTATCAAACACGAATGATTGAATATCAAATTCGAGAAAGGAATTATAAGTTACTGACTGTGATCGATGAATTTTCGAGCCTGAACTATGTCGTTGGAAGAAAGAATAGAAGCGAGAATGTTCTTGTACTGTTCAATCCTTTGTCTCTGGTCAGAGATTGCAGAAGCGCTCGCTAGGGCACCCTCCATTTTTTTCTTTTCTTTTCTTTTTTTTTTTCAGTCTTTACCGATTCGGTCGAAATCTGAGGAGTCGTACGAGTACGAAACCCTAAGGTTTTGAACGATTGGTCTGATGGACTGTCTCTCCGGTTCTTTCGACAGGTGAGTCTGAGTGATTGAGTGGAATATTGAGTAGAAAGGGCCGATTCGTGGAGGAGGAGGAGGGAGGAAGAGGTAGTGAAGGAGGACGTGGTGGATATAACATATATAGAGGGCGCGGATGGGGTTTATGAATTATGCATCCACATCCACTACCGTTAAGTTCCCGGAGCGTACACTCTGCAAAGTAATACGTTTTTCATTTTTGAAAATTGAGGTAAATTAATTAAAAAGAAATTAAAATTGATTTTTAAAAAAAATAGAAAGTTTTTAAAAATTGCGAGAATGAAATTTGTAAGACATGTAATAAGATACATTCGTCAAAAAACTTTGTATGAATCTCTAGGGAAAAAGATAATAGTATTTCCTTTTTCAAAAAAATCTTTAAAATACAATATTTGAACCTAAAAAAATTCCTAGATATGTTTTTTATACAAAACTCTAAATATCATGTCACCATTATTAAAAACCCTCTCCCTCTCATTAAATATCTCTCCACTCTTTTTTTTCTTTAACAAAGTCCCTTCTAATTTTTTTTAAGTTTTGTGGTTGCATATTATTATTACTTTATACCAATACCTTTAATATCTTTTAAAGATTATTTCAACAGTAATAAAAAAATTAAATAAAAATTTGAATAATAAAATTATACACGTGTATCAATAATTTTTAATTTATTATTATTATAAATATAATAAATGAAATGAAATGCCTTGTAAAACAAAATTAAAATGAAGGATACTTTGGTAATTTTATTCGTTGTTAAATATGTAATTAACAAGATTCCATAATTCATTTAGCTACATATTATGGGGCTTTAACATGTGCCCTTAAAAGCCATATAGATTAATCGAGTTTAAATCCCTCATCCCTTATTGTAAATACCAAAAAGAAAATAAAAAAAAAAATCCCCTACAATAACTAACACAGATTATATGAAACCTTAAAATGTAAAAGATAAAAGGAAAAAAAATTTACTTCCTCTCATAATTTGTTGTGGCCTATACTATGGTGAAGGGACACTATTTTTCCCTTTCTTTCGATTTTTCCTTTTTTTTGGTTACATTGTAAGGAAAATTCTAACTTGCAAATCCAATTTTGGTTTAAGGAGTTTCTAGAAGGAGTTTTTAGTTGCAACAAAAATTTTAGGTGATTGAAGAGATATGAGATAAAGGTAGGAACTAACACCTGTTAAATTTTAGTTTTCAACAAAAATTGTGTAATATCCTAAAAATATAACATATAAATCTTTTTTAAAACCAAAGGCTTTTTTAGTTTTTTCAAAAGCTTAAAACCTTACCCATATTTTGCCTATCATGTTCCCTCTCTCCCCCTTTCTTTTCTTTTCCTACTTCTTCCATTATGCTTTCTTCCCTTCCCCAAGCAATTCCCTCTCCTCCTCTTCAATCTGATCTAAAAGACAACATTATTCTACAAGAAAAATGAGGAAAAAACTAGGAAAGGTTGCCTTAAAAGAAGATCTATTATTAAGTTATGGATTTATTATGTCTAAAGTATAGATTACTGGGAGTTGTTGAGGAAAAACGAATTTGATTCATTTTTTTTTTTTTTTTGCAATTTCTTCAAGTTGTGCACATGTGTAGTGTATTATAAACTGATTCAAGTAAGTTTTCTTGCCATTCATAATTAGATGTTATTAAAAATTTTAGGGCTAAACCAAAAAGTCAGAATTTGGTTTGTTTTGAGTAAATTATGAGTTGTCTTGGAAGTTGAGTAAACAGGTCATTCGAGTGTGGTGCTCAACATACTCAGGTGACTGTAACCCCATAAACCCAACTATCTATAAGAATTGCACCCAAAGGACCAGGCAAAAATCGAAACAGGGGACCAAGATAGAGGGCACCTAGTAAGGTGTTTACATTACAGCAGCAACAGCAATAGGATGCCTATGATCAAGATACCGTAGCAGGTACACTGCTCATAAACTTGAATACTGCCTATATATTGTTTGATATAGGTACAACCCATTCCTACATATCACCTATGTTTATGAATGTATGTGGATTAAAACCTATCATGTTAGAGAATGCTGTGATTGTAAATACTCCTTTTGGAGTAGGAGGGAAATTAAATTGAATATGTAAAGATGTAGAGATTGTAATACATGGCAAGAAAATGCCAACTGAATTATTTGTATTAGAGATGATAGAGTTTGATCTAATTTTAGGGGTGAACTGGTTATATAAGTACAATGCCAGTATAGATTGCCACAATCTAGTGGTTAAGTTTGATTTTCTTAATGAGAAGCACATTGTATACAAGTTAGATCCATAGAGGCCTACGACTCTTCCAACAACGAGTTGTAGAATAAAGAAAGATTGTCAGCCTTATCAGTAGAGACAAGACAAGGAATTGAGAACTGTGTATGTAGTGAATGAGTATACAGATGTTTTTCTTGATAATTTGCCAGGTTTACCACCATCTGGAGAGATAGAGTTCTATATCGACTTTGTACTGGGAACGTCACTCATATCTAAAGCACCATACAGGATGGTACTTATTAAACTATCTAAACCGAAGACTCAACTTCAAGAGCTTCAAGATAGTGGGTTTATTAGACCAAGTGTCTCACCATGGGGTGCTCCAATCCTATTTGTCAAGAAGAAGGATAGGAGTATGAGGTTGTGTATAGATTATTGGGAGCTAAATCGAGTCACAATCAAGAATAAGTACCTTATCCCTAGGATTGATGACCTATTTGATCAATTACAAGGAGCTCAAGTCTTCTCCAAAATTGACTTGAGATTGGGGTACCATCAGTTAAAAATCAAGGAGGAAGACATACAGAAAAACTGCTTTTAGGACTCAATATGGGCATAACAAGTTTTGGGTGATGCCTTTTAGTTTGACAAATGCTCCAATAACCTTCATGGACCTCATGAACAGAGTGCTCAGAGACTGGTTATATCAATTTGTAGTGGTTTTTATAGATGATATCCTCATCTATTCCAAAAGTAGAGAAGAACTTGAAGCACATCTCAAAACCATACTGGAAAGACTCAAGGAAGAAAAGCTTTATGCAAAATTTAGTAAGTGCAAATTTTGGTTAAAACAAGTATCCTTCTTAAGACACATGGTGAATAAGAATGGAATATCAGTAGACCTTAAGAAGGTGAAGGCAATAAGTGACTGGCCAAGACCAAGAACAGTAACGGAAGTAAGGAGTTTTCCAGGATTAATTGGGTATTATAGACGCTTTGTAGAAGGATTCTCTCGAGTAGCAACTCCCTTAACTCAACTGACAAAGAAAAAGGCCAAGTTCGTATGGAGTGATGAATGTGAGAGTAGCTTCATGACATTGAAGAATAAATTAATGACAGCTCTAGTGTTGGCCCTACTAATAATGGGAGAAGAATTTGAAGTATTCAATAATGCATCAAATCAAGGTTTAGGGTGTGTGCTTATGCAAAATAGGAAAGTCATTACATATGCCTCCTACCAGCTGAAACAATATGAGAAGAATTACCCCACACATGACCTGGAATTAGCTGCTGTGATCTCGGCATTGAAACTATGGAGATATTATCTTTACGGGGAGAAGTGTAAAATCTTTACAAATCATAAAAGTTTGAAGTATCTGTTTACTTAGAAGGAATTGAATATGAGGCAAAGAAGACAGCTAGAACTGATAAATAATTATGATTAGAAATTCATTATCACCTTGGAAAAGCAAATGTGGTTGTAGATGCGTTAAGTAAAAAGAAACACATAAATATTGCAAGATTAATCACATCCTAGAAGAAGATATTAGAAGATATGGATAAGCTAAAATTGGAAGCGATGACATGAGAAGTGGGAAATAGGTTAGCTACACTTAGTATCCAACCCAATCTTAAAGATTAGATTAAAATTGCACAAATGGAAGGTTCTAAAATCAAAAGATAAGGAACAAATTAGAACAAGATGAAGCCACGGAATTTGTGTTAAACACTGAAGGGGTAGTTAAGTATGATAACAGATGGTGTGTTCCAAATAAAGCTGAATTAAAGAAGAAGATTATGAAGTAAGACAATTACTTAGGGTATACAGTACACCCAGGAAGTACTAAGATGTACAAGAATCTCAAGAACACTTATTAGTGGAAAAATATGAAACGAGATATAGTAGAATATGTGTCTAGGTGTCTCACCTATCAATAAATAATGATTGAACACCAAAGACTGGTTGGTGAGTTACAACCTCTTCTTATACTTAAATGGAAGTGGGAATAAGTAACTATGGATTTGTTATAGCATTCCCGAAAACAAGGGAGAAATATGATGCAATTTAGGTGGTAATAGACAGATTGACTAAGTCCGCACATTTCTTACCGATTAAGGTGGACTATTGATGCACTCAAATCTAATTGATTGTTTTAAGTTTTAAATTTATAACCAATAAAATCTACTATCGAGCTAGGCAGTGTACCTATCGATTATAGTATAGATTTAACAGGTATCATCTTCTAGGATCTAAAAACTAAGTACTAGTACTACCTTTCTCTACTATCTAGTCTAATTTATGATGTGAAAATTATGAATTAAATTAATAACTAACAATTCCTAGTAACCCTAGAATTGAATGATGTTGTCTTAAAAATGTATTCAATCACAAAATATACCCTTCATTTTGTTCCACCCTAACCCTTAAATTCTTAAAATAAGATATCGATTAACGAATCAATTTACACTTTGCACTACAGGAATTCTCAAGTAAAATTAATTACTCCCTCGAGTTAATCAATTCTTAATCATGCACAAGATAATGGAGACCTCTCCCTCACTACCGTTATGCAAGATCTCATTAAGTTCACAAATTTCGATTAATTGCAGAAAATCAATGTTTTCCTACCTCTAGGTAAAACATATAATCTCTTTATTCATGAAGATCTAATTTACTAGATGAAACCTCTTTCAATCTAATAAAAATCAAACGTGCAATCAATTTGCGCGCATAAGTTAATCACAAGAATAATGGAAACATATGAATAGATGCAAAGATATAAACAATTCATTAATCAATCAATGGTTTGGCACATGAGTTAGGATTTCACAAGATGAAAGATATAAAGAATTACTACTCCATGAAGTTTTCAATAAAAACAGAGAATCTAGAGAAGTAGAATTGATTCATGATAAAAAGACTAATCTCTTGTGTTGTTTTGTGATCTCCAATTATGCTCGGACAAATCTCCTCTTGAAGTTCATAATAACGCTCCCTTAGGGTTTTTAGAACGAAGCTAGAAGAAAAGTCTCTCCTCAAAAAAATAAAATAAGGCATCTATTTTATAATTCTATGAAAACAAGGTTCAACATGGGTGTTAGCACGACCATGCTCGAGGCCGTGCTGACTTTGAAACACGTTAGTTTCACTGACCAGTTCAGACGGCCTCTAACATGGCCGTGCTCAGGGCAAGGCTGAAAAGAATTTTTATTACTAATCATCAACACGGGCTATGCTGAACCTGAGGCACATTTTGGTATAGCTACTGGTCATTTTTTTCATCCAACACTACTGTTTGCATGGGTTGTGCTGAATTGAAAATCAATTTTCTTCATTTTTCGCCAAATTTCACCTTGCCTTTGCTCATATCATCCTTAAACCTTTCTTTTGTCCCCATTGACGCCTGAAATTAAAATTTAATCATATAAGTACCATTTTCTTCACAAATCACATGAAATCCATATAAAATTATAACTAATAAACACTAGAATTAAGGGTCTTCTGACACTTATTAAATCTATACACACTTAACCGTTTGCTTGTCCTCAAGCAAACAAAATAAGGACAAAATACATTTCCTCTCATCAATTGTACTCATGGTTAAACTTTAAATCATAAGTAGCATCTTCTAATTAATTCAATCTTAGTGATTCATTAGTGCCTATCATTCAAACCTACCATGATTGTATGTGTACCTAGTATACAAAAATTAAAGTTTACAAATTAATCCAAGTAAGTTAAACTATTACCCTTATCATTTAAGAAATGCTTCCTAAGTTATGAAGAAAGTCAAACAAAGCAAAAGTGGTTGGTCATATCTCACCACTTACTAGAGAATATATAAATTGTTCAACTACCTTTTATAAGCACAACAACCTTAAGTGAAAGTATATGGCATCCATCCTTCCCCTAGATTTTCTTCCTCTTTTTGTTAAACCTCTCCAAAATTTCCAAGTTTTCCTCTTATATATATATTAATTTCAGTTATTTAAGATCTTGCAACTTATGTAATGAATGTTCAGCCGATAATCCCGAGCTCGTCACCCAAGTTAATAGACTTTATCCCCTCAATTGAAGGCATCCCTACGGACTTAATTATTTAAGTTACAAGATCCACTAACCTTTGCCCTTTTGTATCCCATCTTGTTATTATAATATCATCGGTCGACCAATCTCAAGCCAGATGACCTTAGGTGACCGGGTTTTAAAGGGACCCCATCGAACCCCCATTATCTTAACCTTATGGATTAATAAAGATACTCTTAACTTGAAAAACCCAAGTCATTGGAGTAGTGGCTTATTATTTCTTTAATTAAGTGACTAGTTAGCAGTGGAGTCAGACTTCGCTCTTTTGAGGGACCAAAGCTTGCCCATACTGACTAAGCTTTTTACATTATTACTCAATTGACACATTAATTAATTAGTTAACACAAGTAAAATTTTTCAATTTTCTTTGTTTCCTATAACCCTTCCTCACACTTATTGAAGACATTGTCCCCAATGTCTTCCTAAATCAAGCACACAAAAGGGAAAAGGAAAAAAAAAGGAAAAGAAAAAAAAGAAAGAAAAAGGACACTAAGAACTTCCCCGGTTTTATATGTAAATGGTTGCATGTAGAGTTCAAGGCCGGGTATAAAGCAAATCAGTAATGGCATGTCATCATTGGAGCTAGGAACCCAAGGTTTATGTTGCATCATCCTAAAAAAAATAAAGAAATTAAGGGTAAAAAGAAAAAGTTAGACTATCCTAGTCTAGATAACAGGTGAAATCACCCAACAGATCTAGAGTCTTTCCTGAATAGGGATTTCAATCAATATGTACAGATTATAATAGAAGAAGAACAGTGAAAGTCTCATATAAAAACAAAGTACATAACATCAAAATTAATCAATCAAATTAATCCCCTTCCTCGTTGTTGTCTTCATCATCTTCTTCTTGATTAGTTTCCTCGTCATCCTCTTCCTCTTCTGTTTCTTCTTCATCACTTTCCTCTTTGTTGAAACTAGAGGACTTAGTAGCCATGGAAGCCTTCTCACTTCTCTTAAATGGCTCAGGAGCATTGTTATAGGATGAAGTTTGCTCGGGAGAAGACTCATAGGTAGGTAGATTGGCTGGTGGAGAAGAGAAACAGCTAGCAAGCCTCTTCAAGAAGCACCAGACAATTGCTCGAAAGCGTTTATTCTTCTTTCATTTTCGCTAGTGTAACTTCCTTTCTTATTAGAATTCCCGCCTCAATTGTTGAATTTAGCTTTCATAAGTGGGAGGTCGGGAAGTGAATGCAGTGTATGGAGAAGAAACTCCTCTAGGTGGTGATGAGGATCAGCCAGCATCACAAAGGAAGGAGCCAAAATCTCATGATCCATTACATGGTATTGGAGGCTTGATGACCCGAGTTAAAACTAAAAGAATGAACGAAGCTCTACATGGACTAGTCATGGACTTGCAAGCCAGGAAATCAAGCTACACTAAAGGAGCACATACATATGTAAACTTGATTTACGTGACCATGGAAGGATAAAATACTTTAAGGACATTAAATATTTGTGTGGACCGCTACACTAGAGGATACATTCGGTTTTGTTAATGTTTATTTTTATTTGCTGATTTGTTATTTAGTTACCTACTTGGTGACACAAGGATAGAATAGGCAACTTAGGATTTTTAGTATTTTTTTTTTGTTTGTAATTTATATTATTTAATTGCCTACTCAGTTACATGAGGATAAGGTCACAAATAGATTAGGCAACTTAGGATTTCCATATTGTGTTAGGTTTTTCCATATTGTATTGTGTGCTATATATGCCGTGCAAGGGGGCCAGCCAGAGACAACTTTTGATGTATGAAAACATATATTTTTTGTGAGATATAAAATACCTCTTTTTGTTCTTTTGCAAAAGAATTTTTCCATAGGATTCTTAACCGAATTACTAGGAATAACTTTTGATAACTTAGGTTACAGTTAACGGGTTTGATTGGGATCTGGTTACACATCGCTTATTCAAGACGATTTTCGAGGTAATTGAAACCAAGTAGCATCGTTGGGGTTCTAGGTTTAACATACCTAAGGTTACACACATCATTTGGTACCAGAGCTTTGGCTTCTTGAATCAAGTAAATTCCATCCTTTTCTTTAATTTGTCTGTTGTTCTTTTCCATAGTCGTTTGTTGTTCTTTTCCATAGTCATCTATTGTTTTTTTTTTTTCCATAATCGTCTGTTATTCTTTTCTATATTCATAAATGAAAAAAAAATTCTGTTGTTCTTTTCCATATTCATATCTGAAAAAAAAAATCGTATAAAATTTTTGTTGTTCTTTTCCATATTCGTCTATTATCTTTTCCATATTCATAGACAGAAGTCATATATATATATATAAAAAAACAAATTTCATACTTGTTCGATCATTACAATCCATTAGGGCCGACGGTATTTAGGTTTTCTTGAACAATCAACTGTGTTCAATTTATAGCTTATCTACAAAAAAAAAAAAAATTAAATTCGGTTGTAAAAGAAAGAATCAAGAACTGAAATTCAAAAAAAAAAAAAAAGGAATTCGGCCTTGAAAGAATTACAATTGCCGAAATCACAAGATAGCTTCTTGAATTATCAATTACATAATTGGTTAAGTCAATTCACTTTCCATATCAATTGTTTCCAATTCCAACCGCGATAGATGCTTTGTGATTTCTAAATTGTGCATCTGAAAATTACATTCCATAATCATTCATTGTGTTTCGGTGCAAATTATATTATTTTGTGTTTGATTGCATATCTATTCAGTGGTGAATCTTTTCCATATCAATTAGATTGTGTAGTTAGTCTTCCTTCATTCATCTGACTTAGGCCAATAGTAATCATTAGTGTTGACTTAGTAATTTGAGTTTAGGAGTTCCAAATTGAGTTCCTAGCAAAAGAATTACAAAAAGTAAGTGGTGAGATCATATTTTGTGAGAGATATACACGAGTGGATGTCGAGTCTAATTTTTTATTTCTCATTCCTAATCCGATCTATACTAGACCCTATGCTCATCTAATGTAGACCCTCGACTTGAGTTAGGAATTTCGTTTTATTTTGGAGTCACCACCCAACTGTAGTTAGGAAAGATTGAATTAGGACTAATTGAGCAGACTAGTCCTAATTTGAACCACTGGTCAGCATGATTTTCTCTTTTCGTTTTTGTGAAAAGAGAAAAGGGAAAACCAGAGTTTCTGAGTTCGAAGGCTAACCTATTAAAACCCTAAAGTTACCACCATAATCTCCTAAAATCTAAACCTTATCCGAAATGTCTTTTATTTATTTTTGTTGTCTTTTTATTTTATTCTTGAATATCCTATTCTGAGAAAATGATTTTTATTCCTTTTTAGGGTTGCCCCAAATGGGTGCCTACGTACCTACTATTTAGGATCAAACATGCCGTAGTTCGCTTTTCCTGAAAAACTTTAGTGTGTTTGTGGATTTTAATTGTGAAATCTCTTTTGGTTTATGTTTTTACCATCTTAGTATTTTTCTAAAAAAATCTAAGCCTAAGCTTGATAATTTGATTTTTGAAAATGATATTTTAAGGAAAAACCAATTTTGGATTTATTTAAGAAAATGATTTTTCTAAGTGATAAAAATTCCATTTTTCTATTTTTCAACTCATTTCTACTATTATAAATTTTATTGATTTTTTATTAATTTTTATAATTTTTATTAATTTTCATAATTTTTATTGAAAAATTTTCTCATGGATTTTTCATCTATCCTATTCTAAAATCTAAATTTTTATTATTATTCTTTTCTAATATTTTTATTATTTTCTTTATAAATTTTCACATTTTTATTATTTATTATTATAATTATTATTTTTTATTTTTATTATTCATCCTAAATTAAATCCTAAAAAAACTAATCTAAATTCCAATATCTTTTCTATTTTTGAATTATATAACAAATAGATAACTAAAGAAATTCGAAAAATAAATAAATAAATAAAATAACTAAATAAATACATAAGAAATTAATAAATAAAATAAAATAAATCGGAAAATACGACTTACCTGGATCCGGGTCGGTGCGTGAGTCTGGTCGATCGGACACGGCGATTGGGGATGCTCGTTGACGGCGTTCCGGCGGCTTTTCGAAGCGGTTGAGGTGTCGATTCCTAGGTTTTTGGGGGTGGGGAACTTAATTGTGGCGGTGGATTTCTCCAAAAACGCCTCCTAGTGGCTGCTCGACGCTTGATCAGTGGTCGCGGGTTGAAGAACTCCGGCGAGGTTTCGATTCTCTCTTTTCTCTCTCTTTTTCTCACTTTTGATTCGTGATTCTGCCTCTCCACTTCATCCTCTATTTATAGGTGCAAGAAATCGAGCTGGATAAGCTCGGATTTCCACCAATTGAAGCAAATCAGATTTGCGGTTAAAAACCCATCTCCGATTTGTGCAAATTCATTGATTTGTTGCGATTTGATTCCAATTGGATTATGTTTATCTTATTTCTGTTGAAGATCTATTGGATTTGTGTAAAAAATCGAATCAAAACGGCCGAAATTCAGATTTTTCTCCTCGCTAACGATCTCGGACGGAGGTTGAAGACAATCACGCGCCTAGCGCGTGCGTTCGCTCCAGCCAATCGGTTGCTGACACGTGTCCTAGGTAGAGAAAAATTTTGCAAAATGCGGATTCTGCTTCCCCCGCGTTTCAAACCCCTGATCGAGCCCTCCCGCATGCGCACCAGACCAAGGTTTGGACCAGCTGGGCTAGCCCACTTTCGCGATTTTATTATTTTCGCAATTTATATATATGCAATGCAATTTTTTTTTTCTATTTTTTGAAATTTAAAAAAATTGTAAAAATTATTTAACCCTTTTTATTACCATTTCTGCAATTATTTTCCAAAATTGATGTATTTTTCCTATTTATTTTATTTTTTGAATATTTTTCCTATTTAAAAAAAATGGAAAAAATTGGAGAAAATTGGAAATTAATTATTATTGATCATTAGGGCAAAAATGGGGTGTTTACAGTGGAATTGTGAGCATATCATTTGTAAGCAATACACGAGTGAGTGTGAGGAACATACTTATATATTTTTTGTAATTGTGATCGTAACTTGCTACAAATTATTAGAATTATGTCGGGACAGAACACTAATGGAGGAGAAAGTCGGGTGATGTTTGAGGAATTGATGGGGGAGATGAAGAGGATCCTAATAGGTGAACTACAGATCTATGACAGGATGGATAGGATGGAAAGGAGTAGGGAACCGTCTAGCAGTACCACTATCAGGCGAGGAGTAGGTAAACATAATAGGGGATGAGTTAGGATAGATGAAGAAGAGGAATCTGATTTTGGAGATTACCAACACGTGAGGGATAGGGGAAGTATCTAGAGGCGTGATAGTAATTTAGGGAGTATTAAGTTGAAAATCCCAACTTTTCAGGGAAAGAATGATCCAGAATTGTATTTAGAATGGGAGAGGAAGATGGATCATGTCTTTGAATGTCATAACTACACTGAGGAGAAAAAGATAAAATTAGCTGCAATAGAGTTTTCAGATTACGCCAATGTATGGTGGGATCAGTTGGTGCGTAATAGGTGTAGGTATGGAGAGTGACCTGTTAGCACTTGGGAGGAGATGAAAACGATCATGTAGAAGCATTTTATTCCTAGTCACTATCATAAGGACTTACTTAGGAAAGTCCAAGGGTTGACTTAGGGGAATAATAGTGTAGAGGATTATTACAAAGAGTTGGAGATGGCCATGATTAGGGTGAGAATTGAGGAGGAGGATGAGGCCACTATGGTTAAATTCATCAATGGATTGAATCGAGAGATAGCTGATGTAGTAAATCTTCACCATTACTTAGATATGGAAGAGTTACTGCATAGAGCTATTAAAGTAGAGCGGTAGCTAAAATACAGGAGTGAGCAGAAGATTGGCTCGACTTCCAAAACTCCATGGAAATCTATGTGGAAGAGAAACTCCACCGATTCAAAGCCTAAGGAGGACATGAGGGCTAAGAATCCAATTGCTGCACCTAAAGGAAAGACTGACACTAAACCCCCTTCTAGGACGAGAGATATAAAGTGTTTTAGGTATCGGGGATTTGGGTATATTGCATCCCAATGTCCAAATCATAGGGCTATGATTATCAGTGATAGTGGGGATGTAGAGAGTGTAAGCTTTGACGATGAGGAGGAGTTATCATCACAGGAGTATGAGGATGTTGACTTAGAGGGACCCATGAGTGGTGAGTTGTATGTTGCGAGGAGAGTGCTTAGTGTACAACCTCCAGAGGATGGTGAGGGGATCTAGTGTGAACATATTTTTCATACACGGTGTCATGTGCAGGGTAGAGTATGTAGCTTGATAATCGATAGTGGCAGTTGCACTAATGTTGCTAGCACTTTGCTAGTAGAAAAGATGCAGTTGAAAGCAGTGAAGCATCCTAGACCATATTGATTACAATGGTTGAGTGATTGTGGGGAAGTTAAGGTGACCAAGCAGGTACTTATAGCCTACTCTATAGGGAGCTACAAAGACGAGGTTATGTGTGATGTGGTACCTATGCAGGTTAGCTACATCTTGTTAAGGTGACCTTGGTAGTTTGATAGGAAGGTTATATACGATGGGTACAAGAATCAATATTCTTTTATTTTAAATAAAAAGAAGGTGGTTCTTACTCTACAGAAACCATAGGAAGCTTGCGAGGACCAAGTGAAAATTGCTAAAGAAGTTAGAGCGAAACATGAGAGTGTGCGAGAGCAAGGAGAGAAAAAAGAAAAGAGTGAGAGATAAACACTGGTGAGCTATGAGGGAAGAGAGTTTGAAACACTAAGAGGAGAGAAAATTGTAAGAAAAAGTAAGTGTGAGAGTGCAATGTTGGTGAGGAAACAACTACTTGTATTTATCTACAAGGATGTTTATTTTACTTATACTGACACTAATCTTTTGTTACTTAGTATGGTGTTTTCTTTTGACTTTGTTACAGGAACAGATGAGCTAGCCGTGGATGAGAGGAAATTGGATGTGATTCAAAAGTGGCCAATACCAAAGGGATGTGTCAGGACTGTGTTTCATCCAGGAGAAAAGGTTTGGGTGCATTTGAGAAAAGAAAGATTTGCACCACAGCGAAAGCCTAAATTACATCCTAAAGGAGATGGACTTTTCCAAGTCTTGGAGCACATCAATTGCAACACCTACAAGATTGATTTGTTGAGTCACTATGGTAATATAAGCGTAATTGTAATGCTTCTGATCTTACTTTTTATAATGCAGGTGATTCGATGACGAATCTTTTCGAGGAAGGAGGGAATTATGAGGATCAGCCAGCATCACAAAGGAAGAAGCCAAAATCTCATAATCCATTATATGGTATTGGAAGCCCGATGACCTGAGCTAGAGCTAAAAGAATGAACAAAGCTCTATAGGGACTAGTCATGGACTTGCAAGCCAGGGAATCAAGCTACACTGAAGGAGCACATACATATGTCAACTTGATTCACATGACCATGGAAGGATGAAATAATTTAAGGACATTAAATATTTGCGTGGACCACTACACTAGAGGATACATTCGGTTTTGTTAATGTTTATTTTTATTTGTTGGTTTGTCATTTATGTTATTTAGTTGCCTACTTGGTGACACAAGGATAGAATAGGCAACTTAGGATTTTTAGTATTTGTTTTAGTTTGTAATTTATATTATTTAGTTGCCTACTCGATTACATGAGAATAAGGTAATAAATAGATTAGGCAACTTAGGATTTCCATATTGTTTTAGGTTTTTCCGTATTGTATTCATGTGCTATATGTGCCGTGCAAAGGGGCAGGCCAGAGACAACTTTTGATATATGAAAACACATCTTTTTTGTGAGATACAAAATACCTCTTTTTGTTCTTTTGCAAAAGAACTTTTCCATAGGATTCTTAACCAAATTACTAGGAATAACTTTTGATAACTTAGGTTACAGTCAATGGGTTTGATTGGGGTCTAGTTACACATCGCTTATTCAAGACGATCTTTAGGGTAATTGAAACTAACTAGCATCGTTAGAGTTCTAGGTTTAACATACCTAGGGTTACACGCATCAGGTGGGGTGGAATATCTGGTTGAAGAAGGCTAGTCGATCAGCTTTACCAACCTCCACATTTGGAATGGCCCATCAATAATTGTAGTAGAGGGGATGCCTGGATCAACTGAACCAGGATCCTAAAAAATGTGATATCCCTTTAAAAGCTTAGTGATATATCCTCCACAGTAAATTCCCTTCACATTGGGATCCGTAGCTTGCCTATGGAAGTATTTGGCAACTTCCAGTCCTACATTAATTCTCAATTGGTTAGCCATGTTATACATTTGAAAAATTTCAAACGTGTTAATGACTCCATGGCTGCTTTTTCTAGATCCGATGGTGTGAGCCAAAATGTGGTGAAGGACTTGCATATTTATGTTGGTCATGCAGGAGGCCCTTGATTTGGAAGGATGATAGCAAGGGGGAGGGTTGTCACACTCTACATAACCACACAGCTACACCCAATATGATCGAGCTGTTACCCCCTCAGGCCATTCGTTCTTCAATTGCTAGAAATCTTGGGTGTTACTTTTTGCCAACAAGTATAACCCCATATAAAAGCCAACCTTAGAAGGATGAAGAATATGCTCTTTGCCATAGGCCTGAAACCTCATTGTTTGATTTGTGAGCTTTAAATTGGTGAGAAATTCCAGAGTAATTTCTCTATAGGCCGGTTCATGGAATTCAGCCAAGGTGGCCCAAGGACCTACATTTAGCAATTGGCGGATGCTATCTTTAATCCCATATTTTCTAAGCACTTTCCAATCTAAATATTCGTTGTTCCCAAAGGTGAGGTTCTCCAGCCTTTTTCTTCTCTCCTTGCTCCAAGCTTCCTTAGATAGTTTAGGCCGAATATTGACGGGCTCTGGTGGAGGTTGTTGAACTCGTGGCCTCTTCTTAAAGTGTGAAGCTTGTGAAGTAGAAGCAGCTGAGGTAGCGTTCTTTATGCAAGCTCTCTTATACCTCATCTCCACAAAGAAGAGTTGCAAAGACATACAAATATGATAACTCAATGGATAGACATGTATTGATAAACAAGAGATGCTTAATCATAATGCACATAGATGCTTTAGTCTCAAACAAATTAGGGAAAATTGATGTAGAACATAAAAAGCATCAAAATAGGAAAATAGATTGAAGGACATAGTCATGCAGTTCAACAAGGCCTTTAGCATGGTCATGCTGGAGATGAGGCAGAAATATGAACAGTAGAAATTCAAATTAGCACGGGTGCGGGAAATTAGTCGTATGTAGGGCTGTATTGAAATCAAAAACAGATTTTCACACAACAATCCTTTAGAAATGCCAAAATTTTCTTTTGATCTCCAATGATTTTTCAAAAACCCCAATTTATGGACACTTAAGAACCTTAAATATCACAATGTGGTGTCATTGGCAATAAAAATTCAATTCATTCACATCACATGACTTCAATAGGCTTTAATGGCATAAAGATCACAAAGCCCCAAAAAATTTCAACAAACATCGATCAAGAGCCCTAGTTAAGTGAAAAGAAATTCATATAATGTGAAAAGAGATTCGGCATAATATAGCACTATCATCCATCAAACACTTACAAGAATGTACTCACTCACAAAGGAAGAAGAAAATGTCATATATAAACAAGTGCATCCACAATTATCTTACAAATGTCGGATAAGTAGGATTAGCTGAGTATACGAGTTCAAGAAAGTTAATTTAAAAGAAAGAAGAAGAAAAGAGGAAGAAAAACTTACTTGAATGTGGTTGTGAGACGAATAGTGTGAAAGAATTATGTAGTGTGTGAATGTAAAGTGTTAAAAGAAGAAGAAAATCGAGAGAATAAGGGAAGATTTCCTTTAATGGTTTAGAGAATGAGGGAAGAGAGAGAGAAATTGAATATAAATATGTGGGATGTCAACACGGGCTGTTGCACGACCATGCTCGGGGCCGTGCAGACCCTTAAAAGAGGCAAACAAGGCGGTGTTCTTATAGGGTAGGTTTGCCTTGGTTGCAGCACGGCCATGCTCAAGGCCGTGCTGACTTCAAAAGTTCCATAGAACGTGTAATATGTGGAGCCCTGGGTTCAGCATGGCCATGCTTTGTGGCCGTGATGACTTTAAAAATTCCATAGAACCTTTGATACAGTTAGCTTTGGCTTCAGCACGGCCATGCTCGTAGCCGTGCTAACTTCAAAAATTCCACAAAACCTTTGATAGAATCAACTTTAGCTTCAGCATGACCATGCTCATGGCCGTGTTGACTAAGAAAATTCCATAGAATCTCTTTAGATTGTGTATAGCTTTGAGTATTGATTGTGTGGAGGAAAAATAAAACTTACCCAAGCCAATAGACAACAACTGTGATAATTGTAGACCTCTAAAAGTGTAAATGAATGTAGAGAAAGACTTACTAGGTGTAATTAGTGATTAAAATTCAAACTTCTTTACTTGTCATTGGCGCTTCTCCACACTTAGAAATTATTCTCGCTCTCTTCAAATAAACTTAGAAACTCCCCTTAAGATATGCAAATTTCTAAAAATAATAGACTTAGGATAGTGACAACAAAAAGAAAATAAAAGGAATGCTACGTACCTAAGTTAGACATGGGTTGCCTCCTAAGAAGCGCATTTGTTTAACGCCATTGGCTCGATGCTCTTCACGTTCTTCAATTAAGTCTCTAGCAGTTGGAGATCCAATTCCTTCCTATCTTCAAATGCTACTTCATCTCTGAGATATAGCTTTAATTTGTGACCGTTGACCTTGAAATCATCATGATCTGGGTGTTCAAGTTCCATTGCACCATGAGGAAAAACATTCTTGACTATAAATGGACTAGACTATTTGGATTTTAGTTTCCTTGGAAAAAGTCTCAACCGGGAATTGAACAATAGCACTCGGCCCCCCTTCTTAAATTCTCTTGGATGGTGGATATACTCGTCATGGTATTTCTTGGTTCACTCCTTGTATATCCTCATATTCTCGTATGCTTGTCCTCTCCACTCATCTAACTCATTCAATTGAAATCTCCTTTTCAAACCAGCAGCATCAAGGTCAAAATTGACCAATCTAATTGCTTAACACGCTTTGTGCTCGATTTCCACTAGAAGGTGGCATGATTTTCTATACACCAATCTATAGGGAGTGGTCCCCAAAGGTGTTTTATAGGCAATTCGGTGTGCCTATAAGGCATTATCAAGCTTTTTCGCCCAATCTCTTCTGTGATGCTGCAACATCTTTTCTAAGATTCATTTCAGCTTACGATTGGAGACTTCCACCTGTCCATTAGTCTGAGGATGATAGGGTGTAGCTAAATGGTGAGTAACTCCATATCTCTTCAAAATCTTCTCCATCTAGGTATTACAAAAGTGGGTTCCCCTATCACTTATGATTGCTTTCGGGGCTCTAAATCGTGCGAACAACCTCTTAAGGAACTTTACAACAACTCTAGCATCATTAGTAGGTAGAGCTTGTGCCTCAACCTACTTGGACACGTAGTCTACCGCCACTAATATATACTTTTTCCCATAAGAAGTAAGGAATGGGCTAACGAAGTCAATACCCCATAAATCGAAAATTTTGCAAGCCAAAATGAAGTTTTAAAGCATCTCATCTCTTTTAGATATGTTCCCTGTTCGTTGACTTCGGTCGCATGTGGTGCAGAGACGATGAGCATCCATAAAAATGGTAGGCTAATAAAAATCGGCATCAACAATCTTATGTGTTGTCCGATTAGTTGAGTAATGACCACTGGTGGGGCCAAAATGACAGTTGCTAAAAAATTTCCATCCTTCCTCATGTGAAACACATTGTCTTATGACTTGATCCCCACAGATCCTAAAAAGGAAGGGGTCCTCCCAATAATAATGTTTAAGCTCTGAAAAGAACTTCCTTTTAGCATTATGATTAAGGCCTTTAGGGAGAATTTTTCCTACCAGATAATTGGCAAGATCTGCAAACCACGGAGTCTCGAGAGTCATGAGTTGGAAAACTACATATAATTTCTCTTCTAGGAAGGAATCATCAATGTCCTTCTCCTTGTTCCTCTAAACATGGGTTCTCAAGTCTTGAGAGATGATCGGTCGCTAAATTCTCCACCCCCCTTTTATCATGGATCCCCAGGTCAAACTCTTGTAAGAGTAAAATCCACCTAATGATCTTGGGTTTTGCATTTGCCTTGTTCAACAAAAATCTAAGGGTAGAATGATTAGTGTAAACAACGACCTTGGACAAGATCAAGTAAGGACGAAACTTATCGAATGCAAATACCATAGCTAACATCTCCTTCTTTGTAGTAGTATAATTCGCTTGAGCATTGTTGAGTGTCTTACTGGCATAGAAGATAGGTTGAAAATGCTTTTCTTGCCTTTGTCCAAGTACTGCCCCAACCACATTGTCGCTGGCATCACATATAAGTTCAAAGGGTAAACTCCAATATGGAGCTATCATAATTGGGGCATTTGTCAACCTCTCCTTGAGTGCATCAAATGCATGCTAGCATTCGAAAGTGAAATTAAACGGGACATTTTTGTCCAATAACCTAGTTAAGGGACGTGCTATCTTGGAGAAGTCCTTAATGAAATGCCTGTAGAAACCGACATGACCTAGAAAACTTCTTATGCCTTTAATTGAGTTTAGTGGAGGGAGTTTTTCGATCACATCAATTTTAACTTAATCGACTTCAATCCCTTGATGAGACACTTTATGACCAAGTAATATGCCCCCTTACACATGAAGTGGCACGTCTCCCAGTTTAGCATAAGGTTTGTCTCTTCACACCGAATGAGTACTTTCTTGAGATTCTCTAGGTAAGCGGTAAAAGAATCTCCAAAAACGGAGAAATCATCCATGAAGACTTTCATGATTTTCTTCACCAGATCTTCAAATATGGTTAACATACACTGCTGAAATGTAGCCGGTGCATTATATAATCCGAACGGCATCTTTTTGTAGGCATATGTGTCGTAAGGGCATGTGAAAGTGGTTTTCTCTTAGTCTTTCGGAGCAATAGGTATCTGGAAGTAGCCAGACATTCCATCCAAGTAACAATAATACATGTGTCCAGCTGACCTTTCTAACATTTGATTAATGAAAGGGATCTTTTCGAGTGGCATCATTTCGTTTCCAATAGTCGATGCACACCCGCCACCTAGTGACGGTTCGCATGGGAATGAGGTCACTCTTTTCATTAGGAACAATAGTAATCCCTCCCTTCTTTGGCACCACTTACGTTAGACTAACCCAGCTGCTATCAGATATGGGATAAATAAGTCTAGCATCAAGAAGTTTGATCACCTCCTTCTTAACTACCTCATTTATATTAGGATTTAGCCATCTCTGTGGTTACACTACAGGCTTAAATTCTTCTTCTAATAAAATTTTGTGAGTACAGAAGGAGGGGTTGATACCTTTTATATCAGATATTTTCCAAGTGATGGCTCGCTTGTGTGCTCTTAGAAACATGAGTAATTTGTCTTTTTGCTTTTAAGATAAATCTGAGGCTATAATAACTAGCATGCTAGAGTCTTCTACAAGGAAAGCATATTCCAAATAATCTAGTAATTGTTTTAATTCTAACACTCGCAACTCTTCTATAGAAGTTTTAAGTCTCGCCTCATTTTCTGTTCTCAACTTTTCAAACCCATGTTGAGGTGTAACATCTTTTGAAGCATCAAGCTGCTCACAACCTCTAGGTTATCGGCATCATTCTTCTCTTCCAATGTCAAGCTCAGCTCTAACTCATCTTTGCTCAGAACTTCCTTCATATGCTCATCTATTGACATGTCGACAACATCAATAAGGTAATAAAAGTCATCAATGCACATGGTGTGTTTCATAGTGGCAGCCATTTAGATTACCAACTCTTCATCACCGTTTCTTAAAGTAAGTTTGCCTCCTTCCACATCTACCATTGCCTTGGTAGTGGTTAAGAATGGTCTCCCAAGTATTAGAGGGGTATCCCCATCCCCATCCCCATCCATTTCTAGAACTATAAAGTCGACGGGGTAGATGAAATTCCCTACCTTTACTAAGACATCCTCGATTATCCCCTTGGAAATCTTCACAGAGCAGTCGACAAGCTGCAAACTCATCCTAATCGGTGTTAGGTCAGAAAGTCCTAACTTCTTGAAAAAGGAATATGGCATTAAATTAATGCTGGCCCCAAGATCAGCTAGGGCTTTATCAATTGAGGTATCACCTACGACATACGGAATTGTGAAACTACATGGATCCCTTAGCTTTAGAGGAAGTTTATTCTGAATGATAGATGAGCAATTTGGATCAACTTCTATGGTAGACACATCCTCTAGCTTTCGCTTGTTAGATAAAAAGCTCCTTTAGGAACTTAGCATATTTTGGCATTTACGAAAGTGCCTCTATAAGTGGAATGTTAATGTGCAGCTATTTAAATAGATCAAGGAATTTACCAAATTGCTCTTTGTCTTTGCTCTGATTGAGGCAAGTTGAATAAGGGATTTTTGGCACATATTCTTTGACAGCTGGTGGTGGTCTCCTCTTAGGATGTGTTTCCTCAGGAGTTCGCTTCTCTTTTCTAATAGGTTGATTATCCTCTTGCTTCTTTTCATGCTGTCATTCAGATGGTAACTCTTTCCCGCTTCTCAATGTAATGGCTTTCGCCTGTTTCCTTAGATTGTTTTTTGTGTTACTGGGAAAAGAGCCAAGTTGTCTCTTAGACATCATCTTAGCTAGCTGGCCAATTTGCTTCTCAATATTGTGAATTGAGGCCTCTTGATTACGATGACTTGCATCAGAGCTCTAGATGAATTGACTTAGAATATCTTCTAAGTTACTCTTTTTTTCTTGTTGAGGTGGCTACATTGAAGGAAGTGGTAACGATTGATAAAGTGGTGGTTGCTGCTTCGAATACCCTAGTGGTGGTAGATTAGCTCTTCGATAGTCTTGGTTTCCATAAGACAGATTTGAATGGTTTCTCATCCCCGGATGTTAGGTGTTATGATATTGGTTATACTGCTGTCTATTTGAATTCCCAAGATAATCTACCTACTCATATTGCTAAAAAAGATTCACACCCTCCTCAGGATCTCCTATTTAATGTTGTTGTTGTGGTTGTGATCTTTGGGGATTCTTAAGAGTTGCAACTTGGTGGCTCAAAGCTTCCATCTTTGCTACTAAAGTAGTCATTATATCTACTTCGTACCTTCTTGTCGCTTTCTGCTTACTCTTGCTATGGCCCCACTAGTAATTGTTTCTTGCCATATCAGTAAATAGCTTCAATGAGTCCTCCAGAGTCTTAGTATTCAAAATATTACCAACTGCGGCATCTACTAAGTAATGTGTAGCCGGATTTAACCCATTAAAAAATGTCTAAACTTGCATCCATGTAGGTAATTGGTGATGTAGACACTTTCACAACAATTCTTTCCATCTCTAACACACATCATATATTGTTTCGTGATCTTGTTGAGTGAAAGAAGAGATGTCGTTCCGGAGCTTGGCGGTCTTACATGGTGGAAAATAATTATCTAGAAACTCCTTTACTGTATCATGCCATGTGGTCAAAGCCCTGGGGACCCAATGACTGAAGTCAGGTCTTAGACTTCCCTCTTAATGAAAATGGGAACAATCTTGTATGCACTGCTTCATCTGTCACCCTATTGTTCTTGAAAGTTTCACAAATCTCCAAGAATGTCTGAATTTGAGCATGGGGGTCTTCATCAGGTAGTCCATCGAATTGACAATATTATTGTAGAAGTTGAATCACCATACCCTTAATCTCGAAATTATTAGCCCCAATGGGAGGCTTAACAATGGTTGGACTTGTGCTGTCCAGTGTAAGCCTTGTATACTCTATGTTTGTCTTTGGTGGATCCTCACCCATTACTTCTTGTACCTTTACCTCACTCCTTATAAATGACTCTAACTCAAAACTATCAGAAAGTTGCTCTATTAGCTTTTCTTCTTTAACCTCCATTGCCACTGCAATATCACGTTCGCCCTCCTCACTGGCTAACTGCCCAAAAGATTCGGTAGCTGTGTTCCTTCAAAGTCGGTGGAGTGTTCTCCCAATCTCAGGATTTAGATCAAGAATGTTAGAGGGAAGATTCCTTATCATACACAGCAAAAGGCAACCAAGTGTGAATTAGAACTTTTCAAAAGATGGAGAGAAGAAAAATAGATAAAATAAATAAAAAGAATGACTAAAGTAGTAGATACTACGGTTTTTCCTAATATTGCCTTGCTAGATCCCCGACAACGGCGCCAAAAACTTGATGCGCTCAAATCTAACCGATCGTTTTAAGTTTTTAATTTATAACCAATAAAATCTACTATCGAGCTAGGCAGTGTACCTATCGATTATAGTATAGATTTAACGGGTGCCCTCCTTTAGCATCTAGAAAATAAGTACTAGTATTACCTTTCTCTACTATTTAGTCTAATTTATGATGTGGAAATTATGAATTAAATTAACAACTAACAATTCTTAGTAACCCTAGAATTGAATGATATTGTCTCAAAAATGTATTTAATCACAAAATATACCTCTCATCTTGTTCCACCCTAACCCTTAAATTCTCAAAATAAGATATCGATTAACGAATCAATTTACACTTTGCATGTAGGAATTCTCAAGTAAAATTAATTACTCCCTCGAGTTAATCAATTCTTAATCATGCACAAGATAATGGAGACCTCTCTCTCACTACCGTCATGCAAGATCTCATTAAGTTCACAAATTCCAATTAATTGCAGAAAATCAATGTTTTCCTACCTCTAAGTAAAACATGTAATTTCTCTATTCATGAAGATTTAATTTACTAGATGAAACCTCTTTCAATCTAATTAAAATCAAACATGTAATCAATTTGCGTGCATAAATCAATCACAAGAACAATGGAAACACATGAATAGATGCAAAGATATAAACAATTTATTAATCAATCAATGGTTCAGCACATGAGTTAAGGTTTCACAAGATGAAAGATATAAAAAATTACTCCTCCATGGAGTTTTCAATAAAAACAGAGAATCTAAAGAAGTAGAATTGATTCATGATAAAAGAGTAATCCCTTGTGTTGTTTTGTGATCTCCAATTACGCTTGGACAATTTTCCTCTTAAAGTTTGTAATAACGTTCCCCTAGGGTTTTCAGAATGAATCTAGAAGAAAAGTCTCTCCTAAAAAATAAAAATAAAATAAGGCATCTATTTATAGTTCTGCGAAAACAGGGTTTAGCATGGGTGTCGGTACGGCCATGCTTGAGGTTATGCTGACTTCGAAACACGTTATTTTCACTACCTAGTTTAGTGCGGCTTCTAGTACGGCCATGCTCGGGGCAAGGCTGAAAAGAATTCTTGTTTCTAATCATCAGCACGGGCTGTTTTGAACATGGGGCACATTTTAGTATAGCTACTGGTCATTTTTTTCATCAAGCACTGGTGTCTGCATGGGTTATGCTGAATTGAAAATCAATTTTCTTCATTTTTCGCCAAATTTCACCTCGCCTTTGCTCATATCATCCTTAAACCTTTCTTTTGTGTTCATTAATGCCTGAAATTAAAATTTAATCATATAAATACCCTTTTCTTCATAATTCACATGAAATCCATATAAAATTATAACTAATAAGCACTAGAATTAAGGGTCTTCTGACACTTATCAACTACAAACTAGAAAAGCTTGCTCAAATGTATATTAATGAGATTGTCAGATTACAAAGGGTACCAGTTACGATTACATCTGACAGGGATACTCAGTTTATGAGCAAATTCTAGAAAAGTCTATATCATGCTCTAAGAACCAAACTCTAGTTTAGTATAGCATTTTATCCTTAGACAGATGGGCAATCTGAAAGAACTATTCAAATTCTAGAAGATTTACTACAAGCTGGTGCCTTGGATCAAGAGGGTAACTGGAGTGATCATTTGCCTTTAATAGAATTTGCTTATAACAACAGTTACCGGGCTACTATATAGATGGCTCCTTATGAAGCATTATATGGTACGAAGTGTAGATCTCCTTTACACTGGGATGAAGTGGGAGAAAGACGGGCATTGGGGCTAGAGATAGTATAGGAAATAGTAGACAAGGTTAAAGTAATAAGGCAACGGATTCTATCAGCCTAGAGTTGCCAAAAAAGTTATGTAGACAAATGGCGATGCCCTCTAGAATTTCAAGTGAGAGATAAAGTCTTACACGAAGATATCTCCAACTAAAGGGGTAATCAGGTTTGGATTGCGGGGTAAGCTGAATCTAAGATATGTGAGTACATTTGAAATTCTAGAAAGAGTCGGGACAGTTGCATACAAGTTGGCTTTACCACCAAGTCTAACCAGAGTACATGATGTGTTTCATGTATCAGTGTTAAGGAAATTTGTACTAAACTTAGATCAAGTGATGGCCTTGGAACCTTTAAAGGTACAGCCAGATTTATCCTCTATAGAGAAACCGGTGAGAATAGTAGACACAAAGGAACAAGTTCTAAGAAGGAGAAGAATTCCTTATGTCAAAGTGCAATGGACAAATCAAATAGAACGAGAGGCGGCACGGGAATTAGAAGAAGAAGTGAAGAGAAAGCATCCAAAACTCTTCCCAATTCCAAGTAACTTTTGAGGATGAAAGTTTTAATAAGGGGTGGAGAATGTAATACACATTTTTTTATAAATAAATATATGTATAAATATAAAGAGTGGCAATGTTGTAACTAGGATAATGGGATAAAGGCTGTTTTATCTTTTCTTAGCGGGACAATATAAAAGCAGAATAACCTAGGTTTTCTCCTTTTTTACACTTGGATAACTTATAACCGTATAGAGAGATAGAAGGTGAAAGAACCCTACAAGAAAACCTAAGGCGACTAAAGAGGAATTAAGTAGCTAATTGAATAGGTAAGGATTGCAATTAGTTAAATAAGGACCTATTCTAATAGTAAGACTTAATACTAAATGGTTTTGTTTGTGTACGGGGATTTAATTGAAGAATGGGTTTAAGGGTGGATTGAACAAACACGGAAGTTGTTGAATTTGGAGTTTCAAGCGAAAATCGAATCAAGTAAGGAATTCTAATTCATATTTTTGGATTTACTTAAGCTTAGGATTAGAAAATGAGGAGATTGGATGAATTAGTATAGAAAAAGTAAGGTTCGTGGAATTAGCCGAGAGATACATGGCCCTTTAACACGGTCGTATTTTGACCATGTTGAATTCAAAAGTTATATTGAGAGATACATGGTCTACCAACATGGTCATATTTCAATCGTGTTGAGTCAAGAGAAACATAACCTCCTCACACGGTCTTGTTCCAATCGTGTTGAAGCCAAATCTCACCGAGAGATACATAACCCTTAACATGGTCATGTACTAACCTGTGTTAGGCAACACAGTCTCCAACATGGCCTTGTTAAGTGAAAGACATTATCAATATATATCAAATTACCTTTTTATTTAACTAAGTTTTACACAACCGAAACAATTAGTAAAACCTTAGATGACCTAATAGATTAAGAGGAATTAGGAGAGTTATATTATGTTTAGATTAGTACTAAGGATGGTGTCTTGATGATTATATAGATATCAGCTTAGCTTAAGTTTGGGATAAGAAGTGCTTAAGTCTAGGATACCGGGTACGAGTTTACTTTGTTTGTTGTATATGATTGATAGGTAGCTATACAATGAGTTGTATGTGGAATAATGAAATGCTAAGATGTTATGTGAATTAAGTGGTATCATGAAGTAATACAGTGTTATATGTTGAATGAGATATGTTGCTTGTGCTTGACTCGACCTAAGGGCTTGTAGTGGTAGATTCCTAGGGGGCACCTTGATGATCGGCATACCGCATTGTCCCTAGTAGAGCCATGTATCAAAATGATCTAAGGTAGATTAGGGTTAGACGGTGCCCGCAATGGCAATTCCCATTAGGGTTAGACAGGGCCTACAGGGGCAATTCCCACTAGGATAAAACTTATGTATACTGGGGTTATGAGTACCTCTATTTGTTATAATTCATTTTGATGTTGATGTGTGAATTGAATTGTGATTATGTTGAGAATACATGTTGCACATATGCATGTGATAATAATGTGGTGTATCATGCGCATGTGGGTGTAGTACTTACATACTGAGTTGAGGCTTACCCCCCTTCCTATATATATTTTTTTAGTTGTAGGCGAGAATGATGAGCAAGTGGAATACGATGAAAACAGAGACTTGGTGGGGTACTATATGGGTGAAATGGGAAGAAAACACTACTATTATGGAGAGGAAGATTTCTTGTAATTTGAAGTTTTATTAACCAAATTGAAGTGATAGAGATAATTGTTATTTTGAGAATTGATTGTTGTTAAATAATGAGAATTTGGAATGACTCATCTGAGAGTTATTTATTTGATTAAAGGTATAGTAGTATGATGAAGAATGTAAACGATTTAGGTTTTTGAAGCATGATGGAGTTTTAGAGCCTTAGCATGTCACTTAGTAGTAGTGACACGTGGCAAACTATGATGCTCCAAGTTTTGGGGCGTTATAGTGGCTTACCTAAGGGCTAAAGGTAGCAAATCTTTAGGGGTCACCTCAATGATCGGTATGTGGCGTTGTTCCTAGTGGAATTTCATACCAAAATGATTTAGGGGAGATTTTAGAAGTATTGGGGCCAAAGGTGGTTGTTTTAGATACCATTTAAAATGTTGGGGGTCAGAGGTAGTAGTTCTCAATTATATATATGTGTGTGTGTGTGATGGGGTCATGGGTATCTCTATAATGTTTGTTAGCTTAAATAAAGATAATGAACCTATTGGTTGTAATTCATCAACTGCATTATATGTGTGTATACTCTAATTAGGGTGGCTTGTACGCGTGTTTTTGGTACTCACTTATTAGGCTTAGAATCAATCTTTTTTCCTTTTTCTACCATAGGTAAGTATGACAAGTATGCAAAGTATGATGAATTGGGATGGGGATAGTAGAGATGTTTATTACTTCTACAATGACAACCAGTGTTGAGAAATCAAATTATGAGATCATTTATCCGTTAAACTAGATATGGAGACTAATAGATTGATGTTAGAGCTTTTTCCATAATGATTGTATTACTTTTGTTTAGTAGTTAGATCTTGTTAACATAAGAGTTATAATGGTGGTTGGAATGACTCGCCTGTGAGTCATTTGTTTTATTAATTGGAGATGTTATGTTTAATTTGGGGTTTGAAGTTGAGTAGAATTTGAAGTTATGAGCATAGTAATGAGCATTAGCGACACATGGTGGATTGTGATATTCTAGGTTTTAGGGCATTTCAACTTGAGTAATATTAGAACTTAAGTTGATGATCAATAAAACTTAGGTTTATGATTAATAGTACTTAGGCTGATGATAATAGTAATTAGGTTTATAATCAATGAAGCTTAACATGAAGATCAATAGAACTTAAGTTTATGACTGATGGAGTTTAGGCTAATAGAGCTTAGGTTTATGATCAATAGAGCTTAGGAGTGTAGGTAGAAAATGGGCTAAGTTATCCCCTTTATTGTGTTTTTTTTTGTTATATAGGTTAGATTATGATATTTTATTTCACAATTATTGATAGTTGCATAACTGTATTGGAGAAATCTTATTTACATTTTAATTATTGTTAATAGAAGTTCTAAATTCAAATTTTGTTTAGGAAACCTAAAATTAGACATAGAAAGTAACAAATGAAGATGTTTAAACCTAATCAAAGTAGAAAACAACTTAAGATGTTAAAAGTTACTGGTTAAGGTTACATCTATATATATATAATTATAATCTAACAACATTGAATAAACCTGAGATTGAAATAACAAAGTGTGCAATGTGAAACAAGTAAAGTAATAGGTTAAAAAGAAAAAAAAAAAGGATGAATAACTCCAACTTTTAAAAGGAAAGAATTTCAATGAGCAATGATTAAAGAAAGAAAGAAAGAAAGAGAAATACAAGAAAAGAACCTAATTAAGAGACTTCTCAAATTTAAATAAAATGAGGTAGTGATTAATACACCCCTTAAGTTGATTTAGTTATCCATATATACAAATTTATAGTGTCAATAAACATAAAAGTAGTTAAAAGAGAATGTTGACTCTAATCACAAACAATATTTCCAAAATGCATAATTCTTTCTTGATTATCTCCCACAAGGCAATAATGCTACCATAAACAATGAAATTGAAAATAGTAAACATTGACAATTATATTGAAAGGCTTCGAAATATGAAACTCTACATCATTAAATCCTATATGGTTAGCAATAACGCATCAAAAAAGAAAAAAAAAATGAAAACTAGCTAATTTATAAAATTGTATGACATAATCAAGCTACATGTAATTGCTAAAAGTTATTAAACATAGAAATAAAAGGTAGAGCCAGTAACCAATCCAAAGACCTAATTATAAGTTCAAATAGGTTTTGACACATATACACATGAAGTGAGACTAACGAGTTCGTTGTTCCCTTCTTATTTAATCCGTGTCATGTAATGTTGTGTTAAGTTTTGTCATGTGTCATATAATACTGTGTAAACTCTTGTCAACCATCTTACTATATCGTGATCAATCCAATTGTGTCGAGTTGTCAATTTTGTCTTACTTAAATTTAGTCAAATGTTGATATTCATCAACCCCTCTTATATGCTTACTTGTGTTGAATTACATGAGATATAAAGTCTTCAATATTAATTAAAGAAAATAAAAGCATTAAAAAAAAGAAGGCAACTAATAACAAAAAAAAAAAAAATCAAGAATCAATGGAGCAAAGAATATTACAATTCATATGAGTATTATTGGGTTACATAAAACAAAAAATTCTAAAACATACAAATTATACATTCTCAATATTAACTATAGTAACAACAATAAGGAGAAATGGTAATTACATTGCTACTAAGAAGTAATGAAGTAAAATAAAAGCCATCACAATAAAAAAAAACCCTCAATTAAATGAGGTAAAAGCACAATAAGGCTATAAAGGTAAGGACGATAAATGTAATGATAATAAGTTTTAAATTATAAAAATAATAAATAAAATATCATATCATAATTAACTACATGCCCATGTATATGCATATAATTGTGAAAATAATAATAAAAATAATAACCATCCCTAACCAAAGCATTCACAAACATGTGACAACCAAAGGTAAAGAGTGGGATGAGACAAAATATCCTCCAACAAAGAAGTGGAAGTAACAAAAGTGTAGAAGTATGTGATAGTAGAATTGATCCTATTGGAGAATCGCTAGTATATATTTAGAATGTGCTTAGCTTAAGGTATTGTAATCTAAATGTGTATAATTATGAAAAAAAAAACCATCCCTAATTGAAATGTTCGTAGACGCATGATAACTGAAGGAAAAGAGTAGGGTCAGATAAAGTATCTTCTAACAAAAAATAAAAGTAACAAAAGTGTAGAGGAATGTGATTTTGGAATCGATCCTGCTGGAGAATTGCTTGTAAATGTTTAGAATGTGCTTAGCTTAAGGTATTATAATCTAAATGGAGAATTTAGAATGACCTTAAAGAGATTTTGAAGTCATGAGTAATGAACAAAATCACGAATTGAAAAGGAAAATGTAAAGGTTGGATGTAAATAAAGAAATAGTGAAATAAATAAGAGTAAGAATAAAGACAAAAGGAAAAGTTAGAGATGCGAGTTGAAAGTAAATAAGCTAGGGAGTTCTCTGAGTTTAAGAAGTGGATTTAGTAAAGTTTTAAAAATTGACATACCAAGGAGTTGAACAAACATCAATGTATTTTGACATGTTATTAGATTACAATTTTGCATGTGAGCTAAACAAAGGGAAACCTATAATATAGAACAAGATGGTGGACTAGCTTAATAAAACAGACAAGAGGTATAAATTTATAATTAAAGGAAGAAATCCTATTATATTAAAGAGGAGTTGGAGACATCTAATTCAAATGGGAGAATATTCAGAACTTGAATAAAGAAATTAATGAATTCAAGAAAGATATCTGGAGGATTTAGTGCACGTGAACTTCAATATAGGTGATGAGCATTTAATTTGAGTAGTATAATGTAAGATTTGGTAAAAGAGAATTTTGAATTAAATGGGAATTGTGAGCGGGGTTGAAATTATTGGCGGGTGAAGAGAAAGTAATTGACTAGAGTGAAAACTGAGACAAATATATGCCATTGACTAAGTTTGTTTATAATAACAGCTGCTAGTTGATGACCTAGATGACACCTTATGAGATCTTATATGGAAGAAAGTGTCGACCACTGATATACGAAGATAAGATAGGTGATGGGTAAGTATGGGGACTAGAGTAATCCATGATGTAGTTGACAACGTTAAATTGACTAAATAGAGAATGCGGTCAGCTCAAAGTCACTAGGAGAATTATGTTGATGTAATGCTCATTGGAATTTGAAGTGAGAGATCATGTATTGTTGAAAATATTGCCTACTAAAGTTAAGAGGGAAATTAAATACCAGATGTGTGGGACCATTTGAGATTCTAGAGAAAATTGGGAATGTTGTTTACAAACTAGCATTACCACTTAATCTAGCAGAAGTACACAATGTTTTTCATGTGTCTATACTTAGGAAGTTTATGCCTAAACTAGATCAAGTGACTACCTTAGAACCATTGGAAGTTCAACTAACCCTATCCAAAGTTGAACAGCTTATTAGAATTGTGGATATAAAAAAGTAGAATTTATGGAAGCATATGATCAAGTAAGATAAGGTGCAATGAAGTAACCAAATAGAACAATAAGCCACCTAGAAGTTGAAAGAGAAAATGAGAAACAAGTATCTTGATTTATTTCAAGAACCAAGTAACTTTCAAGGATAAAAGTTTTATTAAGGGGGGAGGGTGAAATATCCTAAAAATATAACACATATTTTTTTTTTCTTTTTAAACCAAGGGCTTTTTGGTATTTTCATAAGTTTAAACCCCCACCCATATTTGTATATCATGTTCCTTCTCCCTCCCTTTCTCCCAATTTATTTCAAGAACTAAGTAACTTTCGAGGATGAAAGTTTTGTTAAGGGAGAGGATATAGTATCCTAAAAATATAACATATAATTTTTTTTAAAAAAAACAAGGGCTTTTTGGTCTTTTCATAAGTTTAAAACCTTACCCATATTTTTTAGATCATGTTCCCTCTCCCTTCCTTTCTTTTCTCTTTCTACTTCTTCCATGCGCTTCATGCTTCCTTCTCTTTCCCAAGTAGTTCCCTCTCTTCCTCTTCAATTAGATTTAAAAGACAACATTATTCTATAAGAAAATTAGGCAAACATTATGGAAAGGTCTCCTTAAAGAAGATCTATTAGTAAGTTACAGTTTTATTATGTCTAAAGTGTAGGTTGTTAGGACAAATTTGATTAATGTTGTCTATAGTTTCTTCAAGTTGTGCACGTGTATGGTATATTGCAAATTGATTCAAATAAGTCTTCTTGCCTTTCATAATTAGATGTTATTGGAAATTTGAGGGCTAAACCAAAAAGTTAAACTTGGTTTGTTTTGGAGTAAATTATGAGTTGTACTTGAAGTGGAGTAATTACTAGGAGAAAAAAAGTTTATTGAATGAAGTTTTAGGTAGAATTCATGTTTGGATTGTAGTAGAGTTGTGTCTAATATTTAGGAATTAAGGTTGGAGTATGTATAATGAAATTATGCAAAAACTATAGGTTTTATACAAAAGGTCCAAACCTTTCTAAAGAGGTATGGAGTATTTGTGACTAGAATTTTGTTTAGCTTAGGTTTCAACAAAAGGTTCAAAGCATTTGTAATACCTAAAAATATTATTTATTTATTTAATATAGGTACTATCACAAAGAGCTAGGGACAAGCATAGAATTTTAGAAAGTTTAAAGGGGCAATTTAGACATTGTGCGATGGGGAGTATTTAATCTCAGATGAGCTAATGTTCTTCCTTTTCACTTCCTCACAGTAACATAGCAGACAACGTAAACGCCCTTGATAGGAACCCTAGAGACAAAAGGAATAAGGAGTGATAAAATTCCAAAGACAAAAAGGGGTAAGGAAATTGTAGTTTATAAGTGTTTTGTTCATATAAAGAGGATTGCGTTTAGGAGAAATTGGAGTAAAGAAATTAGGGTTCGTGGAGATTGCCGTTGAAATCGAAAGGTACATCAAGAGATACACGGCCTTTCAACACAGTCGTGTTTTAACCATGTTGAGTTAAGGGTAACACGGCCTCCCAACACGGTCGTGTTTAGACCGTATTAAGTGTGAAAGTTGCACCAGAAGATACACGACTTCTTAACACAGTTGTGTTTCGACCATGTTAAGTCAAGGGTAACATAGCCTCCTAACATGGTCGTGTTTGGACCATGTTGAAACCAAGTTTTACACTGAAAGACACACGATCGTGCTTCTGCCGTATTGAGCAACACGATCCCCAACATGGCGGTGTTGAATAAAGTATAAAGTAATTACATATTTATTTAACTTCAAATTAAATTAATTTCTATGCAACCTAGATAGCTAGTAAGGCCTTAGAGAAATTAAATGAATAGGATTAAGAAAATTAAGAATGATATTGATCTTAGATTGAATACTAAGAAGAGCTTGTTGATGTGTACAGATTTTTAATTAGATTAAGTCCAAGACCGAGAAGTGCTTAAGGGTAGGATTTAAGGTACGTATAACTTGTATGCTGTTATGTGTTTGCTTAAGTTAGTATATGTGTTGAAATTGATTAAGTTGAATGATTTGGCTTAAGTGTTTAAGTTGTATACTGTATGTGCTTGGCTCAACCTAGGGGCCTGCAGTGGCAGATCCTTAGGGAGCACCCCAATGATCCTTGTATGACGTTGTCCCTAGTGGAGTTGTGCTTAGAAATGATTTGGGCTGAATGTTAAGTAAGTGGTTAAGTGTACATGAGTGTGGAGCCTATAGTGGCAATTCCCATCACCAAGTTTAAGGTTTAAGTGGACATGGGTGTGGGGTCTGTAGTGGCAGTTCCTACCACCAAATCATGCTTCAGTATGTTAAGTATGTTAAGAGGGTCATGAGTACCCTGTTGCTGCTTGTGGACATAAATTATCATATGAAATGGTTGTTTGTGTTTAAGTATTGCATAACGTGTGTGACATTGTTTCACGTTGTTCATGTATGTTTGTTTGTGTTATACGTACTAGGCATTAGCTTACCCTTCGGGGAACTTATTTTCATATGCAAGTGTTGAGGGAGATGAGAACTTAAAAGATGACTTGGGTTTGGGTGAGCCACAGAGGGAGGAAGACGAAGATTACCATTATTATTATAGTGATTAAGATTTTGAGGATTATGTTATTTAGCTGTGATAGGTAGTAATTTTTTTTAAGGATGTTATTTTTGTGTTCAAAGACTTTTGTTGCATTAGATATTCGATATGGTTTAAGTTATTATTTGAATTTTAAGGATATATGAAATACTATTATATAGGAATTATAGGTTAAAGTGTATCAGAGTTGATTCAGGACTTTAACGTGTTCTTATGAGATAAGGACGTATGGCAAGCAGTAACGCAGCCCAGGTTTCAGGGTGTTATAGCTTAGGTGGTGTTAGAGCTTTAGGTTTATGATCTTTAGAGACTTAAGTTTGAATCTATAGAAAATAGGTCGATGATCCTTATGACCTAAGTTTTGATCTATAGATCATAGGTTATTGATTTTGAAGAACTTAGGTAATGATCCTTAGAACTAAGTGATGACCAGTAGACATAAGTCTAAGATATGATCTTTAGCAAGATTAAGCACTAGATTTGTAAAATAGTGAGACATCAAGAGAGTGGGTAAAATATGGGATGTTTACTTAATTATGTAATTATTTTTATTGTATTATTACTTTACTTGTATTCTTCTAACTGCTAAGCTTTATGTATGAATAAACCCATGTGTAGTAGTATATGTGTATATACTTACACATTATGAAATTGACCATGACTGATACTAACATAAGTAGTTCCAGTTGTCTCTTCTTAAATAGAATGCCTCCAAGAAGAATTATCGGATCAGGAACTAGAAGGGGTGCTAGGCATGATAACCTCAATGAGGAGGAAACTCAAAACCCACAACCACAAGGGGAAATAGGTTAAATGGTTGAAGAGACAGTGTAGTTACTGTATACTGTGAGCCACCTGGTGGGACTACTGGCACAATAACACCAAGCCCCTATTGTCCCACAACATAGGATTGTTAACGAACCCATCAACTTTGATAGATTCATAAGAGTGGCTAAGGAATTTAACCCTAGAGTGGATGACCCAATCGAGGCTGAGGATCGGGTACAGGAAATTGAGAAGACCTTTGTTGCCTTCCAGATACTAGAAGATAAGAAGGCAAATTATGCTGCATTCATGCTGAAGGGAATTGTAGCAAAATGATGGTCTTCGGTCCCTAGACTTGTAGGGGTGTGCATGAACTAGGCGGTGTTTAAGGAGCTGTTTTATCAAAGATATTTCCCCAGTAGCTCCAGAGATAGAATGGAGAATGAATACTACAACTGTGAATAGGGGAACTGGACAGTTGAAGACTATAAGGTAGAATTGAATCGCCTCATTCGGTTCCTTCCAAAAAATGTACGCAATGTTGATAAGTTTCGAGCTAAAAGGTTCTTAAGAGAATTGGAATTAAGCCTACAACTTGCAGTAAGGGCCTTTTAGCTAAATACATATGCTGAAATGGTAAACAAAGCGAAGTGCCTTGAGTAGAATAAGAAAATTATAGAAGAACAGAGGAGCCGTAGAGTAGCAATAGCTTTGGGAAAAAGACCTACCTCTAGTAGAATGGGGCAAGACAGGGGTAAAAGACATCACTTGCTACAAAGTAGAATACTTAGAGCCGTAGCCTCTCCTCTTCAAATCAAATAAGTGCCTTTGGCTCTCCTATCAATAAGCATAAATGCTAAATGTCCCAGATGTTACGGGCCCCATGAGTTAAGAGAATGTAGATGGCTAGATGGGGCATATTTCTATTGTGGAAAGATTGGGCACATTAGTAGACATTACACTGAAAGGTTAGTTCCCTTAATCTTCTATCATGTGTGCAACCAGAGGGGACATAAGGTAGTCAATTGTCCTCAAGGACAAATCATAAACTAAGCAGGGCCAGTTCAATAGACAGCTAGACCTCTAGTGAGAGGATAGGGAGGTAGATCACAAGTAGGAGGTCCTAGACAAAGAGTTCCTACTAGGGTGTTTGCCATTCATCATCAGCAATACCAGGATATCTTAGATGTGGACAACATTGAAGGTATGCTTCCAGTACGCTCCTGCAATGCACATGTGCTATTCGATACCGATGTGTCTATATCCTGTGTGTCTAAGAATTTTGTCTATACATGTGCTTTAGATGTTGAAAATATGAATTACTGCTTGGCTATTGGTATTCCTTTGGGAGTAAGAGGAAGAATAAGTAGGATATGCAGAGGAGTGAGAATAGAAATATATGATAGGGTAATGCCAACAAACCTCTTGATATTAGAGATGATAAAGTTTGACATTATTTTAGGTGTCAACTGGTTATCAAAATATCATGCCACCATTGACTGTCACAACATAGTGGTATAGTTTAATATACCTGGGGACGAATATTTTAAATACAAGCTAGAAGTGTAGAGGCCCACTAGATTGCCTACCTATGAGATGTGGGGAAAAAGTGTACTGGCAACCATATCTGTTGAAGCTAGAGAAGAAGTTAGGATGGAAGAAGTACCAATAGTGAGGGAATTTCTTGATGTGTTTCCAGAAGATCTTCCTGGTTTACCCCTAGCTAGGGAAATAGAATTCAACATCGACTTGGTACAGGGTACAGTACCCATATCAAAACCGATCTATAGGAGCTACAAGATAATGGTTTTATAAGTCCCAGTGTCTCTCACTGGGATGCACCAATCTTGTTTGTGATGAAAAAGGATGGAAGTATGAGACTTTGTATAGACTATAGGAGTTAAACAAGGTTACAATCAAGAACAAGTATCCTCTTTCCAAGATAGATGACTTGTTTGACCAGTTGTAGGGAGCTTAGGTGTTCTCCAAAGTAGACCTGAGATTAAGCTACCATCAACTCAGAATCAAAGAAGTGGACATCCAGAAAATAGCATTCTGAATTAGGTATAGGCACTACGAGTTTCTGGTAATGCCCTTTGGAGTAATGAATGTGCCAGCTGCATTCATGGATTTAATGAATAGAGTATTCAGGGATTTCCTTGATAAATTTATAATCATCTTTATAGTTGATATCCTGATATACTCTAGAAGTACTGAGGAGCATGAAGAACATTTGAGATTGGTATTGGGTAGGTTACAAGATGAGAAGTTGTATGTATGTGAATTCTAGCTAGAACAAGTAGTCTTCTTGGGTCATGTGATTAACAAGGATGGGATATCTGTGAACCCAGAAAAGGTGAGAGCAATAGTAGATTAGCATAGACCGAAAACAGTTACAAAAGTAAGAAGCTTCTGAGGTCTAGTAGGCTATTATAGGAGATTTGTAGAAGGGTTTTTCAAAATAGCAATTACTCTCACCAGATTGATAAAGAAGAATGTGAAATTTGAATGGGATGACAGATGTGAAGCCAGCTTTCAGATGCTCAAAGAGAAACTAGTGTCAGCACCAGTTTTGACTTTGCCCAAGAGTAGAGAAGAATTTATAGTGTATAGTGAAGCTTCAATTTAAGGGTTGGGGTATGTATTGATGTAAGGTGGTCAAGTAATAGCATATTCATCTCGATAACTTAAGCTGTATGAAAAGAACTACTCAACTCAAGACTTAGAATTGGTAGCTGTAGTGCTAGCTTTGAAACTATGGAGACATTACTTATATGGAAAAATGTGCAAAATCTTTACTGACCATAGAAACCTGAAGTACATATTTATGCAAAAAGAGCTGAAGATGAGACAGAGGAGATGGTTAAAGTTAATCAAAGATTACAATTTGGAAATACAATACCATCCAAGAAAAGACAATGTGGTGGTAGATACCCTTAGCAGAAGGAAATAGGGCAATGTAACCACTCTCATAACTTCATAGAAAGAGTTGTTAGAAGACATGTGCAAATTGGAGCTAGAAGTTCTAACACAAGAAGTGGGAGTAAGAATGGCTACTTTAAAGATTCAACCAACATAATGGATAGGATAAAAACTAGTCAGATAGGAGATAAGGACATTAGAGAGGTTAAGAGTAGAATGGAATAAGGTAAGGCACCAGAATTCAACTTAGATGCAGAAGGGACCTTGAGGTACAAAACGAGGCTATGTGTGCCAAATGACACAGAATTGAAGAAAGAGATAATGAAAGAGGCACATTACTCCGCCTACATAATACATCCTAGAAGAACCAAAATGTACAAGGATGTGAAGAGCTGTTACTGGTAGAGAAACATGAAGAGAGAAATAGCAAAATATGTTGTAGCCAGATGCCTCAAATGCCAGCATATTAGAATAGAACATCAGAGACTAGTTGGGGAATTACAGCCTCTTCCAATACTGGAGTGGAAATGGGAGCATGTGACAATGGACATTGTTACAGCCCTCCCAAACACCAAGGAGAAGCAGGATGCAGTTTGGGTTATAGTGGACAGATTGGCCAAGTCTGCTCATTTCATACCTATCATAATAGGATATAAATTAGAGAAACTGGCTTAGATATACATAAAGGAGATAGTCAAAATGCATGGAGTGCTAATGACAATTACTTCTAATAGAGACAAAAGGTTTGTAAGCAGATTTTGGAGCAGCCTACACAAGGCATTGGGCACCAAACTGCAGTTCAGTATAGCATTTCACCCACAAACAGATGGTCAGTTTGAAAGGACTATATAAATATTGGAAGATTTGCTCAAGGCATGTGCACTAGACTTTGGAGGCAACTGGAATGAGTGTATACCTCTGGTGGAGTTTACCTATAATAACAATTACTAGGCAACCATCCAGATGGCACTATATGAAGCTCTTTGTAGAAGAAGGTGCAGATCCCCACTACATTGGGATGAAGTGGGAGAAAGACAGATGTTGGGGTCGGAGTTAGCACAAGAAGTAGTTGACAAAGTGAATCTAATCAGGTAGAGAATACAGATGACCCAATCCTGACAGAAGAGATATGTAGATAAGAGAAGGCATCCTTTAGAATTCCAAGTGGGAGATAAGGTATTATTGAGGATTTCTCCAACAAAGGGAGTGATTAGATTTGGGTTAAGGGGAAAGCTAAACCCAAGGTATATAGGCCAGTTTGAGATCTTGGAAAGAATAGGCATAGTGGCTTACATGTTAGCTCTTCCACCGAATTTGGCCACGGTACATGATGTATTCCATGTATTTATGCTGAGAAAGTATGTACCCGACCCGAATTAGATAGTGGCTTTGGAACCACTGAATCTATAGCCAAATCGGACATCTTTAGAAAGGCTACCCAGAATTCTAGACACTAAAGAACGGGTACTAAGACGGAAAACAATCCCTTACGTTAAAGTACAATGGACAAACTAAACAGAAAGGGAAGCGACGTGAGAACTAGAAGTAGAATTGAGGAAGAAGTATCCGTAACTCTTCCAAAATTAGGTACTTTTGAGGACGAAAGTTTTTATAAGAGGCGGAGAATGTAATACCTAAAAATATTATTTATTTATTTATGTAATATAGGTATTATCACAAAGAGCAAGGAACGAGGATGAAATTTTAGAAAGTTTGAAGGGGTAATTTAGACATTTCACGACGGGGAGTATTTAATCTCAGATGACCTAACGTTCCTCCTTTTCACTCCCTCATAGTAACATAGCAAACAACACAAATGCCCTTGATAGGAACCCTAGGGACGAAAGAACAAAGGAGCCATAAAATTCCAAAGACAAAAAGGGGTAAAGAATTCCATACGAATTTCAATTTAGGATTTATGGAAATTGTAGTTTATGAATGTTGCTGTTCATACAGAACATAAAAGGTATGAAAGGACGGTATGAGAACGGAGAATTAACGAGTCAAGGTTGAGATTTGTGGAATTTTGATGTAAGTATGAAAATCCTTTTATTTTAGATACATTTACATGTTTTAGAAATGTAATCAAGTTTAAGAATAGAGAGGATCGGGTTTAGGAGAAATTGGAGTAAAGGAATTAGGGTCCATGGAGATTGCCGAGGGTAATACGGCTTACCAACACAGTCATGTTTCGACTGTGTTAAAATCGAAAGGTACACCGAGAGATATACGACCTCCTAATACGATCGTGTTTAGACCGTGTTAAGTGTGAAAGTTACACCGAGAGATACACGACCTCTTAACACGGTCGTGTTTTGATCGTGTTGAGTCAAGGGTAACACGACCTCCTAACATAGTCATGTTTAGACCGTGTTGAAACCAAGTTTTACATCGAAAGATACACGACCCCTAACACAATCGTGCTTCTATTGTATTGAGCAACACGATCCCTAATATTGCTATGTTGAATAAAGTATAAAGTAATTACATATTTATTTAACTTCAAATTAAATTAATTTCCACGCAACCTAGATAGCTAGTAAGTCCTTAGAGAAATTAAAAGAATAGGATTAAGAAAATTAAGAATGATATTGATCTTAGATTGAATACTAAGAAGAGCTTATTAATGTGTATATATTTCCAATTAGATTAAGTCTAAAACCAGGAAGTAGTTAAGGCTATGATTTAAGGTACGTGTAACTTATGTGCTGTTATGTGTTTGCTTAAGTTAGTATATACGTTGAAATTGATTAAGTTGAATGATTTAGCTTAAGTGTTTAAGTTGTATGCTGTATGTACTTGGCTCGACCTAAGGGTTCATAGTGGCAGATACCTAGGGAGCAACCCAATGATCTTTATATGACGTTATCCTTAGTAGAGTCGTGCTTGGAAATGATTTGGGCTAAATGTTGATTAAGTGGTTAAGTGTACATGAGAGTGGGACCTATAGTGACAGTTTCCATTACCAAGTTTAAGTATACATGGGTGTGGAGCCCATAGTGGCAGTTCCCATCACCAAATCATGCTCCAGTGTATTAAGTGTGTTAAAGGGGTCATGAGTACCCTATTGTTGCTTGTGAACATAAATTATCATACGAAATGGTTGTTTGTGTTTAGGTATTGCATAACATGTGTGACACTTGCTCATGTTGTTGATGCATGTGTGTTTGAGTTATATGTACTGGGCATTAGCTCACCCTTCGAGGAACTTATTTTTAGATGCAGGTGTTGAGGAAGATGAGAACCTAGAAGATGACTTGGGTTTGGGTGAGCCACAGAGAGAGGAAGACAAAGATTATCATTATTATTATGGTGATTAAGATTTAGAGGATTATGTTATTTAACTTTGATAGGTAGTAATTATTTTTAGGAATGTTATTGTTGTGTTTAAAGACTTCTACTGTGTTAGATGTTTGATATGGTTTACGTTATTATTTGAATTTTGAGGATATATGAAATACTATTATATAGGAATTATATGTTAAAGTGTATCAGAGTTGATTCAGACCCTTAACGTGTTCTTGTGAGATAAGGACACGTGGTGGGTAGTAGCGTAGCTCGGGTTTCGAGGCGTTACAGCATTTGCCTGTTGAGAGGATCCCTTATTTTAAAAAATTTAAAATGATCCAGTCCTTTTGAACATGGTCCAAAAACATTTTCTTTAGATCACATGTTTTTGTTCAAAGACATCCATTTTAATTCCTAAAAGCTTTCTAAAGCTTAAAATTACAATATTAACCTTGATTAAATGAGACTAATCATCTTTGACCAATTTTAAACACTTTTTACACCTAAATGTAGGTTCAACCAACTTTAATGAAATTTTATTCCTATTTACAAATTGTAGAGGACTGAAAATATTATATAAATATGGGCTAAGCCCATTAATTATTTAGCTTGACTCATTGGGCTAGGTGATAGGGCCTAGTGAGTTCAGTTTAATTATTAGGATGACTAAGAGAGAATTAGCTTAGTAGGCTTGGAGCAGGGATCGTTGGATCGATTTGTTCGCATGCAACCTTTCTCAAGTAGGATTATGCACTTATGAGGAAGGCTATTAGCTTTAGGTCTATAGTAAGCTCATTAGGATAACCTTAGAATAAGTAGACTCCATCTCATCCATTGATCAGTGAAGTGATCTAATGAATGTCATCAGGCCTAAGAGTCTATAAATATTCAACCATTCCTCCTCATTGAAGGATTTTTTCGGATTCTAGAGATTAGAGAAATGGTGTTTCATTGAGAATTCTCTACTCTCAAAGATCAAATAAAAGTTTAGGCAAAGAACAATCTCCATTGCCTAAGAACTGCAAGGTTAATGCTTGATGTCCCCTTAACTCCCTTGTCTATTACTTATGCATTTGAGACTTTTAAGATTACCTATTCCTCCTCCTTGCCATACTCTCACTAGTCATCCTATTACATGCCATCTCTACATCACTACTATAAAGTCACATGTAGTGTGGTACCCACATGATATTTACATGATTATTCTTACCGGAACTCCCACTTCTACATTTTGGCCACTCCACTAGGGAGCAATGATAAATGATAAAAGAGTAATGGCAACTTCTAGGAAGAGAGGACCATAACATAATACTTCTCAAAAACAAGATCTTAATACTAAACTAATAGAGCAGAACTTGTCTCAAATATTGTAGAATACTAGTCAGGGTAATTCATAGCCTAAGACTTTAATAGATCCTGCATAAATGATGCAAACTATGTAGGAGAACATAAGGGCTCTATATCAACTCATGACCATGCTTGCTTCGCTTGTCACAAGGTTAGCTGCTACTGCTACTGTGCAATAAGGTATGGCTTCGCCAAACACCAGCATTATTGCGCAGCAAGGTGCCATTCATGCAACTCTATCACATGCGGTTCCTCCAGCTAATACTCCCATTGATGAGAAGAACATTCTTTAGGAACAAACCCCTCCATTAGGCATTCCTCTTCCTAATGTTGTCAGTAGATCTAACTGTTAGCTTACTTCTGCACTCGCTTCTATAATATCTACTCCAAGGACCTTCTTTGTAACGAAGGAAGACTTGGACATGTACTTAAAAGAAATACAAGTAAAGTTGACCATGGGAATGCTAGAGTTAAGACTCCTTTATCATCAACACATCACTAAAAAACCTTACCTTAAAGACTATGTTAGTCCTAAGTTTATCTTGTTCAATGGAAAGAAAGGGAGTGCCAAAGAATGTTTACTCAAGTTTATCGAGACCCTGAAAGTATACAGGTTGGATGATGACTTGAAGCTTAAAGAATTCTCTAGGCCGCTAACTAAAAAGGCATATATTTGTTATGTTAAACTCCTTATAGGGTCAGTTGATTCATGGGGGTTTATGTACAAGCTATTCTTGGAGAAATTCTTCTCTAACTAAGAATGGGTCACAATAACAGATATGGGAAGAACATGATAAAACCTGAAGGAAGACTTGATGGATTATATAGAGTGCTTCAGAGAGTACACCTTGGACATCTAAGATGTGTGTGATGATAGAGTTAGTGAAGATCTGTATCGAAGGGATGTTCACCAAGTATGCGGTCTACTTAGAAAATCTTAACCTAAGTTCCTTCTTTGCACTCATCGAGATTGCGAGAAGAACTAACAATTCTGTTGTAAGGTAATGAGGAGAAAATGGAAAGTTTGGGAAACAAGCAACATTTGCTAGCTTAACCTAAGTTGAGACTTCTAAAGACAACAAAAAGAAAAAAAATGATAGATCACGAGGTTCTACATCAGCTCTTTCTTTCCCATGCCTAATGGGAAAGGTATATGCTTTGCTTGACTAATGGTTGCAAGATGGGAATATCAAGCTTCCAAGGGTGGATCATTTTCTGATGCAAAATGAGAAGAATGATCTCAAGTTTTGTAGGTATCACAAGTTCATAGTTTACCCTATAAAGGAGTTTTGGACTTTAAAGAAGATTTTTAATGATAGGGTTCGTAATGGAGAACTTATCATACAAAATATCAATATCCATAATAATTTGCTTCCTACACATAGTAATTAGTAGGGTATTGTAAATGCTCTCAGCTATGATCTTAGCACCAAAGAAGGAAATATGTCACACATCGAGACACATAATGAGTAAGAGGCTCCAACTGGGAATGATGAGGGTGCATGCCCACTAGAGGTTGCCGCCCTAATGAAGATGACTAATTTCAAATTTTTTTTTGACTTACTGAAGTTTAATGACGATGCATGACTTGCAGCAGCAACTGGACTTACCTAAATCGTTGAGAGACAGTATGGGGATTGTAGTCTAGTGCATCTTATATGAAGAATGGCTAATGCACATGAGAATGTGATACTTTTTATAGACGTAGACATGTGCGCTAAGAATCTTAATTACAACCATCATCTTTATATGGAAAGCATGCTTAATGGGTATCATATTAAGAGGACATTCATAAACAATGGCTTCTCTATAAATATATTGCCGATGTCTACATTCAAGGATGTGGGGATAAACGACTAGTGCCTAGTGAGACAACCTATTGTTGCGAATAATTTCACTGATGCATTTACAAAAATAGTAGGGCATGCTAATGTGGAATTTAAAATTGGCCCTATACAAGGCTCTACACGGTTCCACGTAATCGATGTGCCTATATCCTACCATCTACTAGTTAAAAGGAAGTGGCTGTATGATCATAATCTCATACCCTTAACACGACACCAATGCATTAAGGGCCGTTGTAAAGGAAAAGACATATTCATTCCCGCTATAAACAATCCGTTCGAGTATAATGAGTCATACTTCACCGAGGCCACATTCTTTGATGAATACATCGAAGAGGGAGAGACTACTATTGCAAAACTTTCTAGCTCACCACTACCTACCTAGGAGGAGACTTAAGAGAAGCCCAAGAGAAAGAAGAGAATGTGAGGCTCTCGCGAGGGCAAGAAGACAAAAAAGGAATGAGGGGATAGAAAGTTTCATTAGGGAAGATGGGCGAATGGTGTACTACTTATGACAGTCGGCGGGATCTAAGGAAGATGGAACTGAAGAAGCTTGCTTCTTTTCTTTAGATCTTATACCAATATAAGAAACCCAACTTGCCTCTCTAAAGATGTAGGATTAACTCAAGCCACAAGTTGACAAGATTGAAGAGTTAGATCTAGCAGGACTAGGGGAGTCTCCGAGGCTTATCTTCATTAGCAATAATCTCTTGCAAGAGCTATCCACTTAGTGGAATTGTTAAGGGAGTATAGGGACATGTTTGCATGGATCTATGATGAAATGCCAGAACTAGACCCCAATTTAGTGGTACATAGATTGAACATTGTAGCCAAATTTAAGCCAGTAAAACATGGACAACAAGTTTTCTACCAAAAAGTTGAGATCTAAATCAAAGAAGAAATTAAGATGTAGCTCCAAGCTAGCTTTATCAAGCTAATTGAGCACCTTGCATAGTTGGCTAATATTGTGCCAATAAGGAAGAAAAATGGTCAGATATGAGTCTATATAGGTTTTCGTGATCTCAATAGGGCTTGCCCAAAGGACAACTTCACATTACTAAATATTAACACATTAGTGGATGCCATAGCTGGACATGAATTTTTCTTGTTTATGGATGGTTTTAGTGATTACAATCAAATTAAGATGGCTGCTGGAGATGCTGAGTATACCGCTTTTAGGATACCGGTAGGGAATTTTTACTATACTGTTATGCCCTTTTGGCTCTAGAATGCAAGATCAAAGAGCAATGGTTGCTATCTTCCGCAATATGATGCATGACTTCATGGAAGACTATATAGATGACATAGTTATTAAAAAAAGGTGGGCATCGCATCACTTAATACATGTTTTTTAGCAGTGTTGATTGTATAAGCTGCTCATGAACTAGCTAAAGTGTGTCTTTGGTGTAGCATTTGGAAAATTCTTTAGATTTGTAGTTTATAGGAAAGGGATTGATGTTGATCTCGCAAAGGTGCAAGCTATACGATCCATGCCCTCACCCATTAACTCAAAGAAATTAACAACATTTATGGGGAAAGTCTTTTATATCAGGCGATTTGTCCCTGTACTAGCTGAGACCTCTTATCCTATACAGTAGCTCATGAAGAAAGGAGCACTATTCGAGTGGGGGCAATTACAAGAGGAGGCCATTCAGAAGGTAAATGATATATTTACTTCTCCATAGACGATGACAATGCCTGTTAAAGGGGTATTAACGATTCTTTACTTGACATCTATTGACAAGTCCACTAAGGCTTTACTTACATAAGAACTCGAGGGTAAGGAGCGACCTGTATACTACTTAAGTCGACCCCTCCAAGGGAGTGAAATTAATTATTTAGCTTGTAAGAAACATTATCTCACACCAGTATTTACTACATAGAAGTTGTGCTACTACTTCTTGGCGCATAAAGTTAACCTTGTCACTTACTCTAACCTGATAAAATACTTACTATCATGGCTAGCCTTATCAAGACAAATTGCAAAATGTTTGCTCCTCTTGTCAAAGTTTGACATTACAATTATGCTGCTTAAGGCTATTAAGTCTCAAGCTCTAGTAGACCTCCTAACCTATTTTCTTGTGACACATGGGACTCATGCTATAGATATGATCCCAGCAGAGTTTCATGAGGACTCCATGAGGGCAAAATTGGGTGGAGAATGGCAAGTGCAGTTTGATTGCTCTATGCTAGTATCGAGCAAGGAGCCAGACCAGTATTATGTCCCCTAAGAGCCAAAAGATACCACTAGCATTTAAGCTGGACTTCTATTGTACCAATAATGAGTTTAAGTATGAGGCTCTCCTACTTAGACTCATTTCCACACAAAATGTTGGGGCATCTCACTTGTGCATCCATGGTGATTCAAACTTGATTATCAGGTAGGCTAATGGTGAATTTTCTCTCAAAGAACTAGCATTAGTGCCTTACAAGGCTGCAGTGTAATCTTTGGTCAGCAAGTTCAATTGAGTGAGATATGAGCATACCAAATAATCCCTCAATCATTATGCAGACACACTAGCAACAATGGCATCTAAAGTTCTTATTCAGGCTAAAGAAAATGGTTTAAAAATTTAAGTCATCAAAAATTTTATTCCATGCACAACTTTGTAGTTGCTAGATGAAGAAGAGGAAGCACCAGATGAATGGTCCACTCCTATCAAGGCTCGGCTAACGCACCCTAATGTAGCTTCTATGACAACCTTAAAAAATTTCATTCACATTAATGGCTTCCTATACTTTAAGGGTCTAGAAGGCGTCTTATCGCGATGCATTTGTGCAAGGTAAGTATGCTTAAAGTTGGACAAATACCACAAAATTTGGTTTGGACAAGAAGTTCGATCCTTATTGATAGGAATCATATACCTACAGGACTCATCACTAGGACAAGAGCCAAAGGATTACAAAATTTGGTGATGAGGGTTCTCTTTGAGCAATTAGACCTTGACGATATTTATTTAGTATCTTCTTTTCTATTGTATATTTTTTGTGTATTCTAGTAGGTATATTTGTCGGTTTTTACAGGACAGTGGGTAAATTCACTAATTCTCAGTTTGTGGGTTATTCATGGACCTACATAAATCAAAGAAGAGTCGATCTTACATTGCTCCAGGGAGGTGAAGAAACCGGCCACATATGATCTTTTCATTTGTAATTTCCTTTTGTTAGAAACCGGCCACATTTTGTTGTTTTTACTTGTAATTTTTTTTTTAAATTTACCTTATTTAGAACAAGTATAAATACTTGCAAAATAGGGTTAGAAGGGGACTTTTTAAACATCACAAACTTGACTTTTGTTGCCGTGGGAGCTCTCTGATGTGCCTAAAACCAAGATTAAGCACATATAAAAACCAATTTGAAAGACAATCCAACAAAGTCAATCAAACTAGTCTCAATCACATGAACAATATTGTCAATCTCCAATGAATGTAACCAATTCTTCAATTATGATGTGTTTGAATCTTAAATCCAAATATGATATAGCTCTGATACCAAAAAGATGATGTGCCTAATTCCACTAAGAAGCACAATCAAAAGACTTAAGAAAAACAATCTCAAGTCCAAGCAAAATCGGATCCACAAAGGGCACTTTTCACGTAAACCCTAATGAAGAAATGATGAAATCCAAATATCCAATGATATAATTAGAATACCACAATCATAATATCTTCTAACAACACCCTAATCTCATATAATCCATGCAAATAATCCACAAATGACAGAGAAAACCTTAATTATAAGAATCCCTTTCCAATAGAAAAGAACACGATTTCAAGTGTAATCTTCAATGATGATCTGAATCAAATTAATAAATACTTCAAATAAACACAAGAATTCGTGAATAACAATATGTATTTCTGACCAAGAACTATCTTAATTCAACCCTAGATATGACACACTAGAGAAGAAAAGAAATCACAACAAAATGAAATTGATATAACTCATAATTTCAAGATGTTGCACTCGCCACAATTTCAACTCTTGGGATTGAAATTGATAAGAGTTTGGAACCAAGGTATGAACCCTAATTCTCACGTGAAATGTAGTGTTTAATCTACAAAATGATAAGCTCCCTCAAACCCTCTCTTAAGCAAGTATTTATACTTGCTACTCCTAGGGTTAAAAAGTGTTTAAAATTACAAGTTTGCCACTTTAAAGGTGGCTAACCCTAAATGAAAGTTGCAAAGAAATAAAAGTTTCCCAAAACCAAAATAGTTCAATAAACATTTACAAGATACAAAATAACATAAGTCTTCATGATCCAATGCCTCAGAATAGAGAACAATTGCAGTGGGTCTTTGATTGTTATCTTGAAAAATATTCTGTGTCCAACTGAAGTTGTAGGACATTTTGGCATCCCATGGAGAATTATAATTGTACCTGTAAGATTATTCTCAAATTTTATTAGAAATAAAGACATAAGGTAAAATATGAGCAATTTGGTTAATCATCCAAATTGGGTTCTGAAGAGGTTGACAGTGTCAGAAATTTTCCCATCACTGTCTCTTCATGCCATCTAATCTTATCAATTTCACTTGTGAAATTGTGGTGAGTTGGCTTAGGAATTCTTGTGAGTCATATCAAGATTTTCTTAAGTTGCATCCAATTATTGCTAGTGAGTAATATCTAGTTGTAATTGGTTGATCTTTGTTTGTTCCTTTTATGCCAAATTAGGGTTTATGTATTGCTAGGTTTTCACGCCAATTGTAAAGATTGGAATTGAATTGTTCCTTTGTATTTGATTGGTATTGGAATCCACTCGTAGTACTTCTAATTTGGTTCACACCATTGAGGGTTGTTAGTCTTTGATTTCACACCATTTGGGGATTTTATCTACAATTTGCTCATGCCATTTTAATTGGAATTAAATCAATTGTGTGTGTTTTTGTTGATTAGTATTGAGATCCCTTAAGCACATCACTTGTACCATTGCATACAGTGCACAAGGTATTACTAGTTGACTATAGCCAAATCTCAAATGCAAACAAGTTATCCAAAATGCTTTGAGCTTCCTCATCGAGGAGAATGTAACTTTATAGCAAGTGCTGGTGATTGGAGATGCCCTTATATAAACTATTTGAAAAATGGCGTCTTGCCTACAAATAACACTGATGCTCACTTGGTAAATCACAAGGCGAGAAAGTACATTATGCATGAGGACCAACTATACAAGGTATCATTAATGGGATAACCCCTTAGGTGTGTGGCACCACTTAAAATGGAGATTGTATTGGCTGAAGCCCACTATGGAGTTAGTGGGGAACATCAAGGAGGAAGAAAGCTACACTACCACCTATTAGGCTTAGGGTACTATTGACTTACAATGAAAAATAATGCATTCAACTTTGCTACGAGGAGTGCACATGCCAACGGCATGGTAATGCAATCTACGCCCCCATTATTACATTGCATAGCCTAACTACTTTATGGCATTTCCATACATGGGCATTTGACTTAAGTGGTATAATAAATCTACCATCTAGGGGATGCATTTGGATCTTGGTAAATACAGAATGCTTTACCAAGTGGGTAGAGGCAATCCTATTAAAGAAAGCTATAGGACCAGTAGTAACAAGCTTTATGAAAGAACACGTCATTGTCCACTTCGGAATCCAAAGCGCATTCTTTTAAACAATGGCACACCCTTCATCAACTTGCATGTATGATAATTATTGGCCTCTTACAACATCGATCATGTGAAGTTTACACCTTACCACCTAAAGGGAAATGGCTAAGTAGAAGCAACGGATAAGACTCTTTTAAAAGTAGTTAGTCATATGGAGCATGAAAATCATAAAGAATGGCATGACAAGCTGCCATTGGCATTATGGCCATACAAGACATCTAAGAGAAGCCCCACTCAGGCTACCTCCTTTTCTTTAATATATGGATGCGAGGTGATGATGCCTATAGAAGTCTCAGTTTCATCTGCAAGATTGGCCATCAATGCTAAGTTAAAACCAAATACTCTACACATGTTCGATCTTGAAGCTTTAGAAGAGAGATGAGACACCACCAAGCATTACCTTGCCAATTATTGACAATGGTTAAGTGTTGCTTATGATTATTTGGTCAAGAAGTGATCCTTTTAGCAAGGCAACATTGTACTTCATGTGGCAAAACATGTGCGGTGAGGTATTCTAGCACCAAAGTTTACATTAAAGTGGGAAGGCCCCTTTATAGTTCATGAAGTCCATAAGAATGGCTACTACAAAATTTTGAACCCAACAATTGATAAAGTTACAGCACCTATCAATTTTCAATATATTAAAAAGTTTCATATGTGAAATGAATGAAATATTTATAATTTATTATAAATAATATGCATAGCTTGCGTTGTTAAAGCCTTTTCAGTGGTTTCTCTACTATCTACTTATCTTGTTGCTACAAAGTTAGAGAGTTATCTCCTTAGCACACAAACATAATTAATTACCATCTCTTGAGTTGTTGTCACATTGTTGGAGTAAGTGCTCTCAAATGCACAATGAAATACTCAACCTACAAAAATGTATACAGCAATTAAAAAATAAAGAATAAATGATTACGCATTGGGAAATACCTTCTTAACCATTAATGCTAATGTGTTGAACTATGCAACAAACACCACTATCGTTGCTTAAGAGCAATTGATCGTTTCAACCATTTAAAATATTGTTACTAGAGAGAGAGAGCTTCACTCCGATATGCGACATGATAGCTTAAATACATTTTATGTGATTATGACTAGCATCACTCATGGTAAGTATAATTAAATAAGCAATAATCACGTAGAGAGAAAAAATAGAAAGAAATAACTTTGTTGATTCCTATGCAATGCTTTAGAATGAAAACAAAGAGTATAATCATACTAAACTAAGGAAGACAATCTAGGCTTATCGAGGACTTAAAGTCTGCATCTCCTAAAAGAGTCTTCATCTTAAGGTCAATTGCTTTAACTACTTCTTGTAACTCTCACATCTTACTGATCACTTATTTGTAGTTGAATCGTAGTTTTAAAAATTTACGTTACTTGTTTTTAATTTTAACTACAGAGCAATAGGTAAGTGTACCCATCATGCTTCTAATATAGTGTTAAATACAGGGTCATCCCATAGAGATATTCTAAGTACTAGTATTAAGTTCATTCCTATTATCTATCTGTCGATTAAGAGTGGTTTTAATCCTAGACTATTAACTAATAATTATTATAATTCTCTTAAGAATTAGCAACGATTACTAAAGCAACTGACAAAATTTAATTCAATTATTAAGATACGCTAGGTCTTATTCTATTCCTATTTCATCATATGAATCATTGAATCTAAGAATTATTATTAATGGGTTCTTATGTTGTAGAGTTTTGTAATTGAAGCAAACTACTCTCTCGAGTCAATTAACTTATCTAACCCTAAATTTATCAATTAAGATCTCTTCTCAATAAATAGTAACCTATGATAACATGAGAAACATAAACTCTTTAATAATTCAATTACAAAATAGAAGGTTTTTGCTATCCTATCTCTAAAATTACAAGCAAGCCTCATCAATTGCATAGATCTAATTATAAAAGTAATATCTTAATTGACTTAGATGATATCAAATATAAATTAATACTTTGGATATATTAATCTAAGGAAAATATAATAGAACATGCAATTGAACATAAGAATATCAATATAATTATATTAAGAACTAATTCTCATCATATGATAAAATAGTAATTGAACAAAACCTAAGTTTGAGATTTACTCCTCCATGGAATTAATCAAGAAAACAAAAGATCTAGAAGATAAACTAGAATTCATTATTATAACTCGTTGAATTGAAAATCAATTATTTTCGATCTTGAATCTCCAAGGTTGTTTTCCTCGGTAATTGAATTAGAATTTCTCTAAAAAACCCTAGTTGCTGTCTTGTTCCTCGCTCTCTTTTATTTTAGACGTCAATGATATATATATATATGACATCTCTAGGTTTTATGGAATTAAAAGAAATTAAAGGCACGTGACTTGTTATGCCCTTCACTATGCCCTATAGCAAAGGGCATGGTAGTCTCTATTTATGATCTGGGTGAACACGTTCTTTGGATATGGGGCATGGTTTAGTGTGTATGCCTCTTGGTTTACCAGTCTTTCCATATGCCCCTTAATACGCAACATGGCAGAAGGTGTGTGATGTGCCTAAACTCCAAAGCACATGTACACAATCCAATTGGAGAATTCAACAATGCAAAATCCCTAAATGAGCGTAATGAAATGGAATTCCACTTAAGCAAATGACTAAACGAATTGTGAACTAATAAGTATGTAAATGTTCAATAGGAAATCACGCAATTTACACTAGGAAGCAATTTCAAAATTGAATTGATCAAAATCTGAAAATTACATCCAAATCACGTGAACAAAAGAAATCACAAATTGCACCTAGATATGACTCACTAAATACAATTTGCTAACAACAAATGGAAGATTGATATTACTCACAATCTACACTTGTTGAATCTCCCCACAATTTTACAAGAAATTGATAAGAGATCTTTGATTTGCAAGGCTCTCCCTCACGGCTCAAAGAGTGTTTGATTTTAAAATGTCAAGAAAACTCCATATAAACTCTAGTTAGCAAGTATTTATACTTGCTCCAATTAGGGTAAAATGTTCAAAAAATTACATATATACCATTAAGTAGCCAGTTCTACAAACAAATTATAAGTCCAAAAAATGAACAAAAATGACTGGTTCAATAATGACAAATACAAGTGCAAAAGATGGTCTTCAAATGGCCGGTTCTTCAAGTCAATTAAGCAATTTGTGGGCCATTAGATGTGACTCCAAAAATGTCCCGCAAGTTGATCATTGGTGCATATTATTTGGCTATCCTATAAAAACGATCAATGTACCTGCTATAGTGCAAAACCAAACATTATTAGATAAAAAGTGAACATATGTGGATGTTTTGGATCATACATCCAAATTAGGTTCCCCCACTACTGGAACCGTAGGATAGATTCCCATCATCTCCTCAAGCCTTTGAAAGATTTGCCCTTAAATCTAAGGGGTTATCTCTTGGACTAAAACCCGATGTTTTTGTTTACCTGTTTGCCTTACTTTTAGAAGAACTAGAGGTGTTTCTAATTTGTTCTCGGAAAGAGCACACCTCAGATGGAGACATAAGCATCAAGACTATTCGTATACCATCCTTTCGAAAAATGTAAGTGTTTCTGAACCCATTATGTGACACCTTTCTATCAAACATCCAGGGTCTTCCCAACAATAAATAAAAGGTGCACATAGTAAGCACATCACAGATAATCTCATCATGGTATTTCTTTCCTACACTAGTTGGCACCTTTGCCCTTTATGTAACATGCAGACTACCACGGTCATCCAACCAATGCAATTTGTAAGGGCTAAGATGTGAGCTAGTGGCTAGTTGTAATTTATCTACTAACGCAGCAGATATGGTATTAGTGCAACTACCACTATCAATGAATAGCACACAAAGGTTACCTCAAATCCGGTAAGGTGCATGGAATAGGTTCTCCCTCTGTTTGTCTCTGGCATCTGGAGATAAAGTCAAAACCCTATGCAACACATTAATAGGTAAAAAATGTTCACCCTTTTTATCCTCATGCGTCTCAACATTCTGATCATCATAGTATTCTTGTAAAGCCATGGACAGATCTGTAAGCTTAACAGCTTCTTCTTCATCTTCTTCTTCGGTGCCTTCCATGACTGTCATTACCCTCTTATTGGGACACTGTGCAGTCATATGTCCAAATCCCATGCATTTGAAGCATTTAATCCGGCACATCTTCCCACTAGTCGATCCCGGTACTATATGCCTAACATTGGATCCAATTACCTCTTTGCCCTTCCCAAAAATAATTTTCATTTTATCTGTGTTAGGAGTAACTCTGTCTACTGCCCTGACATGCTCACCTGCTCCCTTTGGTCCACTTAACTGACCATTAGCCCCCATGGGCTTAATAGTAATACTGGGCCTATTACTAATAACTCGAAATGGATTGGATCGCCTCTATCTTTCCACTTTTAAGGCTAATTGTATAACCTCATCAAGTGTGCTATACCTATGAAGCTCAACAACACAAGCTATCTCATACTTTAACCCATATACAAAACATGCTAGGGTTTGCTCAGGAGGCTTTACTGACCCATATCTAATCATCAAAGTTTCAAACTCCTAGACATAATCATCCACTGCTTTAACTCCCTGTCTCAAAGTCGATAGACGCATAAACAGTTCCTGCCTATAATGCTCAGGAATGAACCTTTTCCTTATAACCCTTTTCATGTTTCCCTAAATGTAAAATTCAGCCTCTCCATCTCTTCGCCTGTTGATCACCAAATTCTTCCACCGCAAGGCAGCATACCCTATGAACACAACAACGGCAAGATGAACTCTAGTGTTATCATCTATCTCATAACACTCAAAAAGGCCCTCAACCTTATCCTCCCAATCCAGATAGTCATCTGCTGAACCCTTGCCATCAAATGAAAGCATCTGCAACTTTACATATTCTAGACCCCTAGGTGGCCTAAAATCCCTATTTGGGTAAGGATTGACCCCAAAATTATCATCCCTCTCCTCCCTAAAGGCATGATGATCTCCTTCTACCCTCCTTCCCATGTTTCCTCCTCCTACTGCTCCCTCTCTTTAAACGTTTTTAGGAGCTACTCTAAGTGGTGGTACCTGAGGATTCGCCACTAGTGGTTGTGGCATTGTCATCCTGTCAATCCTTGTTGCTAATGTAGCAATAATGGTGGTGAGGTCTTGAAGTTATTCCTCTAAAGTTCTCCTACCTACAATACAATGACCCTGTCCCCTACCAACTTGGCTATTAGCTTCATTGCCAATGCCCTCATTCACACTGTCATTCGACATGTTTGTGGATGTGATTTGTTGAAGTACAAATATAGTCTAAAACAATTGTAGCGCTCTCCCTTCACTAGACAACACTTTACCCGCCACAATAATCAAATCACCTACAAAATAAACACAACTCTATTTAACTTCACACATGCTTGTATACCTACGGTGCAATGAGCCACCAATGCTACACACACTTCCCTACACTTCAATTATAGCAACAATAAATTGAAGCAACAATTAAACACTTCCAAGTAGTAAGTTATTGAATTCAACTAAACAAGTGTTTAAGTATCAATACTTAATAACTTTCACACTTAAATGCTTGTTTTGAAATTCAAACTTAACTACTAAACTTCCTTCTCTAGTCACAGCACATACACTCCCATACACCGTATGCAGCACCTTCCTTACATAACTCCACAACACACTTACACAACACCTCACTCATGGTGCAAATTTCAATCACCACTACACACACAACACCTCACTCACAGTGTAACACCCTTCAACTCAATAAACACAACACTACTCCACCAATTCAATACACACTTATACCACCACACATACACACATAAACACGACAACAAATTCAAAATTACATCCTTAATGCAACCTTCTCCATAAATGGTAAGAACAATTCAAATTCAAATAACATTTATTCAATGCTACTCAATGAATTGCTTTAAACTTAAAGAAGGTGTTTGGATTTCAAACGATTTCCTATTTTCCACACAAATTCAAATCTGGAAATTGTAAATTGCATTCCTTCAATTCCAAAACCACATACAAGAATTCACTTCTCTTTTGTCAAAAATAATGTATCTCTAATTCTACAACAAACACTAGGAAATATACTTCTTACTTCCCCTTCTCCTCAAGGCAAATTCAAGAACAAAGGAACTACAACAAGATCTCCACTTCTACTTCAACAATCGACAAATATGACACAACAAAACCAAAATTAAGTACTTCGATTCTACCTCAACACTTTAAATCAAGAAGTAAAAATTCAAGAACCCTAATTTCAAATGAAGATCACAAAAATTCCCTTCCTCAAAGCTATGCTCTAATACTAAATTATGATGTGCCTAAACTCCAAAGCACATGTACGCAATCCAATTGGAGAATTCAACAATGTAAAATCCCCAAATAAGCGTGATGAAATGGATTTCTACTTAAGAAAATGACCAAACGAATTGTGAACTAATAAGTATGTAAATGTTCAACGGGAAATCATGCAATTTACACTAGGAAGCAATTTCAAAATTGAATCGATCAAAATCTGAAAATTACATCCAAATCACGTAAACAAAAGAAATCACAAATTGCACCTAGATATGTCTCACTAAATACAACTTGTTAACAACAAATGGAAGATTGATATTACCCACAATCTACACTTGTTGAATCTTGCCAAAATTTTACAAGAAATTGATAAGAGATCTTTGATTTGCAAGGCTCTCCCTCATGGCTCAAAAAGTGTTTGATTTTCAAAATGTCAAAAAAACTCCCTACAAACCCTAGTTAGCAAGTATTTATACTTGCTCCAATTAAGATAAAATGTTCAAAAAATTACACATATGCCACTAAGTGGCCGGTTCTATAAACAAATTATAAGTCCAAAAAATGAACAAAAAAATGACCGGTTCAATAATGACAAATACAAGTGCAAAAGATGGTCTTCAAATGGTCGGTTCTTCAAGTCAATTGAGCAATTTGTGGGCCATTGGATGTGACTCCAAAAATGTCCCACAAGTTGATCATGACTGCATATTATTTGGCCATCCCGTAAAAACGATCAATGTACCTACTATAGTGCAAAACCAAACATTATTAGATAAAAAGTGAACATATGTGGATGTCTTAGATCATACATCCAAATCAGGTTCCCCCACTACTAAAACCGTAAGGTAGATTCCCATCAGTATGGTGGTTTCGGTTCTTGAAGATGTTATTATGTTCCCCTAATATGGGGTGTAGCGAGAGGTATGGTGGCTTCTAACCTTGAATGCGTGTGCTACCATCCTTGCTATGCCTCGTAAGAATATGGAATCACATTTGTCTCCTCTTTCTTTGTCAATTTCACTTGATTTGATTGCCTTAGCTCTATTATGTCTGAAATCAACAATTTAATTAAATAGGTGCTAACTTTAAATGAGTTTTGCTAAAAATATTAACAAAACAAGTCCAAATCATCATAGAATTAAGGATGCTATAGCAAATTATCAAATTCCCCCACACTTAAGTTTTTGCTTGTCGTCAAGCAAAAAATGATCCTTAAAATTCAATGCAATTCCTCAATCTCATGAGTGTGCTTCTCACCCCACCATTAGAGAATTGTATAAAAAATATTTAGCCAAAATTCTAGAGTTAGTTAAAGTAAATCAAGCATTTACTTTATCATTTAATAATATCTTTCAAAGTTAAAATTAAACATAAGGTTCAACAGAGCGTAACAAGAATTGGTTCACTTCTGCCAATTACTTGAGAGTATATAATCCACTCAACTATATCTCTAAGCATAATAATATAGAGTGATAGTATGTTGCATCAAAATTTCCTTTGGATTCCTTTCCTATTTTATTTTTTATTTTTTTTAATTTCCTATATATTTTATTTCAAATTGATAGCGAGGGTTGAAGTTTGCTCTTCTGAGGGACCAAGATTCGCCCATATCAATTTCCATTTGTGACTATTTATTTGATTAGCCTTTAGAGGGGAAGGTTTTTGCTGTCATCTTTTCTTTTTCTTTCCTCTAGATGGGTTTTCACTCCTTCTTTTCAGCCTTGATCTAGAAAGTTATTCAGGAAAGGATTCCAATTGAAAAATCTCATTTGTCCTTTCACTAAAGATTAAAGGGGTTTTCAAAACTTATGAAGAGAGAATATACATCATAGTAATGTTTAAATATTGAACCAATTAATGTTTTACTAAGGAACTTAGTCTAATTCTAACTCTAAATTCCATCATTAGATAACAAATAGACTTGTTTCACAATGATTTCATCCTATAACTTTGACTAAGTATTAGTAATCCAAAGAAGGCATAAGTGAGTTTGCATAGCATTCTTTCAAGAGGAATTTATTTATTAAGACCTGTAATACTATTTAAGTGCAATCATGATTTTGAAGTTTAATTATCAAGCAAAAATTTAAGGAAAATGTGAAATTTTTTTTTATGATTTTCTATATAACACCCTTAGTGCACTCTTTTCTTCTATACACTAATATCCTACCCCACACTTAATTAGGACATTGTCCCTAATGTTATAGCATAAGGAATGAAGCAATTAAAGAAAATAACAGTAAATAGTTTATTTACAAAAGAAAGAGAGAACTTAGTACCACCCTTTTGAAGTGAGTTGGAGTACTGATGATCACAAACAAGTCAAAAGTAGTAATACTAGACTGCTGTAATCACGATTTCATCAAACATAAGAGGAGTAAAAAATCAATCTATGAATAATAAGAAATAAAGTAAAATAAAATTTGTTAAGTGAAATAGAAAACATCTTGATTGCTTTCACTCATATAAGGAGCAATTACATCAAGGAGAAAGGGAAGAAAATACAGGAAAGAAAGAAGAGAAGAAAAGGGAATAAAAAAAAAAAAAAACTAGAAAACTAAAAGATGATTTGGATCAGTTATCCACTTCATCAATCTCTTGCTTGGTGTTTGCTACCATCTCTTCCTTTGGTGTGCCTGTATTTTCTTCATTTGTTTCTTCCTCCCCTATATAAGTATCAATTTCTCTTTTAACAGTCTCATCATCATCCACATTGCCTATCCTAGAAGGTTTAGCTATTAGCAGTGGAAGGAGCCTTAGCTATTCATGCGAAGGACCAACTGTATCCTCCTCATCACTACTATAGGAGCTTAAGCTGTTAAGAAGCTTAACTTTTAGCTTCTTTGCGAAAGCCTTGGCTATGGAATTGATATATTTTTTTAGGCTTTTGTTTTTCTTTTTTAGCTTTTGCACTTCCTTGGTGAGCTTCTCTATTTTTCTTATGTGGTTGTCTTTGGCCTCATCATGGGATAAATCATCATCCCCTTCAAACTTTGATATTCCCCATTATTGGAGTGCAATATTTGTCATAGGGTAAGATTCCCTAACTACATCTTCAAGTACTTCGTCTAGAAATTCATTCATGTTCTCAAGAAGTCTTATGATGTAGGCACCACAAAAAATACCCTTCTTTGAGACCTATGCTTATTGTTTGAATGCAAACACCAACTCCACTACTACATTGATTCATTGGCTAGTAATCATACTCCACATTATAAGGAGATTTTACTGGCTAATGACTTCAACACTATTCATTTTCCCATTAAGCGAGTAGATAAACAATGGATGTAGGATTCTATAACTCTTCTTTTTCAAATGTGAACCTCTTGATAGTGATGGGTTATAAACATTTCTCTTTGCAATGGATGCCTAGAAGTGATTATGTGCCAACTCCTTTGGCCAAGAAGTGCATAGGGATTAGAATTCGTCTGATGGGATAAAATCAGACAAGTAGAAACCAATAGCTTCACAAAATTGTGTCATTGACATCCTGTGATGTTTGCTAAATGCGGTAAAAGAGACATCATTCCGCAAGCCAAAAATTGGTTGGGCCTGGAGAATTTGAAGGACACAAAAAATTCTAAGGTAACTTCTCTATATATCTTTTCTTTTGTGGATAATAGGTTTTCCCAAGTTGGGTTAGTTAAAAGTCTCTCAAATGGCCTAGTTAGACCATAATCATGGAAAAGTTGCCAATTAAGATACGCATTTAGCTGAAACTCCTTTTTAGCATCCATCTTCCTATATTTTCAAGCAGCTTCCCTAGTGCATGCGTAAGGGATTGTAGCTTCCTTGAGGACTGTGGATTGGCGCTGGATGTCCATTTGAGTGCACCAGGAGATCTCTTTGCTTGATTTCTTCTATGCTTTTCCCCATTGATTCACAGTATTGCTAATGTCGGGATGGAGCCTGAAAAAGTGAAGAAGATTACACACACACACACACACATAAATACCATGTTCACAAATAGCATGGGGATCGTAATGTTAACATGGATACCTATACATATAATATATATATGGTATATACAAATTAGAGCTTTTCAATGGTGGCATCACTTTCTATGTCAAGTGAGGTGCTAATAGTGACACCATCTATGAAAACACAGAAATTCAAGCTTTGTCTATTTGGAAGAAGTTCATCCAATGATGCCATTAGAAGAAGATCATACCATAGTATTGCTAATGTCTAGTGGTATGATTCTCATAATTAATAACCATATTTTCAGCACCCAACTATTGTGGTGAGTTTACACACACGCATATAAATACCATGTACACAAATGGCATGGGGATCGTAATGTTAACATGGATACCTATACATATAATATATATATATATATATATATATATATATGGCATCTACAAATTAGAGCTTTTCAATGGTGACAATGCTTTCTATGTCAAGTGAGGTGCTAACAGTGACACCATCTATGAAAACACAGAAATTCAAGCTTTGTCTACTCAGAAGAAGTTCATCCAATGATGCCATTAGAAGAAGATCATACCATAGTATTGCCAATGTCTAGTGGTATGATTCTCATAATTAATAACCATATTTTCAGCACCCAACTATTGTGGTGAGTTTGATAATGCTGGTGCCATGATAAGTGTGGATGAGACCTTAATGTGCTCCTTTCAAATATTGAAACCTGTTGATAAGAAGATTAAGTTCAAATTTAGAAGCTAGCATAAAGAATAAAGCCCATAGAACCAACAGATGGGCAAGACATCGATAACAAGGACTTAATTAATGGACACGATGCAGCAGTTATGGATAAGCAATCATCCCTTAGTTGGCCACAGAAGGAAGCATCTAATGATGTTAGAAGAGGACATTCAGTGGAAGCATCTAACATGTCGAACTGTTCAATGATAATCCCCAACTTTTGATTATGAACTTATCAAGGGAAGCTCTTAGCACATATGATGAAATATACGATGAGTTATTGAAATTCGAGTCAAGTGACAAGGATTCATCCTCAGATCTTTATGGGATCAGGAATCATAATGATATGTCTAAGGAAATAATGGGGATAGATGATGACCTTATGTTGTCTTAGAAAAATAATAACAGTGCATGCATTATTGGATATGAAAGTGGTGATGTTAACGATGAGAAAGGGAAGTTACTGATTAGAAAGATTTAATGTCGATAGGAGCAGTTTGCTCAAATCCATTCCATAACGTAAGGGATAAATTCATGAAGAAAGTCGCCTTACAAAAGTAAAGTGGAAGGAAGAAGTAACATACGATTCAATGCAGGATCACGCTCGTATAGGGAAGGGCAACGCGATTTCGATTGCTGGAACAAGATTGTGTTGAAATTAAAAAAAGAGAAAAAAAAAAAGAAGAAGGAGGAAAGAAAGGTTGTTAAATTTGTTGCTGTGATTAGTTGATGAGGAGTTGGAGAAGTCACTGCTGTTGATGTCTGAAATCCAACCTCCTACAACTTGTTAAAGGACTAACGAGAATTATGAAAACAAAACTAGAATGAACCAAAAAAAAAAAAAAGGGAAAGAAGAAAGAGTGAAGCCATCGTCACCAATTCAGAGTCAAGCCAAGCGAACTCGAATTGGGAAAGTACATAACACAAAGATATATATATATATATATATCTGATGTGAAGAGATTACTTATAGAGTTTAAAGATTTTATTGTTGGGATTAAGTGGGTTTAAATTATGGTAATAATATTTGAATTTGTATGGTGGTGATATGTGATAAGATTTTGCCAAGTTAGAGAAGATTTGAAGGCCTATGGAAAAATTTAAGATTGATCTATTTTGATATTGATGCACTTTCGCCCAAAAAGCTTTGAAGGGTTATAACTTTTTACTTATGTGGGGTTATAGAACTTATAATATATCGAAAAAGACTAATTTGAATCTATTATAACTAAAACTAAACCACTATGTTGTTTGCCCATTTTTTAGGGTCAAATTTGTGTGTTTTCATGGCTTACTGGGTTGATAAAATTCTTTTTTCGAACTAGGATGTTATTTCTTTGTTTTTTCTCCATAGAAGACAAACAAGATCATTACATACACATTTGAGACATTTAATGACATATGAAGAGCACAGAGAAACTTGTTGAAAATCTAATCTTAACAATTATATTGCAAGAAATATCATGATCTTAGGTAATTCCGCACTCAGTTCCTCCCAACTGATACCGTATTTTGATCTTAAGCAATAACCTTTTTTTTTTATTAGCTAAAGGTGACATACGCAATTAAATGGTGTTGCAAGCTTGCGTACTGAGAGAAAAAAATCTAAGTTATATGCAGCATTGGCATCGGGCTTTTGTAATATGAATCATGTAAACATGTATAGGGCAACAGTGTAGCTATTCTATAAGCACGCATGCGCTAAGCAATTTCCTAGCTATTAGAAAGGCTTATCTAATGCCCATATGCCTTTGACTTCGTTTAAAAGACTTTGGTTAAGGGGTAAAAATATAGAGGGTTGAAAATATTACATAAATATATTGGGTTAAGTCCATTAATTATTTAGCTTGACTCATTAGGTTAGGTGACAGGACTTAGTGAGTTTAGTTTAATTATCGAGATGACTAAGGGAGAAATGACTTGGTGCGCTCGAAGTAGGGATCATTAGATTGAGTCGTCTGCATCCAACTTTTCTTGGGCAGGTTCATGCACTTATAAGGAAGGCCATTGGCCTTGAGCTTATAGTAAGCTCAATAGAATAACCCTAAAATGAGTAGATTCCATCTTGTCCATTAATTGCTAAGGTGATCTAATGAATGTCATCAGACCTAAGAGTCTATAAATACTCAGCCATTCATCCTTATTGGAGATTTTTTCTAGATTTTAGAGATTAAAGAAATAGTGTTCCACTAAGAATTCTTTACTCTTAAAGATCAAATAAGTGTTCAGGTTAGAAAGTTCTCCATTGCCTAAGAATTGCAAAGTTGATGCTTAAGGTCTCCTTAGCTCCTTTGTTTGTTACTTGTGCATTCGAGACTCTTGCGATTGCTTGTTCCTCCTCCTTACCACTCTCTCCCTAATCATCCCGTCACATGTCATATCTACATCATTTCTCTTGTTAGTCACGTGATATTCACATGACTACTTCTACCAAAATCCCCCCTTCTACACAAACCATTATACTAAGTAATACATTTCAAGCTATTTTTCTTTTTAAATCAATATCTTTTAGCATCTCTAGTATGCAGGAATTAAGAAAATAAGAGTAAGGTAGAGAAAATAATAGTAAGGTAAAGGGTTAGTGAAAAGATAGAAGAAGTTAAATCAAAGTTAAATCACAGTTGCATTAATGACAACCAGGAATCATAAGTGTCGTATTGCATGTTGAAAGTTATATCAATCATCTATATTAAGATTTAAAGATTTAAGAGATTAGGAATCAAACGAGCTAACTATTTTAGGTGCACGTTTACTTAATTTGTTGTCTGTTGTTAGCTTAGCAAGAGAGATGAACTTAATCTAAATTGGACTTAATTGTGTGTGATACTTGTAAGTGGCTCATCTTAGGGGTTAAAGACGAAAAACCCTTAGGGGGCACCTTAATGATTGATATATAGCATTGTTTGTAGTAAAGTTTCATACTTAAATGATTTGAGGTAGATTTTAGGAATATTAAGATTGGAGGTGGTAGTTCTTGACACCATTTAAATGTTGGGGAAGGAGGTAATAGTTCATAGCTTAGGATCTATATAAATACACTATATAGTGTGGTGGGGTCATGAATACCCCTATGATTTTTGTTGGCTTAAATAAAGGTAATAAACCTATTGGTTGTGATTCATCTATTGCATTATGTGTGTGTATACTATGATCTTGGTGGCATGGGCATGTGTTTGCAATATTTGCATATTGGACTTAGACTTAACCCTTTTTCCTTTTTCAACTGCAAGTAGGTGTGATGAGTATGCAAAGTATGATGAGTATGGTGTTATTTATTATTATTATTATTAGGATGGGAATAGTGAAGATGTTTATTACTACTACGATGATGACCAGTGTTGAGGAGTCAAATTATGAAATCATTTATCCATTAAACTAGATATGGAGATTGATAGATTAATATTAGACCATTTTCCATAATGATAGTATTGCTTTTATTTAGTAGTTAGATCTTGTTAACATTGGAGTTATAATGGTAGTTACAACGACTCACCCGTGAGTTATTCGTTTTATTAATTGGAGATGTTATGTCTAATTTGAGGTTTAAAGTTGAGTATAATTTGGAGTTATAGGTATAGTAATGAGCCGTTACGTATTGTTACATAGTATTGACACGTGACAGGTTGGGATGTTTCAAGTTCTAAGGTGTTACAAATTGAATCTAATTATATGTTTGTTTGTTGGCATAAGAGATTTTTAGTATTGGTGCTTTTTGTATTAGTGGCGTAAACCTTAGAAGGATTAGGGTTTTCTCCTATTGGTCATCAGGTAAAGATCTATAAAAGGTTAAATTGATCCTTTCAATAATTTAATATTCTAAATTTTATGGGTAATTGCAATGGAAAGCTCGCTTTTGCTTTTTGGTTGTGAAGTGGTTTAGCATATTTAAGTTTGGATCTTAGAAGTAAGATAAAACAAAGTTACTATTGTGTTTGCATTTAAGATTTATCGATATGAGGTTGATATGATTACACGATTATAATAGATGAATTAAAGAGATTTGTAGAACAAACTAAAATCAATTTTGAGACTTTAAGGAAATATAGAAAATTTAAATAAAAATGCTTAATATTAATTGGTGAACATTTGTAGATTATGAATTTAGATGAGTTCTTCCTGAAGTTAGATTGAAGAAATTAAAAAATTGTTATTTGAATTATTGAATGGTAATAATGGATCATGATTTGTGATGACAACAAATTAAGAACAAAAAAAGTGTTATGGAAGATTACTGATAATTATAACGATTATTAGTTTTTCTTTTCTTTCTTTTTTTCTTTTTTTTTAATAAATGTAACATTCTAGAGTATTAATGGATAGTAATTGGAGAATTTATGTATTTTACAAGTTGAATGAATTTTTGTTTTTTTTTTTTTGAGTTGGACTTGAAATAATAAATTTCGTAATTATGAGTTATAATGTTAAAGGATTATAATGATCGTTGATTGAGTTATAAAAGTATTAGACATAAAATTGTTTAAATTATTTAATATGGAAATGTTGTCATACTTTGATATTTGAAAGTTAAGCTTATGAGTTATAGGTCATAAAAAGTTTAGGAGAAATTATGAATAACTCCCCTAAACTTTTACTTAGGATGGATATACCCCCCTTATCTTTTGAATGTTGTAAGTCACTCACTTAAACTTTGATAATTCATCAAAATAAATGAAATTTTTAGTTAAAAAGAAAAGAAAAATACGCTAAGTTCAAAGTTTGGGGGATGTTAAAGTACATTTTTATAAGTTTGAGGGGGTGTATCCATACCATGATTAAGGTTGGGGGGAGGTTATTTGCAACTTTTGAGGGTTGTTTGCCAAGTCATTAAATTTTTTTTTTTTTTGGAATCTTTTACATTTTCCCTAAATGTTAATAGAAAAAAAGTAATTAGTTATGAATTGTTGTCATAATAGACAGGTGCTTAGGAGAGGAATAATTAAAAGTTAGGGAAACAAAAATTTGGATTTCCAATCAATTGTCCATTAGCAATCAAAGTTTAAGGGGAGGGGGTGATTTGCAATATTTGAAAGTTTATAAGGTATACGTACACCCAAGACAAAGTTTAGGGGGGTCTTTTACATTTTCTCCAAAAGTTAATAAATAAAAAGTAATTCGTTATGAATTATTGTCATAATAAAAAGGTACTTTGAAGAGGAATAATTGAAAGTTAGGGGAAAAAAATTAGATTGTTGATCAACTAGTCATTATTGATCAATCGGTTGTAATTGTGGTGGTTAACTAACCCTCGCTTAGGTGCAATTGGGCAAAGATGGTAGATCTCTCTAAAAGAAAGAAAAACTTTTGTTGTTTTACATAAGAAGAGTGCTAATTATAATTAAATCATTGGTTATATTAAGTTAATTGTTGGTTTTATAATTAGTTATATTATCTTTAATAGTTAATAATATTAAGTTGGTTATATTGAAAAGTAAGATAGTAAAGAAAAGCAAATTACATGAAAATAAGTAAGTTGATTATTTGTACGTAGTTATTATTGAATAAATAATTGTTTAAGTTATGAAGTGGAGTTAATAGTATACATATTATGCTTTAATCAATCTTGGCTATCAAAGTCTAAAACCTTAGTAGTGAATAGGTAATCTTTTCCTATTAAACCATAGGTGATGAATTGATAACTATTAAAGAAGGATGATTTCTTCTATTCCATGTGTTTATTCAAGCCTTCTACATTAAACGTTTTTTACTCACTTTTTCAACCTTCAACTTTTAAAATAGATCATTCACTATAAAGGTTGCCTTAATGTTTTGTTGTCTAAAAACATTTTAGAGTATTAGGGTGTAGGATTTTTGTTCCTAACTCAATCCTTTAAACTTAAAGAGTTTAGTCAAAATATTCCTAGAACATAACTTTTATTCTTTGCTATATTATGAATATAGGCAATCAAATGTCTAGCTAAATCAAACTTGAAACCATCTTTTAGAGCTATAATCAATTTTGCATGATTAGTTGTTATTGTGATGATGCCACCTCCTTCATCATGATATAAAAATAAACTACCTTAAACAAAATCCGATTTATCATTATGAAATCCTTGGCTTATTACTCCTTACCTTTGAAATTTATCACATTCCCTTCATTCATATGACTAAACAAATCATCCTTCTTTAAACTATTGAAAAATCCATAATCCTGATTCTTGATAAAATGAAAAAAAAATTTCAATGTCTTCCTTATTGATTTGAATTTTCTTCATTCCTACCTAAGAATCTAATATATCGTGTTTATTCAAGGTCAATTTTGAATAAAATTCTATTACACTCTTAGGTATTGCAAAAATCCTCCTAAACATGCCCTCTCAGCATTGTCTCAACATCTATTCTAAACTCTTGAAATAATCAAAATCCAATTAGTACATATTTATGAAAGATCCTTTACCATACTTTTTTAAGGACGATTTCTCCAACTACATGGGAGTTTGAAGTCTTCCGTTCTTTCTCTTGACTTTTTTTCTTTTTAGCTATCTTTTTTTTTTCTAAATGAGATGAAGTGCTTTTTCTAGAGTTTACTTCTTCCATTGTCTCTTATTCGTTTAGGATCAACTTTCTTTTGGGAGTTATGAGAAAACAGGTTAGGGTTTTTAGTTTAAGGGATTTTTAGGGGATAAAGAGAAAGGGACAATTTTTGTGAGGATTTTTTAGTTGATATGAATGTGGGTTTTTAAAGGTTATGTTTTTGGTGGCAAATTGGGTTTTTATTAACAATTTGTTTTTTTCTTTAATTTCCTTTATAATATAAGGTTTGAGTAAAAAATATTAATTACTTGACCTTAGTACCAATATTAATTTCTTCCCTTTATAATTAACATTTGGCTTTCTTATTTCATTGCCTTTATTTTAGCTTAATTTGTAATTTTTGAAATAACAATACTTCTTAATATGTCTTACTTTATTACAAAAATAACATTCATAAAAGGTTTGAGATGCATACTTGTGTTTTCCTTCATTTAATATACCTTTCATCGTTTCTAAAATCTCTTCTTCTTTTTTCAATGGTTGAAATTCGTTCCATTCTAAAAGTTGAAAATTTTTCTATTATGAAAATTGAAATTTCTCTAATTTTGAAGATTTCTTTCATCATATTGGTCATTGTTTTGCTTTGACATGTTTATATTCTCTAAAGTACTAGTTAATATTTCTTTTCCCTCGACAAATATGGTTTTTCCTGTTGTCTTCAAGCTTTCTCCTTTTTCGTATCCTAATCCTTCTTTTGTTGAATCATACGATTGACTTCACAAGAGCATTTACAATATTTTGTCTCTTCCATCAAGTTTTCTAAACACATTATTTAGAGATTGTGAGATCTCTTCAATACATATTTTTAGATTTTGTATTTCTTCTTTCAAAATTATATTTTCTTTGAACATAATTTTCTTATATTGTCTGAAGATTTTGTTGTCACTCATCAGTACTTCATCTTCTTCTTTCAAATGAGTATTTGTTTATATTAGAATATCATGTTCATCTTTCAAGGTGTTGTTCTCACTTTTAAGTTTTGTAAGTTTTTCTTTTGATTTCAATAGAGCACTAAGTAACTCAACATATATATCATCGGAAGTTTATTCATAATCAAAATCAGAACATGCCTCTAATCTTACTATTAGACAAACTTCTACTTCACCCTATTCTAACCTTTCTACTTTATCCTATTTTGAGCTTTCTTCTTCACCTTCTAAATCCTCTAAGTACATTTTTCAATCTTCTTTGCAAGCATAGGGCATTTATATTTAATGTGTTCTATGTTTTTAAATTCATAACATATGATTTCCTTCTTCATTTCTCTAGTGAGTTCTACTAGAATTGTTTTTCTTTGATTTGTAAAGTCCAATCCATTGATGTGGTCTGTTTATTATTTGAGAAAAAACGATAGTTGTAAATGGAGGCTTTGGGCTTGAAAGAAGAAGTTGGAGGGCATGTTCGTAGTGACGAGATTTAAAGGTCTACACACATGCAATAAACCACTGATTAGTTAGGATCACCCATATTTGGATTGCAATTTCCTTGTTAGCTGATTTGTAAATCTTGTTAGGACAATCTTAATATGAAGGTAGTCGAGCTGGCTTTTGTTGTCAAATAGGAATTTAGCTATAGGATCAGTAGGAGACGGGGTTTGGGAGGGGAGGAAACAGACGATTGAGCATGTGTACGGGAGTTGGGAGAAGTCTTATAGTGAACTGCCTAAACTTCTTAATGCAATAGAAAATACAAATCTCGGAACACGAATTGGTTGAGGGTGGAGTAGATAAACTACCCTTGGTGTGTTTACTTTGAAGTGGGTATTTTAGGCATTTGGGCCGTGTATTACAATGTGGAGATTCTTTAGACTAATTGTTACCATTGATGCTGCTTTTTTGTATGGGAAGTACACTCATAAGTTGCTAGTTGCTTGTGGTGTTGATGGTAACAACCATATACTTCCACTGGCATTTAATCTGGATGATCAAGAAACAAGTAAGACATAGGGCTAGTTTTTGAGGAAATTGAAGGAATATACTGTCGGCGATTGTGCAAGTCGTGAAACCATTTGCCTCATATTGAATAGACACACAGGCATCAAGTCAGCAATTAAAGAATAAGTGAATAGAGGGTGCCCTCCATTTGCAGTGTGGCAGTTCTGTCTACAACAACTTTCAAGCAACTTTAACTCGGCACATAAAAACATGTAATGCAAGAGGTTGGTCACATATGCCGGGTTGCAAGTACAATCTTGCAAGTTGAACTATGTGATAGGGTAGGTGGAGATTATTAAGCTTGATGTGTTGGATTGGTTTGACAACGTGCTGTTGGATATGTGCATGCTAGTTCATGATGGTTGCTATTGGTTTAGGTATATGACCTCTAACGTTGTTGAAAGCTACAATTCCGTGTTGAAGGGAGCTTAGGGGTTATCAGTGACTACTTTGCTGAAGAAGACATTCTACAACTGTGTAGGGTACTTCATCTAAAAGCATACGAAGGTATTGAAGAATATGGTGAAGAGTAGAATTTTCACCAAATATCCAACACAAAAAATCGACAAATGAAGTTTACGAGCTAGCAAGCATAGGGTCATCGATTATAATAGGCGGGATAGACTTTTCAAAGTCTTCACTAATAGTCATTGTATCGTAAGCAAGTTAAGGGGAGGGGGCTAAACGCACTTTATTGACTTTGCTCGCAGCATATGCAATTGCCAAAAAGTGGCAAATATATAGAATTTCATGCTCCCAAGCCTATGTAATAACTGTTTGACTTAGGCTCAATATGATGCACTCTATACCTAATTGGTATAGATGGATGCATTAGGAGCACACATATAGGACACACTTCATGCTTATAGGCAATGAGTTGGATTGGGAGCCATACACTTCCTATCACTCCGCCTAAGGGGAGACCTCATGGAAGAAGGGAAAACCAAGGTGAAAAAGATACCACATGAAGATGGATATTAGGGAACGTCCAGATCAAATCACATGTGGACTTTGCTGAATGGGGGGCATAATAGAAGAACGTGCCCACGTCAATGTGATAATGGTAAATGATAGATACCAATACACATTTCATTATGTTTAACTTTGCATTTATGATGCTAATATTACCTTTTCCCCTTTTGCAACTTAGGTAAATCCTTGACCACTTCATCGACTTTGTTTTGATGTAATAGAAGAACGTTCATAGAGGTTAATGATTCTTTTGCATTTATATTTATAGTTTTGTAATTATATTCTAGGTTATATTAAATGTTAATTTTTTTAGACTTTTGTTAATTTGTTTTCCCATATTTGAAATTGTAATATTATATATGAATACATTACATGTGTAACGGAATTTGTTTTGCCATATAAATGCTGAAGTTATATGTCAAACAAAATACGTAGCAATTCATTACAAAATGTAAAAATACATCAACTTGATTGTTCATATCCCACCCTATCTCCTTCATTTAGTGAATTGTCTAGCTAGCCAAGTAAAGTCATTGGTTGGTTCATGAGATGGCCTTGGACTTGGAGCGGGAGGAGCTTGAGAGTCCTGTGTTGGATGCTATTAGGGAGTATCATTGAACTCTTGCCGAGGCATGAAACTTTACTCTATAGGCTGAGTTGATAATTCACCCTAGTATATAGGTTATTTTCCAAAGCTTTTCTTCTATAGAGCCGGTGGTGTTAGGACATGAGCACTTATAGAATGCTGATGTGATGTCTCATATTAGTTGAAATCGGCCCCGAGCTAGCATACATCACATGAGGAAACAATTGGCATTTGTTGGTTTTGTATTGGATTTTGTTATGTCTCACCCCAATTTTAGCGTCGTTATCATGTCGTCGTTCATCACCGCGCATGAATCGGTTTTGCCTCCATCTCCACCTCCTAGGTATTCTACTATTGCGCCTGCGGGTACACTGTTAACCCCCACCCCCCTCCCTTCCCCATTCCTTCCTTGTGGCAATGCATGAAATGAAGACCTTGAGCAGCTATTCTTACGGCCGTATCTACATACAGCGATAAGCAGATTTATCATAATGTTTCACTTGCAAGTATGAACAAAACGTAAATTAAATAAGAAATGGTCATGCAATTATTCACTTACGGAGTGTTGATGTAAATCATACTTACCAAAAATCCAAGAACAACTTCTGTGCATCCAATGTATCATTGATTGATCGATCCATACCACTGCATGTAATTATCATGCACACTACTAGGGCCTTCTATATAAGCCACTCGAGTCGTCCAAATGTGTATGCTACCGTTGTAGAAAGCAGGTAGAAGATTAATTACATTCCCATCGTACGACTCCCATTTTACCTGAAAGATAGGAAATTATATTAAGTGTAAATGATTAATATGATGAATTGCAAGGAAAAAACAAAGGTTATTGAAATACCAGTGACATGTTATGCCTGTCTAACACATCCTGATATGCATTGACAATATAGGTAGGGTGATAGTGAGTATCCCTCCTTGTGTTTTAACGTGCCGCCAATGGACATCCAGATTCTATATATAGTCCGTGTCAGCTAAGGAGTGTTATGTAGGCAAATCTATCATAGGACCACACTTGTAGGAGAATAGTAACCCCTCTAATCTCATATGCTGATGGTGATGATGTGATATAAAGTTGGCAATATAATCACGCTAGACATACGAACCCCTAACTATGTGTCTTAACAATGTCGAAATGCTCCAATAGAGGTAACCATATCGCGTGGATAAGGATGCTGGATTTATCGGCAAAGATAAATCCCCTCAATAGCTGCATTGCGTATACATGTGTATATCAATGGATTTGCTCAGCATTGGCATCACGTAAAAGCATTTAGAGCATATCACGTAGCCCCCCCCCCCCCCCCCCCCCCCCCCCCCTACCACTAAGGTTAGGCCTTGCCCCTAGAAATTCTTCACATATCGTATCCCAATCTAGGTAACTACTCCTTGTAACTACCCGACCATCAACGAGGAGTCCTAATTGGATCTCTACATCCTATAAGTTGATAGTAAACTTCCTTATTGACATGTGGAATGTATACGTATCTAGCCTCTATTACTTCACTAATGCTGTAATCATGTGCTAATCTAATGGAATGAACGGCAGGTGGCTCGCACCTTCGAATCTAGCTAAATGCAAGTATGGCTCTATTCGAGGATTGAGGGGAATGGTGCGCTCATCGCGACAAAGTGACAATTCATGATGTCGAACGGTGAGGGTTAATTGATCCTATAATTATAATAAGTGAAATGTTATACTATTCATAATGCGACATAAACTAATCAACAAATGAAAGGTCGTTTACCTCTTCGTTCTAGATGACCTATGATTGATGTCCCTCCTGTTATGTCAAAACTAAAGGATTGAAGGGTCCAGACTTTGTTTATTATGCAAAAAAGAATATATATTAAAAAAATTATTATATGTTACCATTAATATGAAAATATTAATTAATGACTATTTACTCCCTAATTAACAGTTAATTAACAGCAACTAAACTTTACACTTACTTTTATAGTAACAAATGCAGATATTACATGTATAATTAATACCAATTTTTTATTAATTAATTTTATTACGATTAATTAATGACATATCAATGACTAATTACTATTAATTAACCGTTAATTAATAACAACTTAATTTTATGACTACTTTCTCAAAAACACACAAACATAAACATATTACGTTTACAATTAACATAAAATTTCTCACTAATGCTACTTAATGATAGATTAACGACTAATTACTCTTAGTTAATGGTTAATTAACAATAACTTTTACAATAACAAACAAACATATTACATTTACAATCAACATAAAATTTTTCACTACTTAATTTTCTAACGATTAATTAATAATATATTAACGACTAATTACTGTTAAGTAACAGTTAATTAAAAATAACGTAATTTCATAACTAATTGTACAAAAACATACAAATAATTTAAATTTGTAATCAACACAAAATTTTTTACTAATTATTTTTCTAACAATTAATTACTTACATATGAACAACTAATTACCGCTAATTAATAGTTAATTAACAATAACTTAATTTAACAACTACTTTTACAAAAAATATATTATAATAACACATAAAGAAAATTCATTATAATCAATACAAAGGTATTTTCTAATTATTTTTCTAATGATTAAATAATGACTAATTAAGGACTAATTACTTCATTATTAATGATTACTTTTACAATAATTTTCACAACAAAAAATTTAGAAATTTCATTTTAAAAAATACTAAATTTTTTTACTAATTCATTTGTTAATGTTAATTAATGATATATTAATAACTAATTAATTACTAATTAACAATTACTACTACTTCAATAAAAATAGTGGAGTATACATAATTGCACTTATTTTTTTATGCATTCATATGAAGTAGTATAATAGCAAAAAAAATTAATTTTTTCTAAAAAATAAAAGCCAAAATCTTGCTTTGCTAAAAATATTTCCACACATATACTTTAACAAGCAAAAATCTGCATGAAACAGTAATTAAGAAAACAAAAATTTTCAAACAATGAGATAGTGAAATTTATAGAGAAAATTAAAAGATGTAAAAATGAACATATGAACTGGGGATTTGTATTTATATTACAAACTATCGGTTTAAATTTTTTTCCTATGCATTAGAAATCACATGTTATGATACCGTATAAATTTACTGTATCACTTTTATAGGTTTATATTGTTACTTTGTAATAATTTTATAGTTTTACAATATTACCTTGTAATAACTTTTATAAGTTTGTAGTATAAGTTTGCAAGATTCCATCACGGTAAAAAAAAAAAAAAAAGAAAATTCCTTAATACAATTGCACTGAAGGCACGAACCGCATTCATGCCTTTAGTACAAATTGTACTGAAGGCGTAGACCTAGTCTGCGCCTTCAGTTAATTTTTTTTTTTAATACTAAAGTCGCAAACTACATCTATGCTTTCAAAACCCATTTTAAAAATAATTATTTTGAGTACAATATTTACGAAATATTTAGAAAATTATTAGATTTTTTTTTTTTTGGTGTTATGTTTGGTTGGATAGAAATAAAGAGAAATAGAAGGAAAATTGTGAAAATTTTATATTTGAAAATTTAAAATAAAAGTGGAAATTTATGAAAATCTATAGAAATAAATGGAAATTAATGGAAAGTTTCCAATATTTCTCTCCAATTTTGGAGAAAGTAATGAAAATGGGTTTTTAAATTACAAAAACAACCTTAATATTTACACTTAAAAAACAAAAATAAGGATATAATAGTGTATTCAATAAATTTTTTTCTTTAATTTTCTTTACATGATGTAAACATTGGAAATGGAAAATTTTCTCTTTATTTTCTTTTTCAATATCCAAAGACAAAACAAAAATCACACTTTTCTCTTTTTCTTTTTTTTTTTTCTTTTGATTTCTATTCATCTCCACTAATTTCATTTCCTTAAAAAATTACCAAACACAATGTTAAACTTGTTAAAAATAATAAAATATCTTTATAATTTTAAAATGTCTTTTTACTAAAAGGATAATTAAGTAATTTCAAATATTTTCCTTCCGGTTCTTTTCATATTTTGATAGGTTTCTTTTTTATAGGGCTTATGGAAAAAAATTTGTTAAAAGTTTCTTCCCTTTACTTTTTTTTTCCCCAAAAAGGGGAAGGAATTAGAGAGGAATTGTTTCCTTCCAATTCCTTCCCTCCATTTTCTTTCCCTCAATCCAAACATAGTGTTAACAATTTGATATTGAGTTTCCTTTTTAGATTAGTATTAGTTTTGACCAAATTGCCAATTAAATGAATTTCTATTTGCAAAGTGAGTTAGGATAGTTTGTTCATTTGATTTCAATTACAATAATGGTATCATTAATGCTTTATTTATTATGATTAAAAAGCAATTAGGAGGGGGGAAATGAGAAAAAAAGAATATGAAGAAACAATTACGAAGTATTTAAATCGTTTCATTATATTTTGATAATAGAAGGAAGGAAAATAAATAATCCTAATCATTATTAAAAAAATGAAGTATAATATGTAAAATTACTAATTCATCCATAAAAAAATAATAATAATACGATACTAAAAGATAAGATGAAGAAATGATAGAATTTAAAATCAAATAATTTTTTTTTTTAACTTTCTTTCTCATTTCTTTCTGATTTGAAGAGAAACAAAATTTGATAGAGCTAATGGAAGTTTTCCTCTTTAAATCTATTCCTTCCTTCTTCTTTTTTCTTTTCTTGTTCTTTTTTTTTTTTCCTTTCTTCTCCAAATAAGTAGTGTATTGAAAATCCAAATTTCTTTTCACATCCCTTCCCTTCTTAATTCTTCCTTCCTTTTAAACATAGGCTAAGTTTGTCTAGTTATCATTGAAACATAAAACATTTAGATTTCTTTTGGAACAAGCACATGAAAATAAACTAAATTTAAAATAACACCTATATAACTATGATTTAAAAATAGAAAAAATGCACATTTAGTTCAATGTTTATCTTCTTTCGTATTTGAGGCTTTAATATTATTTTATTTGAATACTAAAATTTTTTAAATTTCAACCCAAAAAAAAGAACTTTCATCAATTCTTTAAATCTTCCATCTATCGTTTACACCTATCAAATTACAAATGGTTCACATTAATTAATTTAATAAAATAAAATTATAAAATATATTTAATTAAATAATATAGTTAAATAATAAAAATTATTATATTAAAATATTGAGTTAAGCCTACTATTCATTTAGGTTTGACTCTTTAGGTTAGGTGATAAGGTTTAGAGAATCCGATATATATTTTGGGATGACTGAAAAGATTTGGCCTAGTGTGTTCAAAATAGGAATCACTGGATCAACTTATTACCTCCAATCATTTTTATACAGACTCATGTACTCATAAAGAAGGTGACTAGAATTGAATCCTATGGACACCCTATCCCCCCTCTCCCTCCCCCCCTCCAATGTTATAATAATAGGTTTTTTGATAAATAAAGAAAATACAAAAGAAAAAAGAGAAATTAGAAAAATGCAAAAAAAAATTACAAATTTTGGAAAATAAAAAAAAATTGAAAAAAAATATTAATAAAAGGAGAAAAAGATTAACAAAATAGAAAAATTAAGAAAATTAGGAGATTAGGAAAAAATAAATATTTTAAGTTGATTAGTGGTCATTGGGTTTTCTTTTGAGGGTTAAATCATTTTTTAGGGTCAAAAGAAGTTAAAATACACATATTTGATTTGATAGTTTCAAGCATTAAATGTGAAAATTGAATTTCCCAAAAATTTAATATTTTCCACGATAGTCTAGGTTAATTATTTTTACATCATAAAAATGAGGTCAATTTAAGTTAATTGTATTTTTAAATGGCGCTCTGATTGGATTTAAATTAGCTACTTTATGAGAAAATCAACTTTTAAATACTCTCTTCCTCACTAAGTTTCCACACGTGAGCTGCTCAGTTTCAAGCCATTTTTAGACTTTTTTAACACAATTTTAGAAAATTTATGTTGAAATCATGTAATACACTTGGTTAACTTTGAATTGACACCAAAAACAAGTCTAAATTCAAACATTTAATGGGTCAAAACTGAATTCGAACTCTTAGAAAAATTTACAAGTGCCATTTTCACTTTGAAATATTCTTGCATGATTCACATTTGTTTAAGCAATTTGAAGCTTCATTTAGCAACTTTTAGCAATAATGAGAGGAAAGTATCATATTTTTCCCATTACATTTGATAGAATAGAATTGAAATTTAATAGTTTTGAAATTGAAATTGGTCAAAACCCATTAAACACTTTCTTCAAATTTACTGTGTTATTTGACTTTCCATGCTAAAGTAAGCTTCAAACATTATAAAAGGGGACTTGTGGAATTCATTTGATTAAGAAGCTAGACTTGAAAACATGAATTTGAGTTTAAATCATCACTTTCAATCTTTAGAAGCATAGGCACACCATAAACTTCTTCTCTATAGAATTTCTTAAATTCTGGTCAAAATTAAGAGAATCAAAAGCAAATTCAAGTTCTTGAGTGTTTAGAGAAAAGAAAAGTACCAATCTTGCATCTTGATTCATTGAAAAAGTCTTTAAATTGGAGCATGAAGATCGATTGCTGACAACATTGTTTAGAACACCACTCTAGCAACAACTTGCTATTATATACCACTACTTCTATAGTGATTGTCATTCTTTACATTAGTTGTAGAGAGCCGTGCAATGCTTGAAAACCCACTACTTCACTTTTACTATTGGATACCTATACCCAACTTACGCTATACCTAGTCTGTATCCCTTCTCTCTATCTCTCTCTCTCTCTCTCTTTCTTTCTTTTCTTTAAACTATATATATTTTAGGTAATTAATTAATTTAAATAATAATAATAATGATAAAAAATAAAAATAACAAAAAATGAAAAAAAATAAAATAAAATAAATCTTCCACATCTCTTCTAGGGTTTTTTAGTATATTTTGTAAAATAAAAATAAAAATAATAAAAGTAAAAAAAATAAAAGGTCTTTTATTACTTAAATTTCATTTTCAAAAATAAATAATGACAGTAATTATTATATTAAGGTTTTCTTTAGATTCCCATCTTCAAAATTAAGGCCTCTTTGCTAGAATTTTCTTTAAAATAAACTCAACCTTTTCTTTCATTAAAAAAAAAAAGTCTTTTCTCAAATTAGGATATTAAAAAAAAAAAGTGACCTTTTCCTCATAGTTTTCTTCAAATAAAAAAGAAATAGTTAATGACTAAAATTCAATCTTTTTCAAATAAGTCAACCCATTAAAGATTTTATAAAACAAAGTGAATTATAGCAAATCTGATCCCAATTAGCGAGTTAATAGGCACTTATGGGATGACCTTAATAAGATTATTTTTCTAAATAAAAAAAAGAAAGAAGGTGTTTCAATAGATAAAATCTAAGCTTGGATGATTTCATGGATTTTGATGAAATCTTGTACATAAACCTTGTTGACCACCACCTATTTTGATGCACATTGAGTGTCATTTGGTGATTTAGGAGTTAATCTATAATTTAATGTGCTATATATGTTGTCATATCTTGGATTTAACAGTGGAAACCATGTTTGATATATGATAATTAAAGATATGTAAATGGACTAGTGGATAAAAAAGTTTATTTAATTATTGAATTATGGTTTTCCAATATGTTAACATGTTCTTAAAGTGATGAATTTGATGAAAATTGAAGTTATATAATGGATATTGAGCTTAACAAAGTTTAGGGATGCTTTATATTGAATTAGTGGAATGTTTGATCTTGGGAGTATGATTTTTGTACATGACATGATAATATGTTTAATTTTGGAAATTTGATGATATTTATTTTGAGTTCATTTGGTGAAATTATGATTAATTAATGAATAGGAATTGGATTAGATGTAAAATAAGGTCTAAAAGTGAAAATAGGTTAAAATTGAGCTAATAGGAATACAATTGAATGTTTGAGGCGTGCTCTATAAATAATGCTCTATTCTAGAAGTATTTTAGACTTGAAAATGAAAAATAAATGATGTTTTAGACTCTAGAAAGAAATTGGAATAAGTGAGCTTTGGTTTGAAGTGATTTAGACCTAAATTTGATGAAATTTAGGCTTTTAAAGTCAATAATTCGTAATTTTATGTAATTTGAAAATCCAAGGGCTCTAAAATTAATAAAGTAAGTTTTTTTTTATGTTAAAATAGATTGTGGGAGTGATAAGGAATCAAATGGCTTTGGTTTTACTTGATTTGGGCTTAAATTGAATAAGTTATGATCCTTTAGAATTATGACCTTTAGGAATGACAAATTGAAATTAAATAATAGTTAGCTTAATTAACTCGAGCCAAGGCCAGTCCAAATCCAAGTTGGCCCATCTATATAAGCTCAAGGACCACCATTTCACCTTCTCCTTTGGTGACTTATATGATTAAACATAATTTAAATTTTTAGGCTTGATTAATTTGACTATCTTAATTAGATCAAAATAGAAATTAACTTAACAATATGGACATAAATGACTAATGGGCCCAAAATTCATAATCCAAAATCTAATTGGGCTCATTCCCTTTTTAAGGCTCATACCTTAAATAGTCTCTATCACGTAAGTAACTTAAATTAGGCCTTAAAACATAATAAGGCCCAAATAGACCTAAATAACTAAAATGAATTAGATTTAGGCTTAATAAAATAAAATGGACTTACATAGCTAAAATTAAACCTAAATGGGCCAAGATCCATTACTTGGCCCCATTAATCTTTAGAGCCTATACCTTAAATGAGCCTTAACAAATCAATTAAACTTAAATAGGCCTTAAACCCTACACGACCATAAATTAATTAAGGATTTAAAATAAAATTAAAATTGGACCTAATAAATCAATTGGACCTAGAATATAACAAATATGACTAATTAAACATAATGGGCCTAGATTGATTAAAATAGGTTGAAATAACTTAACTGAACTTAAAATGAATTCAATATCCATAATTGGACTTAAGTAATTTAATTAGAGCTAGTGGGCCCCCTAAATGTAATTGAGTCTACTATTTTTAAAAGGTCAAAATACCTTAATTGAGCCTTAATCAAATAAATCCTAAATTATTTTGGTGAACATTAGTTAAAAGCTAATTAGGTCTATGAAACCCTAAATGGGCTTATAACTAGTATAAGCCTTAAGTAGCATAAATTAACCTTAGATTATAATTCAAATACTTAAAATAATCAACTGACTTAGGTTTTCTCTTTTGTTGCATAAAAACTAATTCAATCAACTTAATTGAAAGATTGGACTACAATTTAGAAATCTTTAACCATTTTAAATATGTAGTATAATGCTTCTTGCTTGCTAGATTAGAAAAAACTTAAATTGGACTAATAATCAAACTTGGTTAAGTATTTATTTGTTGCTTATACTTGATTACTTAAGTTAGCCAGTGACAAAACTTAGATCAGGATTATGGTTACGGCTTATATACCCTAAAATGATACGGTAGTTAGGTGCTTAAGCCTTTGAGTGATGGTTCGATGGGTAGTTAATAAGTGAGATCGTATTGAATAATAAACACTATAAATGGAGAGAGGGTATATTGGGAGTTGTTTGGAGTTATGGGTCTCAATGGGTGATATGATATAGTTAGACTATGATTGGTGAAGATCACGTAATGGTGAGATTACTTATACAAGACTACTTTGGTTTTAGTTTTGGTTGTGGCAATGTAGAGTCTAACTACTCTTATTAACCTTTGATGCCCGCTGTAGTGGAATTAAACCTAAATCCCTCCGTCATGATGTCTAGAGTTATGAATACTCATGTGTTAGATGTTTAAATATAATAATTAAATAAATGGTTTGATTGTTTACTACATTAGTGTATAGGCCTATATGACACCCTTGTATGTGTTTGCTTTACTATATGCTGAGCCTTTATGGTTTACTTGTCTTTTCATGTTTAGGTGAGGACTCTTTTGATCGTTTGTACGATTCGATGGGTTATGGCTTTAGGAGGAATACTGCGATGAATTCGAGGACCTAGACTAAGTTGTTTATTACTATGACTAATAACCTATTTTTCTTTTCTAGACTTAGTTCATGTTTTAGTTTTGTACTTTGACTTAATTAAGATATGTCTTGTTTTTCTTTCCCAAACTTAGTTCATGTTTTAGTTTTTTACTTGGACTTTATTAGGAGTCGTCTGTTAGCCTATTCACCTTATACTTGTATTTTGCTAGGTCCCTTAGGCCTTAGGATTTAAATTCCTCTTTTATGCCTATCCACCCGATTTTCCTAATAGATAAACCAACAAACATTTCTGAAAATTGAACAAAGAGCCCAAAATATTTTCAAAATATAATTAACAATTTCAAGGTTCTAAAACTGATTTGGAAACCCATATAATAATTATAGCTTTGAGTATTCTATTTAAGTAGGTTATGCGACGAGCTGTCATTGCCATAGTGAATTAAGGGTATGACATTAATAAGTTAGCCCTTGGACTCAAGAATTCTTGTTTTTCAAAAACATTTTTTTTTAACGCCTTGAAACCCGGGCCACACTACTGCTTGCCACATGTCCTTATCACATTAGAACAAGTTAAGGCTCTAGTCGACTCTAGTACCTCTTAATCTTATAATTCCTGCAAATCTCCATTCATTATCTACAATAATGACATCATGATATAAAAACATTTCAATCTATCCTTCAACCTTAAAACCAATTTAAAATAAATTCATAATGAATATCTAATATAGTGGAAGTCTATAAAATTCCATTTACATATTCTCCAGAAAATCACATTTTGTTCCAATCAAATAACAAAGTCATTCTAAGTACTACTCTTCATAATAGTAGTAATGATCATTCTCTTCCCCCCTTCCTAGTTCATTTACTCCTAGATTTCCTTTTATGTTATTGACACCCTCAGTACTTGCATCTAAAAATAATAATAATTCCCCGAAGGGTGAGTTAATGTCCAGTACGTATAACATAGACACACATGCATAAACAAACATGAATAGGCATCACATGCATTATGCAGTACTTAAACACATGCATTGTTTCATGATACAAATTAAGTCCACAAGTAGCAGCAGGATACTCATGACCTCCTTAATACACTTAACACAATGGAACATAAATTGGTGATGGGAACTGCCATTACGAGCCCCACACCCATGATTCCTTAACCCTTAAACTTGGTGATGGGAATTGCCACTATGGGCCCTACACTTATGTTCACTTAAGCCACTTAATCTTGGTGATGGGAATTACCACTATAGGCCCCATACCCATGTCCACTTAAGCCATTTAATCTTGGTGATTGGAATTACCATTATAGGGCCTACACCCATGTCCACTTAAACACTTAATCTAACATTCAACTCGGATCATTTCCAAGTACGTCTCTACTAGGGATAACATCACAGAAGGATCATTGGGGTGCTCCCTAAGGATCTGCTACTAGGGGCCCCTAGGTTAAGCCAAATACATACAACATATAACTTTGACACTTAAGCCAAATCATTCAACTTAATCAATTTCAACATATATACTAGCTTAAACAAGCATAGAACAACACACAAGTTACACGTACTTTAAATCTGTACAATATCAACAGGTCCTTCTTAGTACTAATCTAAGATTAATATCATCTTAATTCTCTTAATCTTAATCATTTAAATTCTCTAAGGTCTTACTAACTATCTAAGTTATGAGGAAATTAGCTTAATTAGAAGTTAAATAGATATACAATTAACATATATTTTACTCAACATGGCTATGTTGGAGGCCGTATAGCTCAACACGAGCTAATACATAATCGTGTCAAGGGTCATGTATCTTTCGGTGAGTTTTGGCTTCAACATAGTTGGAACACGATCATGTAGACATGCCGTGTATCTCTCGATATACTTTATATTTAACACGGTCGAAACATGACCATGTATCTTTCGGTGTATTTAGGGTTTAACATGGTCGAAACACGACCGTGTTAAGATGATATGTCGAATTCCAATGGAGAGTCAAGAAATCGCAAAATCTTAAAAGATAATTCGCAATAAAATAAACCAAACAATCCAAACACTATGCAAAACACACCCGATTCCCTTACTAGATATGATGCACTAGTAGAGGAAGGTCCTAGCACTGTTTTATTGATATAACGCATACCAATTCCTATGCTTTTACTCGCCACAATCAAAGGATTGATAAGAGTTTCAAGAATGAGAAATTAGGCTCCACTTGTGTATGCTTAATGCCTAAAAAAAAAAGTGTGTCCTTTGTGTTTCCATAAAAAAGGTATTTATAGTAGCCTCTAAAAGAAACAAATATTAGCTAAGAAAATAAAAGAAAAATGCAAAGCAAATCGGCCTAAATAATTTGTAAGCCACTTAGGAAAGTTGCCGACCTAAGTGGATTACACCATCGATTCAAGGTGAGCCGCCCTCTTTTTAGTTTACTTAGTTGTTATCCCAAAGCACTAATAAATGCATCTAATTGAATGTAAAACAATCATGTAAAAGGAATGAAGATACTATGTGATTTTCTTCGGGTTCCATTTGATCAAGTAAAACTCTCAATGTTAGATTCTGTAGTCTTTTGGTTCTAGCTCGAGTAAGTGGTCCTGTAATTGAAATGATTTGATTCCCATCATCTCCTCAAGCTTATGGAAGATTTGTCCTCAAATCTAATGGGTCTTTATGAAGATCTTCTAGTAAGTAGGGTGACAAATATGAAACATTGAAGGTAGCAGAAACACTGTAGTCTCTTTGTAATTCTAACTTGTAAGCATTGTTGTTGATGAGTCAGATCATGTCCCACATTATTATTCAGTTGCAACTTGTTACATTATTTATTTACCATATGTATTTCTTGCAAAAATAATAATAAAATAATAACAAAACAAAACAAAAATGAAAAAAGAAAAAAAAAGGAGAAAATTTATAAAATTAAATAATGCTAATAGATTGAGTCATGTTGTAGATCTCAAAAATAGCTCCCAAGCAAGTAGACCTTATTAGAAGCTCAATTATCACTTGCTTAAGAGCCAGAATGTCCAAGAACACTAGTAATAGCAATCTTGATAAGAGAATCACGGCCTTCAAGCAGACTGTGTTGTGATTAACTGAACAGATGTAGGCTTTGATATACATTATCAACAATGTTTACACTAATAAAGCTGTTTAAGGAGATCATACTAACCTTTAACAAATCGTGAGTTCAAACCCTATTGATGAGTTGGGAAATGGTAGTGGTGACACCTTAAGGAGGGAATTCAAGGAAAAACAACAGGACATGGAAAATAAATTGCTCTAGAAGTTTCGTGAGAAGATAAAAGTTTTTAAAGGAACCAATGGATTTGAGCAGACTAATTTGGCTAATCTACCTATCTATGAAGATGAAGAATTCCCAAAGAAGTTCAAAATCCCAAACTTTAAAAAGTATAATGGTATTGGCTACCCAAAACTCCATGCTAGGCTCTATTTTAGAAAGATGGCTAAGTACACCAGGTACTAATGACTCATGGTACAAACCTTTTAAGACAATTTGACCAAGCTAACTCTAGCATGGTATGCTTAACTTGATTTGAACGAAGTAGATTTATGGGATAAATTGGTGAGGGCCCTTTATAATCAATACAAGTTTAACATCGAAGCAGCTCCATCTGTCTGGGATCTAAACAATATGCAAAAGAAGAATAACGAATCCTTCAAAGAGTACACATAACGTTGGAGGGGTATGGCTATCGAGATAACTACCTCGTTACAAGAAAAGGATTTGACCTATATGTTTGTCAATACTTTGGGTAAGCCTTACTATCAACATTTGGTGGGGCATACCGTAGCAAGCTTTACAGAAATAGTAGACGCTAAGTGTCGCATTAAAGATGCAATCACTTTAGGGAGACTCCCCTCTATTGAGAAAGTAGATAAGAAATCCACACATCCGAAGTCTATCAATAAAGGTAAAGAAACAACTGTTAGGATGGTAACCACTAGAAATCATGTCAAGTTAACACCACAATTAACCATTTAAACCAACTAGAACATCCCATTAGCTTAAGAGCAAGATCCGAATTGAGGCAAACAAAGAAGGCAGTTCATTAGGATCCCTATCCCCTTGAGTTAAGTCCTCCATTGTCTCAAGGGTGAGAATCTGTTGAACTTTGAGGTACCTCTTGACAATTATAAGCCTAAAGATTACAATCCAAATCTTCATTGTAAGTATCATTTAGGGTAAGAGGGGCATTCCATTGATAACCATTAGAGGCTTAGGAATAACATACAAGACCTCATAGATGCTAAACTAGTCCAGCTGGACTTTGTGGAGGCTTTAACGCCCAATGTCAACAACAACCCCTTACCAAGCCATAAGGCCTCCATTAATGTGATTGTTGTAGAAGAGCCTAAACCAAGGATGGATTTAGATAAACTTCCTATCATGATTGAGCAAGTGGCATGGAATTTGAAATAGATGGGTCACTTATAGAGTATAAGAAACCTTCGGGATTGGACCGAGACTAGGCTTGTGATTTATCAATTACTAAGTGAAGGGAAGGTAAAGAAGGAGGAGATTCGAGCTATGTTAAACCCTAAGCTAAGGAGGAGTTATACATAGAAGGAATTAAGGGAAAGATATTTAGCAAGTGATCCTATCGTTGATATGCTAGGGGAACCATTTAGAACATTTAAATACTTAGTGGGATATTCTTTTGTGCTGATAGTATATGAAGATGCACCACTTACGGGTTAAGGCCTAGACTTTGAGGAGGAAAATAACCCTAGGGGTCAAGAAAAGAAGTCTAAGCAAATTGTGGGTATGGTTGTTATTGATCTTAAGTTTTTCATTTTTGAATACCCCAAGCAAGAGGAATAGAAGCTAGTCACTATTAGGTCTAAGGAATTTGTATTCAATGTCTTAGTGCCACCAAAGAATTATAAGATTACACCATTGAATTATCAAGTTGTAAATCAGACCATGAAGTTATCGCCCTTACCAATGATAGGAGGGTTGGCCCGTTTAAGGAGGGTAAATGATCTAACTAAGGAAACCGGGAGAAATATCACCATCAAACAAGCCTTTAAGGAGATTTTAGGCTAGATGATAGGGACAAAGCAAAGGATTAAAGCCCTTTTATGAAAATCATAAAGGCAAGTGAGTATAAGATCATGGACCAACTAGCTAAGGTCCCCACCTAAATTTCCTTGATGGGCTTATTGTTGTCCTCTAAGCTGCATCACAAAGCACTTATGAAGACACTCTATGAAGTTAAGGTCCCTGAGGATATTTCTATTGAGAAATTAGGCTTGGTGGTCAATTCTATTTTTGCCATAGATCGAATAGCCTTTTCATAGAAAGAGTTAAGGCAGGAAGGTGATCAACACACTAAACTACTATTCATCATGGTTAAATGCAAAGATAAGGTAGTAGCCCAAGTGTTAATTGATGACGATTCATCTTTGAACATTTGCCCACTATCTACAGTAAACCTCGTTGGGATAGACATGTTTGAGATGAAGCTTAGTTTGGTAACTGTCCGAGCTTTCGATGGATCCAAGAGAGAGATACTAGGGGGGGTTAAGTTCCAAATAGAGATTGGTTTACAAGAATTCACATTCCCTTTCCAAGTACTAGACATCCTAAGGTCTTTCAATTTACTACTTGGAAGACCTTGGATACACTCGGTCGAAGCCATACCGTCTAGCCTACATCAGAAGGTCAAGTTTATAACCAATGGCTAGGTCGTGATAATGTTAAGGGAGTAAGATTATGCTATATACCGAGAGAAAACCATCCGATATATTAGGAGCAAAGAAGTGGAAGAGCCAGGATTATAGATATCCAATGAGGTTTATATGGTTTATGAAGCCAAAAGAATGACACCAGATTTAGATGAAGATGTAACCTCAATTCAACTATAGCAACAACCATAGATTGATATGTTTGGCTTAGGTTACATACCAACTTAGTAGAAGATCAAGGAGATAAAGTAGAAGATAAGGGGGAAAAGAGGCGAGTGGTTATACTACACTTAAATGGAATTTCCAAACATCAGCAACACATTTCCAACACTAGCTTATGACAAATTAAACAACTGGTTCTTGGTCCTAATTGATGACAATAAGTCTCTTTAGAATAGAGATAAGGTCATATGGAGCATTTGACTTATTTTTTACCATCCTAGCATAGATTTAGTCTAGCTTTAATAGATAATAAATATCTATTTTACTATGAATAAATTCTTTAATTTTCTTTTCTTTATGCTTCTTCTCCTACTACTTATTTGCTTCCTTATTTACCTTTATTCTTTAGATCTAATGAAATCGATGAAGGCAAAGAATATCTCATGCCCATAAGTGATGCAAATGTCAATATCACTTTCGGCTCTACTGGATTAGTCTTCAAAAATTATGTCGAGAAATCAAATGAGATTCAAAAGAGTTGGCATTGATTTGAGCAAGGCAAGATTGTCATTGACGAACCAATTGTTTAGGTGAATTTGGGTATGGATGAAAACCTTAGAAATATCAAAATTAAGAGTGGTTTGTCGAAAGGTCATAAAGGAGGGTTGTTGTAGTTGCTATCTAAGCACTTAGATGTATTCGCTTGGTCATTTAAGGACATGCCAAGGCTTGATCCTTTAATAGTAGTTCACAAGTTGCCCACTAAAGTAAACTTCAAATCGAAGGGGCAGAAGCTTAGAAGGTTTCGACCTAACATTCTATTAAAAATCAAAGAAGATGTGAAGAAGTTGTTGGAAGTTGAGTTCATGGAAGTATTAAATTATCCAGAGTGGGTGGCATATGTAGTGCCTGTCTTCAAGAAAAAGGGAAGGTTCATGTTTATGTTGATTTCAAGGATTTGAACTAAGCTACACCAAAGGATAATTTCCCATTACCACATATTGATGTCTTGATAGATAACACTGCTAAAAACACCTTTTCTCTTTCATAGACAGGTTCTTAAGGTATAATTAGATTAAGATGGCAAAAGAAGACAAGATCAAAACAACGTTTATTACCATATAAGGAACATTTTGCTATAAGCTTATGCCCTTTGGTTTGAAGAATGCTGAGTGTAGCGACCCATCTACTAGGTCTGATTCTTAAACCTGTTCAACATTTCTATAACTTTCCTTAGTACCTGTAGGTGGATTGCCATGCCATCTCTAAATTAAAGATAAGGCAAATTTGACTAATCCTGAACCTATAACTCTAACCTATATGTCATTTTATAAACATCTTGTGGAATGGCGCTATCGGCGCTATCATTTCAAAATCCACATCATATCTAAATGCTTGTACTTAAAATCTCCTATTACATCACACATATATATACCATCGAGATCTACATTCTCAATAAGTAGCACAACCTATGATTAATCCTGTAGACTAAAGTAGCGCAAAAAGATTACAAATCCAATCTTATATATACATATATTCACATTACAATTCAAAGATCAACACTTGTAGATCATATTTATAAGCACTACAACATCATGTACGGGACATCCTATTACAAAATAACAAAGGTTCACAATGGAAACTAAAGGCCCATTTGCCTCTACTAATGCTCTCCAAAAACCTAAGTCCCCAGCAACTTATTCTTCAGTACCTATACCTGAGGTTAGCAAAACACTAACCCCTCATCTTCTTAAGAAGCAAAGTGAGTACATAATCAAGCAACCCAGCAAAATTAAAAAATAAAATCACATAACAATAACTAACAATATTATCAAATACTTCGGAAGTGATTACTTAAAGCAAGCAAGTTTTCAACTCAAAGCTATACTCACAAGAAACCCAATTCAATTTCTTACATTTTAACATCACCATGATCTTACCTAATGAACTTTTCCTTATAATTCCATTTTACTAAACTCATAACCTTTTCATTTAAGACCATTTCAAGTCTCTCCTGTTTACTTATAGGTCACAAATACTTTTCAGTTCACCTAAGCAGAGCTTATCAATTGATAGATAAACTACCTTCATGTACTTTTCAAAACTCAATGTTTTCTTAGCCAATTAAAGCATCCTTACATACTCTTTTTAGTTAGAAACATTCAGTTCACCTTTCACCTACCTCGAACAAGAGGGGTGACCAGATCCCCATAGGTCACTGAATCAAGTCGATTCGTCAACTATGCCTTAAACCTATCCAAGTCGACTCAAAGGTCATACCACAAACTTACCAAGCAGGAAACAAGACTTTCCTTACATTAATTTTTTTTTGTTAATAGATACTTACAACTTAAACCCCATTTGATTTATTCGAGTCCCAAAATCAGTTAGGTATACTTTAATGAAGTTATACATGCCAACGATTGGTTTTCCATTTTATTATCCATTTAGATATTTCATCATTACCGAGACAACAATAGTATAACTTAACAGTCATATAAACCCCATCCAATAAGCTAACAATAACTAAGCATTACATCATAATCATAAGGCATTCAACAATTTACGTTTATTAAATCACATACAATCAGGAACAGTACAATCAAATCCTGCATCCAACCCTCATTCTAAGATTTCTAGATTGTTCCCTTTTTCTCAGAATCCAACCATATCAGGACATACAACCAGCCATCAGCAATTTAATATAATCCAACAATCCTCCTGCATTGATTATAGTAAGTGATCATATAAGGTAATTTCAACCAACAACAAGTGGTCTATATTATCGACCACTTGTACCCAAGAGAGGAGTTAAGGGGGCATGAACCTAAAACAATATATGCCAATTCAACAGTTGCACCAGCTAAATTCCTATGTCCTCCTCACTTAATTGAAAAACCTGAATCATCAGTATACCAATCAATGTTACTTTATTTACTCTACTAAACCCTAAATTGCTAATTTAGTATTTTAAACCCCTATATTCCATCCTAACCTCATATAATTCATCATTTTCCTACAATATCTTATATACTAAAAATTACATCAAAACTACATCATTTGCTTTATTCATTTTCTAATTTTATTTATGACCAAAACAAGGCATTTCTTAAGGACCACATATTTTTTATTCAAATTCCACCAAAATAGAATTATCACATTAATATACATACAAAGTTATGCCATAATACCAAAAATCATAATTTTTCATCAATATTTGATATTTTTAACAAAAATAGGAAGTTTCGGGCGTTATCGGGGGCAGCTCCATTCACCTGCCACCAATGTGTCAGCTGGGATCCTTCTCCACCTAAACCTTTAACCCTAGCTTGGCCTAGCAACAGCTCCACCTTAACCCCTTAGACTGAACATACCAGATCCTCTCTTATTTAATTACAATTTTTCTTCAATTTCTTCAATTATTTTTTCAAATTCTTGTTACATTCTACTTTAATCTTGTTCTTCATCCTCCCCTGATAATTGCATGTTGAAATTTTCAATTGTAATTTTCCTAGAAAAATTAAATGAAATGGAGAAAGTTATGGGTTTGTAAAATTTGAAATTTTTTATCTCTCTCTCTAATGCCTACTTTTGCCTTAATATATTACTAATTTACCCTTAAATAACTAACTAGCTTATTGTATATTATTTTCTTATTTGTTTATTTTGTTTTGCTATTTATTTATTTATTCGGTTTTTCAAATACTATATATATATAATACATATTATAACATATTATATGTATATAGCTATATATATATACTTAGGTAGGTATATATGTGTTCCTTACATGTATATATATGTATATTCACGCCTACATCGTATAAATATATATATATATATATTTATATACATAAATATTCATTTTACATTACACGTACACTATTGCAATGTAACTGGTTAAGCCTAGGTCCTCACACTAAGGCAACTTACTAGCGAGCTATGGTAGCACTGTTCCATGACATGATGCATAAGGAGGTAGAAGTATATGTTGTTGATATGATTGCCAAGTCTCATGAAGAGGAGAATCATGTGGAAGTTCTTAGGAAATTGTTTGAGAGACTCAGGAAATTCTAATTGAAATTAAATCCTCAAAAGTGCGCGTTTAAGGTATCATTAGGGAAGCTTCGAGGATTTGTTGTTAGTTAAAGGGGGATTGAAGTAGGTCTTGATAAAGTAAAGGTGATCATTGAGATGTCAACTTCGTGGACCCTTAAAGAAGTAAGAGGCTTATTGGAAAGGTTGAACTACATAGCTAAGTTCATATCTCAACTCACTGATAAATGCCACCCATTATTTAAACTCCTAAAGAAGAATGCAACAATTGAATGGATGTAGAATGTGAGGAAACCTTCACTGAAATCAAGGGGTATTTGATGAATCCTCCAGTCTTGACGATTCTTACCCCTGGGTGACCTTTGTTCTTATATTTAACTATACTTCTTGAGTCTATAGGTTGTGTATTAGGGTAGAAAGACGAAACGGCAAGAAAAGAGTACCCTATATAGTACCTAAGTAAGAAAGTTACTGAAGGAGAATAGAGATATCCAAAGGTTGAGAGAACTTGCTACACTTTAGTATGGGTAATGCACAAGCTCCGTTAATACACCTTGTATTATTCAATTGAATTGTTGACCAAGCATGATTCGTTATAGTATCTTCTAAAAAAGTTGGTTTTGATGAGAAGGATCCTTAATGGCAGATTTTGCTTTTAGAGTTTAACATAACCTACGTAAGTCAAAGTTTAGTACAGGGACAAGCCTTAGTGGATCAATTGGTAGAATATCCAGATGAAGCAGTACTTGAGAACTCAGAAATTCGATTTCTAACTAAAGGGATTATGGCTACTATCGAAAAGAGTTAGAAGAAGAATTAGGAAATCTGTAATAGAAGTTTTATTTTGATGGAGCCACAAATGTTTTTGGATATGGAATAGGGGTAGTTTTGATATCTCCTGAAGGCAACCACTTTCTTGTAGTGGTGAGGCTAAAGTTTTCGTACACTAACACTATAGCAGAGTATGATGCTTACATCATAGGGCTTAAGATGGCATTAGAAATAGGTATTTAAGGATTATGAGTATATGGAGACTCGTCTTTTATTATTCTTCAAACCTTGGGAGAATACAAGAACAGGGACAACAAATTAGTTTTATACCATCAACATCACAGTGAATTCGTTGAAAGGTTCAAAAAGATTTCTTTTACGTATGTGCCCAAAACTCAGAACCAATTTGCTGATGTTCTAGCAACATTAGCATCCATGATTTAAGTCTCAAATGGCATAGAAATTTAATCCTTAAAGATTGAGAATGAAAAGAAACCAACTTTTTGCCTAGCAACTAAAGAAGCTAAAGACCAGAAACCTTGGTATCATGACATCAAAGTATTCTTCCAAAATGGTATATACCTGGAGGAAACGATAAGAAAGACTGAAAAGCACTAAGGAGATTGGCTACCTGTTTCTTACTCAACGGATCCACATTATACAAAAGATCTTTTGATACCACTCTTTTAAAGTGTGTTGACGAAGAGGAAGCAAATAACTTGATGCAAGAGATACATGAATGAGTTTGTGGACCGCACATAAATGGATACATGTTAACCTAAAAAATCATGAGAATGGGCTAATTCTGGATGACTATGGAGATAAATTGTATTAAACATGTAAGGCATTGTCACGTAAATAAAATTAATGCTCCACCTTAAGAGTTATATGTGTTGTCTACCCTTTGGCCATTTTCCATGTAGAGCATTCATATATTTGGCCCAATTACTCCAAAAGCATCGAATGGGCATAGATTTATTTTAGTGGCTATCGATTATTTTACTAAATGGGTTGAAGCATCTTTATATGCCAATGTGACTAAAGGAGTAGTGGTTAGATTCTTGAAAAGAAACATAATCTCTAGGTACAGGGCACTTAAGTCCATCATTAGCAATCATGGAACTGATCTGAACAACAAACTAGTAATAGAGATATGCCAACAGTTTTGAATCAACTACAAAAATTCAACTTTGTATCGTCCCCAAATGAATGGTGCAGTTGAGGCAACCAATAAAAATATCAAAAGCATTATTGAAAAAATGGCAATCACTTACACCAATTTGCATAAGATGTTACCATTTGCCCTCATGGCATACAGAACTTCAACAAGAACCTCGACTAGAGTCACTCCTTATTCATCAATATATGGAATTGAAGCTGTGTTACTTGTAGAAGTGGAAATCCCATCATTTAGGGTATTAGCAAAGACACAACTCAATGAAGTAAAGTTGGAGAAGAAAAGGGACGACTAACTAAATTTAATTGATGAGAAGCAACTCATAGCATTATGCCATGGTTAGTGTTACCAACAAAGGATGGCTAAAGCATTTAATAAGAAGGTACGATCGAGGAACTTTAAAAAGGGAGACTTGATGTTGAAGAAGGTATATGCCAAACATACAAGATCCTAGGAGAAAGTTCACTCTAAATTATGAAGGACCCTATGTCATAAGGAAAGTCCTAATAGAAGGGGTACTAATGCTGGCTAAGATGGTAATAAGGAAAGTCCTGACAGGAGGAGCAATAGTGCTAGCTAAGATGGATGGTCCAAAATTGAGGGGCCATGTTAATTTAAATGCAATGAAATTATATTATCCATGAGTAATCAATGAAATCTTTTCCAAGTTCAAAGTGATTGCTAATAATTTTGACCGCTTTTATGATAATTTTTCATCGTTTATGAGCAAAGTTGATATCCTTTACAATCGTCTACATTGGATTGGTCATTGACCAACCCCTTCCTTTACCTTTCGTCAATAAGTTCTCTTTCTCATGATCTCTATGCCACACTACAAACATAAACCAAACTAATACACATGAACACGATAGACACATGATAAGTAATAAATGGCTAAATGCTCCATTATGACTTAATCCTTTTAAGGAGATTTTTATTGTTAAAAAGGACTAACACAATTACAAAGGTTAACATGCATTAGAGGTGATGGTCAAGAAAAGAGTTAATCTTACAATAGATATAAGTGATATAACTAGGATAATCGATTGCAAGCATTCTTATGGGTATTCTAGCTTAATAAGCGAGTGATTATTAGGTAAGATCCACTCATTAAATAAAGCAATTTGAAAAATGTCTCAACATGCTTCTAAAATTCAACGAGACAAATATAAAGAAAACCTACCTAAGTATAGTCTTGTTAGTGGCTAGCAATCATAAAAATCCATCCTCGTCAATAGGTGGTAACCTTTAAAAGTCCATTCTCATCAATAGATGACATCCATTTAAGTCCAGCCTCATCAGTAAATGGCATCCATTCAAGTCCAGTCTCATTAATAGATGGCATCTATTCGAGTCTAGTCTCGTCAATAGATGGCACCTATTTAAGTCCATCCTCATCAGTAGATGGCAACCTAATAATTATCATTAGTGATTAGCACATTCTAAAGTCTTATCTCGTTAGTAGTAGGAATGACATTCAATGGTAAGCCTTCACTGCTTAAATCACATCTGCTTTCATTTTAAATCTCATACCCTTATAAAAATTGTCACTGTTGCTCAAACCATCGCAAATATTAGTTTATTCTTGTCAAAATAAATGTAACCATCATCACCACTAACATTGTAGTACGAAATAGGATCTTTGACTGCCATGTTTAGTGGTTCAGCCTACTCTGATTGATATATTGCCTGTCTTGAGTACGCATATATGGTTAGAGTCTTCTTTAGGTACTTTATCTCTATCGTTTTCACTTTCCCCATTATCCTCATTGGAACTCTCCTCTTTATCTATACTCTCCTTCTCAATACTAATTCCTACACTAGTGTTAATTGTAGCATCTGCTCCCAAACGAACCATGTATGAATCCTGTGTCTCTAGTAATTTAATACTAAAGTAACTGCTTTATCTATTTCATCTTCATCATTGACTTCCACCAAGATTAGAATTGTGAGTTGAAATGTTGACAGCTCGGGCTGCATTTCTACAATGTCATGTGACAAATATGGCTAACTGCTTGTATCAAATGTCTGCCTTATGGAAAAACCCCCTAAATCATTAGAAATTATGATGTACAATTGTTGAATACCATGATCTCCATATGATTCAGCCATTTCAATGAAATTTTCAACATCTTCATCATCACCAATTATTATCAACACATAACATATATTGCTCCTATAGAGCACTTAATGCCTGTGAATTATCTCAATCTTCACTTTGGTTGGATCGACTCTAATGCTATGACATATTTTATATAAGAATTTGTTGTAGATGACATTTTTCTTCATTTTCAACTTATTCACCAAATCCTTGTCATATTCCGACCTCTAGTTACTAGCCATAATATTTCTAAATGCATGGATCATCAATTTCTTGTAGTCAACCATTGTTTCCCTATCCACATATAAATTATGAGTTAAAAAAAAATATGACAATTTCCAATAACATTGTAAAAATTTGCACAAAAAAAATTCATATCATTTTTATTTCAAAGAAAAATTTAGCAAATTCAATAACTAACATTGTAAAAATTATTTTACTTACTAGATATTACGAATTTTGGTTATAATATTTTTTTTATAATAATATAGATAATATTTTCAATTTAATATTTACAAATAATATTAAAATTTTCGTCATAACAAAATATTCCCATACTAATACAAAAATTAATATCACATGTTATGTATTACAGATCTACATAAATCATATTTAACATACTACAAACAACAATAAGCAATAACATTTTCTATAAAATATAACATTACAATAACATTATCAAACACAATAATAAAAAAAACTTCAACTTTTTCTAAAAACACATACTATAATCTATTAATTATTGAGGAAATGCTTATATCTTACTGTATTAGTTCAAAACCCTTATTTGCTCTACAAAAAAACTTCTTTTTCTTCCTGCGAACGAGAAGAAAAAAATAAATTGAGTTTGAAGATATGAAAAATTACAGTAAATGTCTTCTATTTCTACATTTATATTTTTTATTGTCTCTATTATTGTCTCATGCATTGCTTTTTTACATTGACCGTAAATGTAAGTTAAAAAAAAAATGGACAGTAAAATTACTTGATGTGGTAGAACTGAAAGTATGAATCGGGCCTACGTCTTTAGTTTTATTTTTTAATTTTACCCTAAAGTTATAAACCGTATTCGTACCTTAAAAATCTATTTTAAAAATAATTATTTTAAATATAATATTTATATAATTTTAAATATATATATATTATATTTAAGAGTGTGCCCAATCATTCTTTCCTCCTTTGCTTTTATTCACACAACTATTTTTATCTATTTTTTTCTCTCTATTTGCTTCTTTGCATTTTCTTTCCTTCCAATTTTTTCCCCGATATTCCAAACATAGTGTAAATATGGAGAATCCACGCGAAAACTAAAAGAAGACGTTAGAAACTCGCTTGTCACTTTCCCCCATTCTAGGGTTTCTCTGCGGTTGTGTCCCAGAACCCTGGGAACCATCTCCTAAAGAGACAGAAAAAAAAGCAGTGAGAGCAGACTCGGATTAGGGCTTGCTGGTTGGTTATCTGAGAAAGGTGTGGCTTTTCATTTTTCCTTTTTTTTTTTTCTTTTTTTTACTTGTGGAATTGATTTACTTGTTTATTTGTTAAACACTCTTGTGCTTATTGTTATAATTATTGGTGTTCCTTGGAGTTATGAGTTCTGAATATGTTGTTAAAGGTGTAATTATTGTTAATGATGTTATCGATAGCTAATATGTTTATAAGTATCCATATATTTGCAGAGTTTTGCTTAGAGCATAGATTATCGAGGAATCAGTATCATGTTACTCGTTTTCTTTTTTAATGGGTTAAGATTAATCGTCTTCAGTTCAGTGTTTGATAGATCCTTTGGAAGGTATTAGGTATTATTATAGCCATTTTTGCAGCATGATTCACACAACGATGATAATCAGTAGGTTTTGTCTCGAAGTTTCATTGGTCCATTGATCATATTAGATATTATTGTTGTGTATGCTTTTTTGGTATAATAAGAATTCTTGTGATCGTTGATTGTGCTGATGAGGAAAGGTGTAAATAATTTAGGCAAAAGGTGCAAATACGGAAAGAAAGGTGCTGGCTAAGTAGATGATTTAGTAAGAAGAAGACTAGGAATAATTTAGGGAGTCATGGGGGTCTTTGATTTATCTCGGGTGGGATTTGAGGGCAATCTGCTTATTAAATCAATCAAAGCATTGGGAGTTCTCTCTTTGATTTTCTAGCAGTGGTTCACCCTTGTTTCCAAACAGATTCAGTAAATTAATTTGGTTGAAGAGAAGGATTAGGTCACAACCAATTGATTGGCATAAAGTATATTGAGCATCTGTAAATGAAAACATACTATCCAGGGCAAGGGCTGGAAGAATATGATGTTGTTTGATGGAGAAACATCGAAATTCATGAATCACGCTGACCGATTCAATAAAAAATATCTAACTTGAACATATTTCATAGATGTGTTCAGTTAGGAGAGTTAGATCTTCAAATATTATGTTTTCAATTCATACACAAAATAAAAACTGGTGAGATTATTTTTGTTTTATGTTATATCAAAACAGAGTTGTTATTAGTAGTATTTAAGTAAAATTTTTATCCTATAGATGTATTTATTTTACTTAATAATTGTGCATATTAATGATTGTGTTGGACCACTTGTTTAACATGTCAAAAGCAAGATTTTATTATTTTATAATTTTCTCGTAGTTCATATGATAAATAGTCATGTCAGTGAGATTTGATACAAACTGAGTTCATAAGCCTTTGTTAAGGGTTCATAAGAGATGTGTTATGTAGTTGTATGTGTATAGGCATTGTGTGTGTGGCGTGTTGTGTTGTGGTTGTGTATATATCAGTGTCATGGAGTTTGTGTTGTGTTTTGTTTGTTTGTGCTGTGTTTGTGTGTTGTGGAGCGTGGGGCTGTACAGTGTTGTATTTAGCATTTGTATGGGGTATGTGTTACCGGATCGATTAGAGGATCACGTTACAGGTTTATTAACTACAATATCTGGTTCAACTAGCTTAGTGCGTGATTTCCTTTTGTGTTTCCCTATGGTGACCGTGTTTTGGGCTCATTAGAGAGAACTCAAGATCTCAACTAGACGAGTTTCTGAAATAGAAAATAGGCTTGTTCTTTTTCATTCCTTCATCATAATTTAAGTACAATTCTTCAAGGGTGGTTACTCACACTAACCACCATCCTATTTTCTCTCTTTTCTATTATTAAACACACCCTACAAACACTCACAACAGACCACCTCAAAAACCCCACTAACTACCCAACACGCTCCCATACTTCACACGACACATACATAACTCCTACACAATATTCATAACACCACTAACTCTAGGACATGACTTTGGGTGTAACTTTGGTCCCTCCTCTTGTGCCTGCATGTGTAGACACGGAAGGGAGTGGGAGTGAGCTGGCTGTAGAGGTGGAAATATAAATAGTAGTTAATTAAATTGGGAAGTTAGTATGATAGCCAAAAGCTAAAGTAAAACCTTAACAGAGAAGTTTCCTAAGGGAAGAGCTACTTCCCTGGAAAGTCCTCGACTTAGTGGCAAAACTTGAGGTTATTTCCTTTATTCAATCATTGAATTCTTTCTTTCATTTGGTCTGTGAACCCATGGTTGCAACAATTTGGTGCTGTCTATGGGAAATTTTAGTTGGTGGAGATGACAAGAATGGAGCAACTTGTCAATACCTTGGAGAACAATGTATATTCATTAAAGGAAAAAGATGAATTACGTGATAAAAATATGATAGAATCTAGGGAGGAGCTGTGAGAAAGCCTTGCAGATTTGCAACTATAGTTCTCACAAGCAGAGGAGAACGAATGCAGGTATTGGAAGTTTTGAGAAGTCTATGGCTACGTTCCAAAATACATTACATAAGAGGTGGAGAGATCAATGTCGTAAGTAAGTCCTTAGGGGAAAAGATGAGATTACCGATGCTCGACTAGATTGGAGGATTGAGAAACATTTGTCGAGTGGAAATTGGAGGCCAGAGAAGGATGATTGGAGGTTAGAGAAAGATGAAGTGAACTAGATCAAATCAACTTGTGATGACTAATACCGATTCAATGCAAATAATGTAACTTTGCCTTTTTTTGAAGGCCTTGATCCATTACATTGGATAATCCTAACTGAACAATACTTTGAAGTTCATAGAACAAGAGAAGATCGAAAAGTACCTTTGGCAGCCATAATGATGCGTGGAAGGCCTATCTATTGGTTTAAAATGCTTTGTTGAAGCATTCCATATCTAGATTGGGAAACACTGGAGCAGGAGCTGTTGCTTAGATGTGGAGGACAAGCTGTAAGTAATCCTTATGAATGTCTGTTGATACTTCAAAAAATTACATTGATTTCGGCCTATATTGAGGAATTTGAGGCCTTAACTTCTCTAGCTCTTGAGATAACTGAATTACAGCTCTTAGGTTACTTCCTTGGAGGATTGCATGATGATCTACAGTTTCGTGTAAGCGCTTTGAGGCCTATATCCTTAGCTGAAGCAGTAGAAATATCTTTGAACGTAGAAAAGGAATTTGAGTATGGCATTTTTGTTTCTCAAAATGTATGTCCTGGTGAATTTGGAAGAACTGGACGCAATGAAGAAACTGTTCCATGTTATGCTCCAGTGTACACAAATAGTCCTGTTGCAACTACAGTTCTGGTTACTTGGAACTCATAGTCATTATGGAAACCAAAGTTCAATAATAATTCCAGTAATTTGTCTGCTGGCATTACTAAATTTCCTTCCAATGTGAAGGAACCTTCTACTGTTTCTACTGCTAACATAGTTGCAGGACCTTGAGCTTCTAATTCGAAAGGGTAGCAACAATTATCATATAAAGAGTACATGGATAAAAGAAGTAAAGGCCTATGTTTTCAATGAGATCAACCATTTAGTCCAGGGCATAAGTGTCTAGATAAATCATTGTGGTTTATTGTTCTTGAGGAAGACATGGAGGCAAATGGGGAAGAATGGGTGGAAGTAGAGGAGAATCTACCAGATTAGCAGGTGCTTGCTGCATGGGGTGAAAAAGGTTTGGAGCTTTCTCTTCTTGCCCTTAGTGGACTAAGTGGCCCAAAAAGGATGAAATTCTGAGGTATGCTTTATAATTAACGGATTTCCATATTGGTGGATAGTGGGTCTAGCCATAATTTTGTTTCTTCTGAGTTGGTGAAAAAGTTGTCGTTATCTGAACATGATACGTTACCTTTCACTGTAAAATTGGGTGTGGTCAAGCTATAAAGTGTAGTGGTATTTGTAGTGATTTGCAATTGTTGATTGATGACTTGCATATAACTACCGACTGTTATGTTTTGGAGGTAGGCGGTGTGGATTTGATTTTGGGGGTGGCTTAGTTACAAACTCTTGGTGAAATCAAGGTTGATTGTGGAATGATGACCATGAAAATTCCTAGAGATGGTATGGAATATATTTTGCATGGTGATCATACTTTACATAAGTCTGGCATTGCTTATAAATCTTTGTTGAAGCTTGGTGAATTGGAGGCAGGTTTCTTGTTGTGGGCTGTTAAGGGTAAGTGTGGGGAAGACACAGTAGATGTGGCGTTGTTTCCACTATGATTACAACTTTTAGATGAATTCAATGATGTTTTCATGCAGCGAAAAGGTCTACCTCCTTCTAGACATACAGATCATAGAATTTCCTTAAAAGAGGGAGTGGGACCTATAAATATACGACCTTGCAGGTTTGCACAAGTAAAGAAGGATGAGATTGAGAGGTTGGTAAAGGAAATGTTGGGAGCAAGAATCATCAGGCCTAACTCTAGTCCTTTCTCAAGTCCAGTTATTTTGGTAAAAAAGAGAGATAGCTCTTGGCAATTTTGTGCTGACTATAGAGCCTTGAATGAAGCTATAGTTCCTGAAAAATACTTGATACCTGTGATTGATGAATTATTAGGTGAGCTATATGGTGCATCTATTTTTTCTAAGATTGATTTGCGTGTAGAATATCATCAAATTAGGGTATCACCTGATGACATTCTTAAAACAACTTTCTGAACTCACCAAGGGCATTATGAGTTTTTGGTGATGCCGTTTGCGTTAACCAATGCCCTAGCTACATTTTAGGTGACTAAATGATTATTTTCTCCTATATTTGAGGAGTTTTGTGCCTGTATTTTTTTTTTATGATATCCTTGTTTATGTGGGGATATGGATAAACATTTGGAGCATTTACCCATTGTGTTAGATTAATTGGGCAAGATCAATTTTAGTCAATAAAAAGAAATGTTTCTGTTAGTGACAAGCGATTGTGATCGTGTTACAGGTCTAGAGGGTTCCGGTTGTAGGGTTAGCGTTTGCTTGTGAGATTTTCTTCCCAATTTACCTATGATTGCCTAAGGGGATGGGCTCGTTGGAGAGAACCCAAGATCTCGTGCTAGGGGAAATTGTTGCTGGAAAAATCTTACTTTCATTAGTCGTTTGTTTCCTTATATACAACCTATAGCATAATGCATAACTTAGCCCACTATCTACACTAATCCCAACCCACTCATCCCTACTACCCCACTACTTGACTACACAGCACCCACGTCCGGCTCCCTAGAAGGCACAGCACCCACGTCCAGCTCCCTTGCTCTTGTCTTGGTCGTGGTTTCCTTTTTCCCCTGATCTCCTCCCCACATCTCTTCCTAGAGTAAACCTTGTCAAACGGCTTGATCCCCCTTCCCTGGCCACTAACATCACTCCCCCCTTTGACAAGGCACATGACCTTGTGCACAAAAGAAGGGTATCGCTGGCAAATCATGGTGACTTCTTCCCATGTGGCCTCTATTGGTGAGTAGCCCTTCCAGTGGATAAGGATCTCGGTGAGTTGCTCCCCATGGCGTATCTCCAAGGTGGCCTGAGGTGTGGGTATTAGTAGACCTTGGCTAAACAATGGGAGCTCCAATTGTGCTGGAGGAGTGCTATGGAAGGGTTTGAGGAGGGAGATGTGGAAGACTGGGTGGATCTTTACTTTAGGTGGCAAGCATAGGCGGTAGGCGATGGGTCCTATACGCTCCTTAATGGGGAAGGGTTTGTAGAACTTAGGTGCCAACTTCTGGTAAGGTCTTCGGCATAGGGTTGACTGCTTGTAAGGTTGGAGCTTGAGCCACATGAGGTCACCTATCTTGAAACTGATGTTTCAGTGTTTTGTGTCGTAGCTGGTCTTCATCTTCTGTTGTGCACGTTCTAGATGGAGTTTAAGTTCGGCTAGGACCTCATCATGATCTTGTAGCTCTCTCTCCACTGCTTCCATCTTGGTTGTGCTGATTGTGTATGACAGTAGCAGGGGAAGAGCTCGCCCATAGACCACTTGGAAAGGGGTGGTTTTGAGGGACGAGTGGTAGCCTGTGTTATAACAATACTCAGCCCATGGTACCCACTCCGCCCACTTTTGTGGATGAGCTCCCGTAAAACACCTCAAATACATCTCCACGGTTCGGTTAACCACTTCGGGTTGGCCATCGCTTTGGGGGTGGTAAGTTGAGGAGGAGGAAAGCTTGGTGCCATGTAGCCTAAACAACTCCTTCCAGAAAGTGTTGGTGAAGGTAGGATCGTGGTTGCTTACGATGGACTCCGGTAGTCCATGGAGTTGACTATGGTGTTGAAGAAGAGCTTGGCCACGGTTAGTGTGGAGTAGGGGTGGCTCATAGTGACAAAGTGGCCATACTTGGAGAACCTATCGACGACCACCATAAGGACTGTCTTGTCGTGGGACTTTGGGAGGCCATTTATGAAGTCCATGGAGATGTCGGCCCAAACTTGGCTCGGGATAGGGAGTGACTAAAGGAGTCCTGCCAGCTGGAGGTGCTCTGAATTGTGTCTTTGGCACTGAAGACAGGCCTTGACTAGTCCCTTGATTTGCTAGCGCATTCCCTTCTAGTAGAAGTCCCTAGTGATGTGATGAAGGGTGCGTTGATATCCCTCGTGGCATTGGTCGTGGAGAGCTTGAGCAATGGTGGTGTAGAGCTTGGAGGAGGGATCTAGGAAGATTTTATTTTTGAAGAGGATCAGCCCCCTTTGGAACGCCCATTCTGGCCCCATCTCCTGCACTTGTATTCGGAAGGCTAGCTTACTCAGCTTGAGTGAGGATTGCACAGCCTGCTGCACCCATTCGATCAGCTGTGATTGTGGCATGGAGATGGCGAAGGCTGACGCTGTCACTTCCTCCCTCCGAGGTAGGGCATCGACCACTTTATTCTCGCGGCCGGCCTTATATTCGACCTTAAAGTCGAATCCTGTGAGCTTGCCGAGCCAGTGTTGTTGGGGAGAGGTAGAGACTCGCTGATCCAACAAGAACTTAAGACTATAGTGATCGGTGCGCACCTTGAATTGTCTTCCCCATAGATAGGCCCTCCAATGGCGCACTGCCTTGGCCAAGCCGATAAGCTCCTTCTCATAGGCTACTAGTTAGAGGTGTCTTCGGGCAAAGGGTTGGCTGAAGAATGCAATTGGCTTTCCATTTTGTTGGAGGACAGCCCTTAGGACATGATTGGATGCATCGCACTCTACTACAAAAGGCTGCTCGAAGTCAGGGAGGGCGAGGACCGGCACTTGGGTCATGGCATTCCATAGGGCAAGGAAGGCTTGCTTCGACTCAGGGCTCCACTAGAATCCATTTCGCCTTAACATGCCGGTTAAAGGGGTTGCAATAAAGCCATAGTTCTGCACAAACTGTCGGTAGTAGCCCGTGAGCCCAAGGAATCCTGTTAGTGGCCAACCTTCAACCACCCCACTAAAGGTTTATACCCGCAAAAATAGGAAGACACCCTCTAACAACCAGTCTAAGCTGTAATGAAGGATAGAGTGTAGGTCTGTCGGCTAGGTAAGGAAGTAGTAGGGTTAGTGGATTAGGGCAGTTAAGGATCGTGCCAGATCAAATAGGAAAGGTTGTTAGGATGTGGCATGATCAAAGAGGTAGTGGGGGGAGGAAAAATAAGAGGCAGTTGCAGATAGCAAATTGCCCCTCCCCATGCCTTGCGAGGATTGTACTTAAGAAAGAAAGAAAGAAAAATAAAGCCAGACTTGAATTATCTAAAAAAACGCAAATTGCAAGAGATCTAGGGTTCTCTCTAACAAGCCCTTTTCCCCCAAGCAACCATAGGTAAACAAGGAAGGGACTCCCGTGCCAAGGGAATTGAAACAGATTTGAATGTCTAACCCGTGGTCACTAGGTCCTCTACAAGATCCACTAACATATTGGTATCAGAGCTAGGCATAGAGGACTTGCGGAAAGTGCAGCAACAATTCAAATCCCTCGTGGCGATGTACCAGGAGGATAGGGCGCGCATGGCGCGGATGGAAGCTCGGCAAGAGTAGTTGGTTGCTCAAGTGGAGACCCTTTCGAGGGAAGGTTTGACGTCCAAGCAGCATGACCAAACGTCGGAGATCGGCAGCGACTCGAAAGGAGTGGAACGGTGTGAATGCGGTCAAGCCATTCCCAAATACTCTTAAGTGGGATTTCTCGAGATATGACGGAATCACCGACCCGCTTGCATGGCTCAACTGAAGTGAGCAATTCTTCAAACACCAATTGGTGAAGGAGGAAGATAGGGTGGAACTAGTAGCCTTACACTTGGAAGGAGATGCACAGTTGTGGTTCATGAAGCTAGCACGAGAGAATATGATAGGGAGTTGGCGTGAGTTTAAGCGCCTGTGTGATTTGAGGTTTGGCCTGCCCATCCAAACAAGGTGGGGGAATTGGCCAGATTGCGCTAGGTATCGACAATGGATCAGTATCAATGGAAATTTGAACAGCTCTCCCCCCAAATTGAGACCCTTACGGTTGAAAACGAAATTGGCATCTTCATTAGTGGGTTGAAGGAGTTTATTGCGGTGGAAGTGGAGCTCCACCAGCCATCTAGCCTCTCGGAGGCCATGAATCTTGCCTGGCTATACTAAAGGCGAGGCCAACAAACAAAGGAGGATACGGGGAGAAGACCACGCCAGACGGTCACCAATTTGAGTGGGGCTAAGCCACCATTCATCCAGAGGCTGAGTAAGCCCGACTTGGAAGAGCGCTGGGCTAAGGGTCTATGCTTTAGTTGTGACAAACCGTTCACGGTGGGACACAAGTGTAAGAGTCTTTTCTAGTTGGAGTGCGAAGAGCAAGACTCTAAGTGGCAGAGCAGGGGCAGTGAGAATGCTAGAGAAGAGGTAGAGGGCAAGCTGGAAATCTCCTTGCAGGCCGTGGCGGGGTTGACAAGAGCACAAACGATGAAAGTAGTGGGGCATGTTCTGGGGCAGGAAACTAAGGTCTTAGTAGACTTGGGGAGCACTCATAGCTTCATCAATTCACCCTTAATGGCGCAAGTGGGGTTACCGATAGAAGCCCGCGCCAAGTTGCAGGTGGTGGTAGCAAATGGTGAGAGAATCAGAAGTGAAGGGGTTTGCCAAAGTGTACCGCTGTTGGTGGATGGAATTCCCTTCCAGCTAGACTTATACTCCTTACCCTTATGCGGTGTAGGAGTTGTCCTCGGGGTTAATTGGTTAAAAATCCTTAGGATTGATCACCTGGGATTTCTCTTCCATGAAAATTACATTTCGGAAGGGAAGAGAATGCATCATAATACAAGGAATGGTTGGGGCAACAGAGACACCACAACTCGCAGCAGCCATGAGAGAGGCTGATCAAACGCATGAACTGCAGCAGCTTCTTACCACCTTGAAGGAGGTCTTCCATGAACCCCAAGGCCTTCCTTCGCAGTGTGCATGTGATCATGTTATCAACTTGTTACCGGGCACGCCACCTATCGTCGTGAGGCCCTACCAATACCCCCACAATCAAAAGGAGGAGATTGAACAGCAGTGCGAGGAGATGCTTAGGAGAGGGATCATTCGACCCAGCCGATCCCCTTACTTGTCACTGGTGCTACTGGTTCGAAAGGCCGACCAAACATGGCGTTTTTGCGTGGATTACTGAGCCTTAAACGAAAGAACCATCAAGGATAAATTCCCCATTCCTATAATTGAGGAATTGTTGGAGGAATTACATGGGGCAGCATACTTCTCCAAGCTGGATTTGGCCTCCGGCTACCACCAAGTGAGGATGCGGCCAGTAGATGTAGAGAAGACAGCCTTCCGCACCCATCACGGCCACTTCGAATTCTTGGTGATGCCTTTCGGCCTTACCAATGGCCCCTCCACCTTTCAAGCCCTCATGAATGAGGTCTTTAAAGGATTCCTCCAAAAATTCATCTTGGTATTTTTCGATGACATCCTGGTGTATAGCAAGACTTGGGCCGAGCATCTGCAGCACACCAACATAGTTCTATCCACACTCAACCAGCATCAACTATTCCTCAAATGGTCGAAATGCAGCTTTGGACAACATCGGGTGGCATATCTAGGACATCAAATTTTGGCAGCAGGTGTGGAGGTTGATCCTCAGAAGATCGCCTCGGTGCAAACGTGGCCAAAAACTACCACCATCTCGGCCTTAAGGGGATTCTTGGGGCTGATAGGTTACTATTGTAGGTTCATTCGGAACTACTGAATGATAGCGGAGCCCCTGCCTAAGATGCTATGTTAGAATAGCTTCACGTGGACAGCGGAGTCTGACCAAGCCTTCCTCACTTTGCGAGACGCACTTACCCTCAACCTGGTGTTACGGCTTCTAGATTTTTCTCAACAATTCACTGTTGAGTGCGATGCATCCGAGACAGGTATAGGAGCAGTGCTACAGCAAGAACAACAGCTAATCTCCTTCCTTAGCCGTCCTTTTGCACAGTGACACCTTAAGCTGCCAGCCTATGAGAAGGAACTGATTGACTTGACGAAGGCAATGTGGCATTGGAGAGCTTATCTACGGGGAAGAAGATTCTTGGTGAAGACAGACCATTACAACTTGAAATTTCTATTGGAATAACGAATTACAACTTCTCCACAACAGCATTGGGTCAATAAGTTGATGGGGTTCGACTTCGAAATTCAGTACCAACCAGGACGCCAAAATCAAGTGGTTGATGCTCTGTCTCGACGGGACGAAGTGGAAGCAAAACTCTCAGCGCTATCTGCACTGTAGCTAGAACTCTTCGATCGTATCAGGGATGAGACAGCCTCTTCCTCCACGCTGCAAGAGCTTTGCAACCAGATTTGCAGCAACAAGAAGGGCCCTCAATGGCACATTGATGTTGGCCTCATCTTTTATAAGGGCCGCGTATATCTGGAACCTTCATCAGCACTTTGCTCCACCATCATGTAGACCATTCACGATCAATGCCATGAAGACCATCAGCGCACCCTGTATCGAATAAGTCGTGACTTCTTTTGGAAGGGCATGAAGAAGCATGTAAGGGATTTGGTATACACCTGCCCCACATGCTAGCAACACAAGACCGAGCACCTTCAACCCGCGGGTCTCCTATAGCCACTTCCAATACCCCACCAAGTCTGGTCAGACATCTCCATGGACTTCATTGATTCATTGCCCCTATTGCATGGTAAGACAATCCTCTTAGTCGTGGTGGATCACTTCTCCAAGTATGCCCATTTCATACCACTCAGTCACCCTTGCACCGCGGTTTCAGTCACCAAGATCTTCAACCGGATCTTTCGCATCCACGGCTTGCCCTAGACCATCGTGGAGTGATAGAGATGTCACTTTCACCAGCTTGTTTTGGAGAGAGCTCTTCAAACTCAATGGAACTAAGTTATCCTTCTCCTCTGCATATCATCCACAAAGTGATGGCCAAATGGAAGTGGTTAATCGTACAATCGAAATGTACTTGCGCTGCTTCACTAGTGACAGGCCGCGGACTTGGACAGATTAAGTTCCGTGGGCGGTGTATTGCTATAACACGGGATATCACTCCTCGCTCAAGACAGCACCCCAAGTTGTCTATGGTCAAGCCCACCCCCCCCGTGCCTCCCTTCCTACTTAACAGGCCAAACCAAACTGGAGGCCATCGATCAAGCCTTGTTCAACCGACACAAGGCCTTTACCGAGCTTTGTCATCAACTCCTCCACGCATAGTGGCTCATGAAACAACAATATGATTCCAAACACAGGGAGGTTTCCTTCCATCCAGCTGCCAAGACTCACAAACTCTCCCCAAAGTAATATGGATCGTTCCCAATTGTCTCACGCATCGGCTTGATTGCCTACAAGCTACAGCTCCCTTCCAATAGCAAACTCTACCCGGTCTTCCACGTCTCTTGCCTCAAACGCTTCATTGGACAACCCTCGCCACAGCCCAAGATACCACTCACTCACCAAGGACACACCGTCCCAACACCACAAGCGATCCTCTAAGCACGCCACAACAGCACCAACCCAGAGATCCTGATTCATTGGGAAGGCTACTCCCCACAGAAGCATCTTGGGAAGACGCCAGGATGATACAACAACAATACCTACAGTTTGCACCTGAGGTTAGGCGCCATCTTAAGGGGGGGAGCCATGTTAGTGGCCAACCTTCAGCCGCCCCACTGAAGGTTTATACCCGCAAAAATAGGAAGACACCCTCCAACAACCAGTCTAAGCTATAATGAAGGATAGAGTGTAGGTCTGTCGGCTAGGTAAGGAAGTAGTAGGGTTAGTGGATTAGGGCAGTTAAGGATCATGCCAGATCAGATAGGAAAGGTTGTTAGGATGTGGCATGATCAAAGAGGTAGTGGGGGGAGGAAAAATAAGAGGCAGTTGTAGATAGCAAATCGCCCCTCCCCACACCTTGCGAGGATTGTACTTAAGAAAGAAAGAAAGAAAGAAAAATAAAGCTAGACTTGAATTATCTAAAAAAACGCAAATTGCAAGAAATCTAGGGTTCTCTCTAACAAACCCTTTTCCCCCAAGCAACCATAGGTAAACAAGGAAGGGACTCCTGTGCCGATGGAATTGAAATGGATTTGAATGTCTAACCTGTGGTCACTAAGTCCTCTACAAGATCCGCTAACAAATCCCCTCAATGCAGTGAGAGTTGCAGCTTTCGGCTAGGACAGCATGGCTTTTACCTTCTGGGGGTTGGCCTCCACTCCCTTGTGTGAGATGAGGTGTCCCAAGTAGGCCACCTACCGCTGGCCAAAAGTACACTTTGAAGGCTTCAACCGCAAGTGATGCTGGCGGAGCAAGGAGAATGCTCGGCTGAGATGCTGAAGATGTTCCATTGTCAAAGAATACGAGGATGAACTTTCTCAATTGGCCCTTGAACACCTCATTCATGAGAGCTAGGAAGGTGGAAGGGGCGTTGGTGAGGCCAAACGGCATGATGAGGAACTCGAAGTGCTTGTGGTGAGTGTGGAAGGCGGTCTTCTCCACATCTTTGGGCCTCATTCGCACCTGGTGGTAGCCTGAAGACAAATCCAACTTAGAGAAGTAGCATGCCCCCTAGCTCTTCGAGGAGTTCCTCAATAACCGATATGGGGAACTTGTTCTTAACGGTTTTCTCATCAAGGGCCTTGTAATCTACACAAAACCGCCATGTGTTGTCCCCTTTACGAACCAAGAGCACCGGGGAGGAGAAGGGTGATTAATTGGGTCTAATCAAGCCCTTCCAAAGCATCTCTTCGCATTGGCATTTGATTTCATCCTTTAGGCCGTGGGGGTATCGATAGGGTTTCACTACGACGAGTGGCGTTCCCAAAGGTAGCCTGATGGCATGATCACAGGGGTGAGAGGGGGACAACTCTTGCAAGGGTTGAAAGATGTCCTCAAATTCCAATAGTAGCCGTTGCAACTCACTATCTTCCTTCCTCTCCCTCTTGATTGTTGCTTTTAGGGCGCCTCCCTGCCTCGGGTCTCCCCTTGCAATTGCACCCGCTCCTAGCCTTGGAGGAAGCTCATTTTTATCTCAACAAAGTCCCATGAGATGGGGCTTAGGGACTAGAGCCAGTTGACTCTCAACACCACATCCACACTACATAAGGGCAGGGAGTACAGGTCTGTGGTGAAGGTCTTGCCGCCCAGTTGTAAGGGTACTTGCTTGTGTACTCCGTCACTCCCAACCTTGGCTCCATTTGCGACCACTACCTTCAACCTCTCTCGTGACAGTAGTGGTAGGCTAAGGTGGAACACTAGGTCAGCACTTATGAAGCTATGGGTGTTGCCTGAGTTGATCAACATAATGATCGGTCTCCCTTCGATTCATCCTCGCACTTTCATGGTTTGTGCTTGGGACAACCCGACCATGGCATGCAATGAGATCTTCAATTGTCCCTTCGTGGGCGCCTCCTCTTCTTCGCCCCCTCCTTGCTCTTCCTTCGGTTCCCAGTCCAACCAAAATAGCTTTTTGCACCGATGCCCCACCATAAAGGTTTTGTCGTAATTGAAGCATAACCCCTTGCTTCTCCTTTCTTCCAGCTCTGCCCTGCTCAATTTCTTGGTGTAAGGGGGCTTGTTCGATACAGTGGGAGGTCGCCTCTTGAATTCCACCTCTTCCTTCAACGTCCTCCCCCCTTTTTTCATATAGTCGGGCAAGGCTCATGGCTTGCAAGAGGCTTATAGGGTGGTGCAGCTCTACTTCCACCGCGATGGCTTCTTTCAAGCCGCTAATGAAGATTGCGATCTTGTGCTTGGGAGCCAAGTCCGACACCTAGGCTAACAGTTGTTCAAACCGTCGCTGGTAGTGCTCCACGAGGCCCACCTGGTGGAGCTTGGCCAGCTCTCCCACCTTATTGCTATGGATCAGGGGCCCAAAGCGTAGATCACATAAGCCTTTAAAGTTTACCCAACTCAACCAGGGTTGTTCGCTTTTTATCTTGAGGAACCATAGCTGGGCGTCCCCTTCCAGGTGGAAGGTTGCCAGCTTCACCCTATCCTCCTCTACCATGGGCTGGTGCTCGAAGAATTATTCACACCTATTAAACCAGCCAAGAGGGTCTGCATTTTAGTCATAGCGCGGGAAATCCCATTTGGCTAGATGTACTGTCGGCGTGCTTCTATCTCCCTTGTTGCTCTCTGCCAACGCCTCCTCGATCTCTTCAGCCATGGGCTCTGAGGGCTTCTGCAGGGTTCCTCCTTGTGTCAGGCTTTCCAGTTGGGTGGCTAGACGATCTTGTCTCACCTCCATTCGCTCCAAGCGCTCTCGGTCATCCTGGTGAATGGCTAATAGTGCTTCCAGCTGCTGTTAGACCTTCTTCTAGTCGTCCATGGTGGCCGGCTCTGATACCAAGTTGTTAGTAGCAAGCGATTGTGATCGTGTTACAGGTCTAGAGGGTTCCCGTTGTAGGGTTAGCGTTTTCTTGTGAGATTTTCTTCCTAATTTACCTATGGTTGCCTAGGGGGATGGGCTTGTTGGAGAGAACCCAAGATCTCATGTTAGGGGAAATTGTTGCTGGAAAAATCTTACTTTCATTAATCGTTTGTTTCCTTAAATACAACCTATAGCACAATGCATAACTTAGCCCACTATCTACACTAATCTCGACCCACTCATCCCTACTACCCCACTACTTGACAACACAGCACCCACATCTAGCTCCCTTGCCCTTGTCTCGGTCGTGGTTTCCTTTTTCCCCTGATCTCCTCCCCCATGTCTCTTCCTAGAGTAGACCTTGTCAAACGGCTTGATCCCCCTTCCCCGGCCACTATCAGTTTCTTTAGACATACTTCCTTGGAATATCTTGGACATATCATTTCAGCTGAAGGGGTAAGCATAGATCCGGCCAAGGTCCGTAATATGTGGTTTTCTTGGCATCTTTGGTTATTATAGAAAGTTCGTGAAAGACTGGTAAGTTGGCATGGCCTTTAACTTCTCTTCTGAAGGAAATTTCTTTTAAATGGAATGAGGAAGCTTTAGTGTATTTTAGAGCTTTGCAGCAAGCTTTTGTTAGTGCTCTGTTGTTGGTGATGCCCGATTTTACTCAACCTTTTGTTATCGAGTGTGATGCATCAGGGGTGGGATTGGGGGCTTTGCTTATGCAAAACAAACTTTCCATTGCCTATTTTAGTATAGTGTTATCTGACAAAACTTTGGCCAAGTCAACCTTTGAAAAAGAATTAATGGCATTGGTATTGGCAATTAATCATTGGAGACCTTCTTTGCTTGGTCTCGGGTTTATTGTAAGAACAGATCCAAAGAGCCTTTGTCATCTCTTAAATCAGTGAACTACAACTCCTAATCAGCAGCATTAGTTGGCCAAATTTTTGAGTTATGAATTTGATATTCAGTATAAAAGTGGCGGGGAGAATGGAGCTGCAAATGCTCTTTCTAGGGAGTATGAAGAAGCTGAGTTGCAGGCCATTTCTGGCCCAATATTGGTTGGTTTGGATGCTATACACCATGGTTTGTATTTAAAGATCCATTCCTATCCAGCAAGGTGCAGTTATTAAAAGAGGGAAAAGAAGCTGGTCATGGTTTTCAGCTCTTACATGACATGTATTATCATAACAGGTTGGTTATTCCAGCCAAATCTCATTAGGTGCAATTGTTTTTGCATGAATTCCATTCAATTCCAGTGGGTAGTCATGCTGTTTATGTACACGTTTATGGAATATTGACATCCAATTTATATTGGATAGGCATGAAATGTGATGTGGCTAATTTTGTGGCAAATTGTGTAGTTTGTCAAATAAATAAAGCTCAGCATCTTTCTTCAATAGGATTACTTAATCATTTGCCTATCCTGCAGGCCATATGGGAAGATATCTCTATGCCAGGTTACCTCATTCAAAGGGGTATGATGTTATTTTGGTAGCTGATTGGTTTTCAAAATACGCTCACTTTATTTTGTTGAAACATCTTTATACTTCAAAATCGGTGGTGGAAGCGTTTATGCGTGATATAGTATGGTTACATCATTTCCCCTGTACTGTTGTAAGTGATAGGGATCCATTGTTTGATAGTAAATTTTGGAGAGAGCTTTTCTCTTTGCCAGGGACTCAAGTACATTTTAGTACAACTTATCATCGGGAAACAGATGAGCAAATTGAGGTCTTGAACCACTGTTTGGAATGTTACCTGTGTTGTTTCACTATTGAAAATCCAGCTTCTTAGGCAAGTTGGCTTAGTTGTGCCGGGGTTTTCTGATAATACTTAATTTTATTTATCAGTGGGGATGACTCCTTTTGAAGTTGTATGTAGTCAACCTCCTCCATCTTTAACCATTTATTTGCTTGGTGAAGTCCAAACTCCAGCTTTGCATTTCACAAACGAGATGATTGCATTTGTGAGCTAATTTGGAGAAAGCTCAATTGCATCAATGTGCTCTTGCCAATCAAGGTTGCCGGGATGTGTCTTATAATGAGTTTGATTGGGTATTTCTTTTACTATGACCTAATTTGAATTCTAGGTTGAAGTCCACAGTAGCATCCAAGCTGTCTCCTTGATTTTATTAGCCTTTTCAGATTATTAAGTGAGTGGAAAATGTTGCTTATAAGCTGCAATTGCCTCAAGGTTGTCACTTGCATCCTGTGTTCCATGTTTCATTACTCAAGAAGTCTCATGGTTCATTTCTTGTGGTGATAGAACTACCAGCTGATCCTTTATTGGAGGAGGAGGCGAATTTGCGCCATCCTCGAAAGATTCTGGGTCGTTTTGTTGTGAAGGATGGATTGGAAATGCCTAAAGTATTGGTTCATTGGGAGGTTCAATTGGAGATGGATGCGACTTGGGAGGATGCTGAGAATATTTAATTACAGTTTCCTAATTTTGTGCTTGGAGATAAGGACAATGTTGAGGGGGAGGGTATTGATACAACCCCAAGAGTTTTAAGTCTTTTGTTAAGGGTTTATAAGAGATGTATTATGTAGTTGTATATGTATAGGTGTTGTCTGTGTGGCATATTGTGTTGTGGTTGTGGTTGTGGTAGTGTATAGGTCGGTGTGTAAGTCTTTTGTTAAGGGTTTATAAGAGATGCATTATGTAGTTGTATATGTATAGGTGTTGTCTGTGTGGCATATTGTGTTGTGGTTGTGGTTGTGTATATATCGGTGTTGTGGTCTTTGTGTGGTTTTCTGTTTATGTGTTGTGAATAGTGGGCCTGTAGTGTTGTTTTGATGTCCGTATGGGGCATGGGTGAGTGGCATTTTTGTAAATATGTGGTAGGTGGAGATATAAACAATAGTTAATTAAATGGGGAAGTTAGTTAGTCTGATAGCTGAAAGCTAAAGTGAAACCCTAGCGGAGAAGTGTCCTAAGGGAAAAGCTACTTCTCTGGAAAGTCCTTAACTCAGTGGCAACACTTGAGGTTAGTTCCTTTATTCAATCATTGAATTCCTTCATTCATCTGGTTTGTGAACCCGTGGTTGCAGCAAGATTGAAGCTGGTGTAATAAGCTAAATTACTGTTATTATTTAAGTTAGTTATTCAATCTCTCTAAGGGGAACCTTCTTTGACCAAAGGAGGACTCAGGAATTTCTAGAAAGTGAGGGAAAGCTTAGGATGCTCTCCTTTTTCAGGTGAATAACTATCTTATTATGAATAGCTGTCTCACTAATGGTAGAATACCTTTCCTTGGAGCCCCTGCTTCCTTGATGAAATGTCTTATTTTGTGATTATTTGATATTAATGTTTTCCTTCCTGGATAGTGAATTTAGATGCTTGCATCTGTGACTGCCCTTTTTTTTTTTTGGTAGGAGCTTTAACTTTTTGAGAAAAGAACTAAGAAAATTCTTATTTTTATTATGTTATTAATAGTGTGGTTACATCTCCTATATATATAGTAAAGGTTAATCTCTTATCTATAGTAACTTCCTAATTCTACACTTACCTAATCTATCATAATCAATTACAATCAATCACTTTCCTAATTACATGATACTATTTACAAACATAGTAACTTCTATATATATATATATATATAGATATTTCAACGCTCCCCCTCAAGCTGGGAATAGATATTTTTCAATCCCAGCTTGCTTGTGATCTCCTGAAAGGTTGAATTAGGCAATCCTTTAGTCAAAACATCCGCTAACTGATCTTTTGTAGAAATGTAAGGGGTACATATAAGGCCATTGTCAAGCTTCTCCTTTATGAAATCAATTTTCATATGCTTAGTTCTGTCATGCTGCACTGGATTATGAGCTATGTTGAGTGCAGATTTATTATCACAGTACAGTCTCATAGGTGTCTCTTATTTAATCCTCAAATCTTCCAAAATAATTTTTAGCCATAGCACCTCACAAATTCCTGGGGCTATTGAACGAAATTTTACCTCAGCACTTGATCTTGCCACAACAGGTTGTTTCTTGCTCCTCCAAGTTACTAGATTACCATTGAGGAAGGTGAGGTATCTGGATGTTGATCCTCGGTCTGTGACTGAACCAGCATAATTAGATTCTATGTAAGCTTCTATTTCCATCCTTACACCCTTGAAAAAAATTCCTTTTCCTGGATTGCCTTTCAAATATTGTAAAATTCAGTTCACTGCACGAAGATAAACTTCTTTAGGATTTTGCATAAATTGACTTACCACACTTACAGCGTAGGCTATATCTGGCCTTGTGTGAGACAGGTAAATTAATTTTCCAACTAAGCGTTGATACATGCCTCTATCTATGGATTCACTTTTTGTGCATTCCCAAAGTTTGTGATTAGACTCAATTGGAGTATCTGAAGGTTTACATCCCAACTTACCTATTTCTTGCAAGAGATCGAAAGTATACTTCTGCTGTGAGATGCAAATTCCTTCTTTAGATCGAGCCACTTCAATTCCTATAAAGTATTTCAAATTCCCAAGATCCTTAATTTCAAATTCCTCTGCTAAATATTTCCGAAGGGCTTCTCTTTCCTCTGAGTCATCTCCAGTTACAATAATGTCATCAACATAAACTATTACAGCCGTAACTCCCCCTGAGGCTGAATGTTTAATAAATAGTGTGCGGTCACCTTGGCTCTGTTTAAACTTCCTTTGTTGCATCGCCTTGGTAAACCTTCCAAACCATGCTCGGGGAGACTATTTAAGCCCGTATAATGCCTTTTTTAGTTTGCACACTTGACCTCGTTTATTCTCCATGCCAACACCAAGTGGAATCTCCATATAGATCACTTCTTCAAGGTCTCCGTGTAAGAAGACATTCTTCACATCAAACTGCTGTAAAGGCCAGTCATAATGTACAACTAAGGATAATAAAATTCTTATAGTATTCATCTTTGCCACAGGTGCAAAAGTCTCGTGATAATCCATCCCATAGGTCTGAGTATACCCCTTAGCTACTTGTCTTACTTTATATCTTTCAATGGATCCATCTGAATTGTACTTTACTGTGAAGACCCATTTGCATCCTACCGGTCTCTTTCCAAATGGTAACTCCACCAATTCCCATGTTTCATTCTTTTCCAAAGCCTCCATCTCAATCTTCATAGCCTGTCTCCATTCCTCCTTGCCAAGTGTCTCAGATAAAGATTGTGGAATAGCTATAGAGTTCAATTGGGTGATGAAGTTTCTATGTGATTTGGATAACCTTTCAAAGGACACAAAGTTAGACAAAGGATGTTGGGTGCATTTTCTCACACCTTTCCTTACAGCTATAGGTAGGTCCAAATCAGAAACAAATGGGGAAATCTCAATAGAAGGGCTTACCTCAGTCCCAAGTGAAGAGTCAGACTCTTGAACATGCACAAGACTATCCACTGGTTTTGCTCTTCTTGAGTATACTTGTAATGGTTTTGGAATGGTGGAAATGGTTGAACCGTCAGGGATTGATTCATTGGGAGTGGATTGAGGACTAGGAGTAGGATCAGACCGATAAGTTTTTTTAAGGATGGATGGCTCTCTCAAAAAAGAATCCTTATCTTCCAATTCAGCTAGCTCCCCCTAAAGATAAGGATCAGAAAAATAGCTTTCTTGTTCGGCAAAAGTAACATCAGTAGAAATATAGGTTTTGCCAGCTGGAGGATGGTAATACTTGTAGCCTTTTTGAGTAGAAGAGTATCCAATAACGACACATTTGATTGATCGAGGATCCAATTTACTTTGACTATGAGAATGAACATGCACAAAAGAAACATAGCCAAAGACTCGAGGAGGCAATTTAGTAGAGAGATGGGCATTGGGAAAATACCTAGCAAGGGTAGAGTCAAGTGCCTGAGAAGAAGTACGGTTAATGACATGAGCAGCAGTTAGAACAGCTTCTCTCTAGAAACGCTTTGGAACATGATTTTGAAATAGGAGAGCTCGTGTAGATGCTAGGCGAAGACCATTTTTCTTTTCAGCTACACTATTTTGCCGAGGTGTGTCAACACATGAAGATTCATGAACAATGCCTTCCTTTTGAAAGTAGGTTGATAAGGTTTGATTAAAATAATCCCTAGCATTGTCTGTCCTTATTCTCTTGATTCCCACATTAAATTGAGTTTTGATCATGTTATGAAAAATGGGAAAAGTGTTCCTTACATCAGATTTTTTCTTAAGAAGATAAATCCAAGTAACTCGGGTGCAATCATCTATAAAGGAAACAAACCAACGAGCCCCTGAAATATTGGGAACACGAGATGGACCCCAAATATCACTATGAATTAAAGAGAACGAAACAAAAGATCTTTCATTATTCAAAGAGAAAGAAACATGACAATGTTTAGCAAACTCACAAACATGACAATGAAAGTCTTCTATCTTAGTATTTTGAAACAAGTTTGGAAACATAAAGCTAAGAGTACGAAATGAAGGATGCCCAAAACGAAAATTTTGGAGCTAGATTTGATTTTTATTGGAATGAGACAAAAAAGAAAGGTTTGATGGCTTGCTCTCATGTTCATTAGGTAACTCAAGGTAGTAAAGCCCATGTTCTGCCCTAGCATGCCCAATCGTCTTCCTCGTAACTCAGTCTTAAAAGAAACAGGTGTTATTAGAGAAGATAACATTGCAGTTCAAATCTTTAGATAGTTGATTAACAGACACAAGGTTGGTGGACAGCTTACATACATGGAGCACATTTTTAAGGGTAATAGAGGGGCTTAGCATAATGTCTCCTTGTCCAGAAACAGTGGCTAATGACCCATCAGCAATGATGATTTTTCTATTGCTAGGACATGGTTGATATGTGATAAACTTGTGTGAAAAATGGGTCATATGATCTGTAGCTCTAGAATCAATAATCCAGGCATTTGACAAATTGGAATTAGAGGCACTCAAAGCATATAAGGAGTGAGAGTTACTTGATTTTGCCAAAGAACATGTACCTAAGGCTTTTTCTAATGAGTCCAGAAGTGATTTCAGCTTTTCGATATCTTCTTTACTGAATACACTTTCCTTTTCATTGCCTGGCTGAGATTCTTCTTCCTTGGTTTAAGTCATATATCCCTGGCTCCTCTGAGGTTTATACTTGGAGTTGTGATTCCATTGAGAACTTGAAGGCTTTTCATGAAGTTTCCAGCACTGTTCTTTAGTATGACGTGGTTTTTTGCAATAAGAACACCAGAGACCATCCTTGCTAGAAGACTTGCCTTTTGTTTTTCCACTATTTGAACCCAAGGGTGAATACTTCTTTTCCTTATTCTTTCCTACTATAGCTGACCCCTCAATAGGTGGAGAGTATAACATAACTCCCCTACGACTTTCTTTAGCATTTGATGTGCCTAAATCCACTTGGAAGCACAATTAGAAGACTCAAGAAAAAGCAAACTCAAGTCAACAACAAACCGGTTCCAAAAGGACAAAAATTGTGTGAACCCTAGTGAAGATTGCAATGAAATCCAAATACTCAATGTTGCAATTGTGATACCACAATAATAAACTCTTCAACATTACACTAATCACATATAATCCCACGTGAATAATCCACAAATTCAAAAGAAAACTTCAATTCTAAGAACTCCTTTCCATAAGCGATAATCACGTTTCAAGAGGTACTCTTCAAGGATGAACCGAATTCAAATGCAAAGGACCTTAACTAAACACAAGAATTCGAAAATAATAGGAAGTAAATCTGTCCAAGAACTATCTCAATTCACCCCTAGATATGACACTAGAGAAGAAAAGAAATCACAACAAAATGAAATTGATACTACTCACAATTTCAAGGTGTTGCACTCGCCACAATTTCAACTCTTGGGATTGAAATTGATAAGAGTCTAATGACAATTAGGAAACCCTAATCCTCACATGAAATGAACTCTCAATTCTGCAAAATATGGCCCCCCTCAAACCCTCTCTTAAGCAAGTATTTATACTTGCTACTCCTAAGGTTAAAAAGTGCTCAAAATTACAAGTTTGCTATTTTTAAGGTGGTTAACCCTAAATGAAAATTACAAGGAAATAAGTGTCCCAAAACCAAAATACAACCAAAATAGTTCATAAAACAATTAGAAGATACAAAATAACATAAGTCTTCATGATCCAATGCCTCGGAATAGAAAAACAATCGCAGCGGGTCTTTGATTGTCATCCTGAAAAATATTCTGTGTCCAACGGGAGTTGTAGGACATATTGGCATCCCATGGAGAATTATCATTGTACCTGTAAGATTATTGTCAAACTTTATTAAAAATAAAGACAAGGTAAATATGAGCAATTTGGATCATCATCCAAATTGGGTTCTGAAAAGGTTGACAATGTCAGAAATTTTCTCATCATCTCCTCGAGCTTCTGAAAGATTTGCCCTCAAATCTAGAGGATCAGTTGTGGAACTGAACCCTAGTATCTCTATTGTCCTGCTCTTTTGGCTAACAATGGTAGGGGATGGATTTCTGAACTGTTTCTAAAAGCCTTGGACCTCAGATGGAGTTATTGGTAATAGAACTATGCGTGACTCGCCCATGCTTAACATGTAGGTATTTTCAAACCCATCATGTATCACCCGTCGATTATACAACCAAGGCCGACCCAACAGTAAATGGAATGCATGCATAGGGACTATATCACACCTCATCATGATAATTCTGTCCGACATTTATAGGAACCTTTGCCCTATGGGTAACATGCATACTACCTCTATTATCCAGCCAATGCAAGTGATAAGAACTAGGATGTGGGATAGTAGACAGTTGTACTTTGTCTACCGGTGCAGCAGATATAACATTCGTGCAACTGCCACTATTGATGATGAGTACACAAAGGTTACCTTTGATTCTGCAAGAAGTATGAAATATGTTCTCCCTCTGAATATCATTGGTATCAGGAGATATAGATAAAGCCCTGCGTAACACATTAAGAGATAGATATTTTCCTCCTGTATGCCCCTCAGGCATGTTTGCAATCTGATCATCATAATATTCCTGCAGTGCTGTGGGTAGATCTGTAGGTTCAATTTGTTCATGATCATCCTCAACATCCTCCCCAGTGTCTTCCATTACAGTCATCACCCTTTTATTTGGACACTGTGCAGCCATATGCCCAAATCCCATGCATTTAAAGCATTTTATCTGGTGCGCTTTCCCACTAGTAGATCCGGGAACAGACTGCCTCGTTTCTGGGGCCATGACCTCTTTACCCTTCCCAGTGGGTAAATTTTCTCTCATAATTGTTAGGGTAGTAGTGTCCATTGCCTTTACTCCCTCACCTACCACCTTTGTTCCCCCCGATCGACTGTCAGCTGATATGGGTCTATTAACCGTACTGAGTCTACCAGTGGGTAAATTTTCTCTCATAATTGTTAGGGTAGTAGTGTCCATTGCCTTTACTCCCTCACCTACCGCCTTTATTCCCCTTGATCGACTGTCAGCTGATATGGGTCTATTAACCGTACTGGGCCTACTGCTCGGAGCCCTAAAGAAGTTGGACCTCCTTCGTCTCTCTATTTTTAAGGCCAACTGAATAGCCTCATCAAGTGTATTATAGCGCTGCAGTTCAACAATACACGCTATTTCATATTTTAGACCCGAGACAAAACGTGCTATAGTTTGCTCTGGAGGCTCAACAGACCCACACCTAATCATAAGGGTCTCAAACTCCTGCACATAATCATCCACTGTTTTGCCTCCCTGCCTCAATGTTTGCAGTCGCATAAATAGTTCTTATTTGTAGTGTTCAGGAATGAACCTTTTCCTCAATAATCTTTTCATGTCCCTCTAGGTCTGAACCTCAGCCTCTCCATCCCGACGCCTGTTGATAATCAAATTCTTCCACCAGAGTGCAGCGTACCCTACAAATTAAACAGCAGCCAATCGAACCCTGGTATTGTCATCGATCTCATAACATTCGAAGAGACCTTCGACCTTGTCCTCCCAGTCTAAGTATTCATCTGCTGGTCCCTTACCATCATAGGATGGCATCTGTAGTTTCACATACTCCAAACCCCGAGGTGGCCTGAAATCCCTATTCTGATTTGGGTTTGTCCCAAAATTATCATCCCTTTCTTCCCTGTTTGGAAGATGCTCCTCACCCATCCTTCATTCAAGTTCCCATCTCCCATTACTCTATTTCGATGAGGATTTTGTAGAGCTACTCGAGGTGGTGTTGGTTGGTTTACCACTGGTGGTTGTGGTAATGTCATTCTGTCAACTCTAGTTGCCAGTGTAGCAACTATAGTAGTAAGATCCTGGAGTTGTTTTTCCAAAGTTCTCCTACCTACCACATTACGACCCTGACCTCCACCAACCTAGCTATTGGCTTCATCACCAATTCCCCCATTCACACAGTCATTTGACATAGTTGTAGACTTCCGTATACTGATCCTCAAAACAATTTGACTCAAGGGCACACACTCCACTACTACACTTCCCTTAACTCCACACAATAGCAACTACAAAAGAGACAAACAAACAAACCCACTTAACTTTACAATTATGTTATTGCAACTCACGTGTAATACTCTTCTCCACAACACGTTACAACAACACGGTGCAACAAACTTTAATCTCCACAAGTCACTCCACGGCAACACACAAGTAACAACAACAATAAAGATGAGTTACTTCCACGGCAACAACAAAATGGATAATAATAACAAGTGGGCTTTCACTTCCACGGCAAATAATGACAACAAAGGACAAATATGTTACTTTCCACAAATGTATTCCGAATTCCACAATAGGCAGCAACTTTCAATTTGAAATTCAAACCACTTCACTAATTGCAAGCCTTCTTCAATTGGTAAACAATGAATTCAAATTCAAATAGCACTCATTAACTCCCACAACTTAATGGCATGTGTTTGAATTCAAATAAATTCCTTACTCATCAAAACTCAATGCAAATCTGTATATTGCACTTCTCCAATTCAGAATTACACAATGGAAATCAAAACAACAAGCTACACATCGTCCTTCACGCCACAACAAGCCATGGCAAGGATTGGTAAGTTTTTGCAAGTTCCAAAAGTTGTTGAATTAATCAACACTTCTATGCTTCTGCCCTTCCATGAAAATTATTGATCATAAAATGATACAACAACCTTCCCAATCCAACTCCAACAAACGGCAAATTAAATTCCAAGCCAAGGTAATTTCGCAAGCTTAAAACCACAACAATCAACACAATTTGCAGTTTTCGCTATATCACCCTAATTGATGATTAATTCCACGAAATCAAATAAAACCAATCCCTTCTCTCAACATGTGCTCTGATACCAAAAAGATGATGTGCCTAAATCCACTTGGAAGCACAATTAAAAGACTCAAGAAAAAGCAAACTCAAGTCAACAACAAACCGGTTCCAAAAGGACAAAAATTGCGTGAATCCTAGTGAAGATTGCAATGAAATCCAAATACTCAATGTTGCAATTGTGATACCACAATAATAATCTCTTCTAACATTACACTAATCACATATAATCCCACGTGAATAATCCACAAATTCAAAAGAAAACTTCAATTCTAAGAACTCCTTTCCACAAGTGATAATCACGTTTCAAGAGGTATTCTTCAAGGATGAACCGAATTCAAATGCAAAGGACCTTAATTAAACACAAGAATTCGAAAATAATAGGAAGCAAATCTGTCCAAGAACTATCTCAATTCACCCATAGATATGACACACTAGAGAAAAAAAGAAATCACAACAAAATGAAATTGATACTACTCACAATTTCAAGGTGTTACACTCACCACAATTTCAACTCTTGGGATTGAAATTGATAAGAGTCTAATGACAATTAGGAAACCCTAATCCTCACGTGAAATGAACTCTCAATTCTGCAAAATATGGCCCCCCTCAAACCCTCTCTTAAGCAAGTATTTATACTTGCTACTCCTAGGGTTAAAAAGTGCTCAAAATTACAAGTTTGCCACTTTTAAGGTGGCTAACCCTAAATGAAAATTACAAGGAAATAAAAGTGTTTCAAAACCAAAATACAACCAAAATAATTCATAAAACAATTACAAAATATAAAATAACATAAGTCTTCATGATCCAATGCCTCGGAATAGAAAAACAATCGCAGCGGGTTTTTGATTGTCATCCTGAAAAATGTTCTGTGTCCAACGGGAGTTGTAGGACATATTGGCATCCCATGGAGAATTATCATTGTACCTGTAAGATTATTGTCAAACTTTATTAGAAATAAAGATATAAGGTAAATATGAGCAATTTGGATCATCATCCAAATTGAGTTCTGAAAAAGTTGACAGTGTCAGAAATTTTCTCATCAGCATTTATGATAGAAATGGCCTCATTGAGTGAGGGTAGTTCTCTTCTCCCTAATATTTGGACTTTTACTTGATCAAATTCTGTGTTTAACCTAGCAAGGAACTCATAAACTTGTTCTTTTTCAATGAATTGCTTTAAGGTTGCTGTATCTTCATTACACTTCATATCAATGCACCGATAGTGATCCATTTCTTGCCATAAACCCTTTTAACATATTGGCATACTTCGTGACAGAGCGATCTCCTTGTTTAATATCGGAAATCTTAGTCTTGATTTCAAAAATTCAGGCAGCATCCCCAGCTTTGGAGTACGTCTGTTTAGCAGCATCTCATATGTCTTTTGTAGATGGAAGAAACATAGAAGTATCACTAATCTCAGGTAGCATAGAACTCTAGAGCCAGGACATAACCATGGAGTCCTCTTCATCCCGTGCATCAAATTTTGGGTCATCCTTTATAAGACCAGTTCCAAGTAGATGGCTTATTTTTCCTTTCCCTTTCAAAAAAGTTTGAACCAATTGAGACCATTTCATGTAATTTTTTCCATTTAACCGGTAGGTTGTTTGGATACTTAGCAAATCTCCTCCAATTGGATTGAAAATCGTTGCCTCATTTTGAGGCTAAGAGGTAACTTGTTTTTCTTTTAATGCTGACATTATACAAGTAAGAAAAAAATACTAACACCAGTTGAAAGGAAAAAACAGTGTTCCTTTTTTTTTTTTTTCCTCAGACGGATTTGCCAAAAAAAAAAAACAGATCTGGAAAAGAAAAAAAAAATTGTAGAAATGACAAATTAGACACCTGAGGAAGAGAGAGAAAAGTCCGGCGACCAGATCTAGAGAACGTTGGAGATCAGTGATGGCTCACACATTCTCATGCGCCGGCACGTGGGTCGGTAATCACGATTTTCCAGCACATGGTGGCTCGTGGGACTTCTGGTGAGGCTTTGATCAATTTAGGAATGGTCGCCGGCAGCTTTCAAGGAAGACCCAGTGGTGTTTGGACAGATTCAAAGGTTGAACAGTGGCAATGAAGGCCACAACCGCGAAGAAAAATCTGTCCGGCAATGAAGGCTATGGACAGGAAAAAAAAAAAAAATCCTACTGCTTTGATACCATGAGAAAAGAACTAAGAAATTTTTTATTTTTATTATGTTATTAACAATGTGGTTACATCTATATATATAGTAAAGGTTAATTTCCTATCTATAGTAACTTCCTAATTCTACACTTACCTAATCAATCATAATCAATTTCAATCAATTACTTACTTAATTACATCACTTTCCTAATTACATGATAATATTTAAAAACATAGTAACTTCTATATATATATATATATATATATAGATATTTCAACACTTTTTTTACTACATTAGGATTTAGGAGGGCCACGGAAGTAATGGATGAGCCAAAAGTAATGGTTGAGTTTAGATTTATGCATTCGTGACTACAGTGCCTTGGTTGGAGCTTCAGCAATGTCAGTTTTCCTTAGGTTGATTGGTGCAGGTTGTGTTCCCAAGGAAAGAATTGAGAGTATTTGTGCTGTCCATAGCTTTAGCTGTGGTTAATGAAAACACATTTTACTATGTTTCTTTTCCTTCTATCGCTGGTATAACTCCGTATTACAGATTAAATCCTTCTCTAAACAGTTTCTTCTCTTTATTCTTCCGCAGGAAGTTTGTTGGTTTGTTGAAGAAGGGACAGATACGGGTTCCTCCATCTGAATGTTGATGCATTTTGAGTTATGATCGGATCTTTCATATGTATTAGCATTGATTTAGCTCCTTGCCGTAGAGGCGTTCAAGAGCAACCCTTCTATATGAAAGGTTAAAATGCCATCATCCTACTTTTCTAAGCTGAGAACTGCCATCCAAAGTAGTGTTCGAAAACCACTTGGGCAAGATGGTGGGATACAAAGTTCGGTGGAAATTCTAGTTGAGCAAGGGAAGTCGTGGCAAACTAGGTCATTTCACTCTCTGCCACATTCTCCAGCTACTGATCTTGAAGTGCTTTTGAGATCTGGCAGAGTTTGCACTGTAAGATCAGATTTTCTGCTATTCAAGCAGAAGAGGAATCTTTCTATTGTTGGAGCTCTTTCTCGCATGTTGTCAATCCCATCTGTATCTGGCCCTTCATTGCAGGTTTGTGGGTATCACCTTGATCGCTTGTTGGTTGATCCTGGACAAGGTACAGATAGCTGCAGCTTTCAGAATATACGTATAGTTGCTTGTAGTTCAAGAGCTGCCTTCAATGATTGCCATCTAGACTTTGTCCCAAGACTTAAGGATGGTACAATGTCTACAAATTATTCTGTTGCATCTCTTGGCAATAGAAGCATAGACAACTGTAAAAGAGCTACTATGAACTTAAAATATAGAGGGCAACCTAATAAGTATCAGATCTATGGATATTTCACTTTCAATGCTCTGAAGGGCAGATACAACACCGGTTTATTCATAGAATCAGGGCTGAGAGATATATTTTTGTCATCATGTAGAAGATTCTCTGCTAGAACTGCTCCTGATTTGTCCTCCCATGATGAACATCTTTCCACTTCTGCAGTATCTTCTGACGAGTATGTCATTTTCTGATTTGGCCCAACCAATCATATTTTGCCCCCTTAGGCACTTATATTTAAACATGTTTCCACTCCATTAGTGGCAAATAGAACCGCTACTGCATTTAGTACTTGCCATGGAAATTTTTTCCTTACCACAAGAATTTTATAAGTCTAGAGAATATCTCTCTTAAAGTACATGTTTCGGGAGTTTGCTTGTTCCCCTTCTGTTATTGTGCTGTTGGCATTATTTGTACTTGAGATATCCTATAATAAGCCTTATTGACTAGGTTTTTTTTTCTTTTCCCCCTTGCAAGAAAACGCATTTACATTGTGAAATAGGGCTTATGGGGCTGATCTATTTTAATTATTATTATCATTTTTTATCGTGTTGATTGCAGAAGTTTTCCTTCCAGAACCCTAAAGTTAGTTTCAGGATCATGTTACCTTCCCCATCCAGATAAGGAAGAAACTGGTGGAGAGGATGCACATTTTATTTGTACAGATGAACAAGCAATTGGTGTGGCAGATGGTGTTGGAGGCTGGGCTGATTATGGAATTGATGCTGGACAGTACTCTAGGGAATTGATGTCTAATTCTGTTTCTGCCATTCAAGAGGGGCCCAAAGGGTCTGTGGATCCGTTTAGAGTTTTGGAGAGAGCATACTCAAGCATAAAAGCAAAGGGTTCCTCAACAGCATGCATCATAGCACTCACAAATGAGGTACCACATTCAAAGTGTGCATTAGTCACTTTTGTTGTCAATGCACAGAATGAATGCGCTTTCTAGAAAATTCGTAGGACATGATTTTGCATGTTTTTCTATTTTCCCCGTAACCTGGTGGTTTAAATTTGTGTGGGAATTATCCTTTTAGCTTTGTCAATAAGTGCTATGCTGTCCTGTAGTGCTGGTTGGCTTCTCTTTGACAGAGATCATACCTTCTGGTTGCACAAACTATTTCTTACCTTGGTAAAAGTATGTGCTCTCTGGCTATTGTCTATGCCTTGCTGCTTATTATCATTGGTAGCTTATGTTCACATAATGAAGAATCTTCACTTGTCTAGAAGACTATCAGTGCCCTCTTTATATCCAACAATATTTTAACTGAATGCTATTTATATTGGGATATTGTGCAGGGACTAAATGCAATTAATTTGGGGGACAGTGGGTTTATGGTGGTTAGAGATGGTTGCACTGTCTTCCGATCTCCTGTGCAGCAGCATCATTTTAATCTCACGTATCAACTAGAGAGTGGAAGTAGTGGTGATTTACCAAGCTCTGGTCAGGTCAATATCACCCTTCTCCTCTATCCTGTTGATTCCTTGCTTGGGTGGTTCAGAGTTGTGTTGAGATTATGTATCAGTCAGTGTGCTGGAATTTCAACTATTCTCTTTGGCAACCAGCTAGACTTTTTGCAGAACTGCTGGCTGTTTGTTGTTAATTTTTGAAAATATATGGTGAATATTGCTGAGGCAACACCTTATATTCAGGTGATTGCATACTACTTTATTAAAGGTAGCCTGAGTAGAATTAAGTAATTCTGGGTTTTTGTTTAAGCACGTCTCAGAATCATCTGTTGTTGTTTGGAGGTAATAATAATATTGCTGAGGCAACACCTTATAGTCAGTGTGCTGGAATTTCAACTATTCTCTTTGGCAACCAGCTAGACTTTTTGCAGAACTGCTGGCTGTTTGTTGTTAATTTTTGAAAATATATGGTGAATATTGCTGAGGCAACACCTTATATTCAGGTGATTGCATACTACTTTATTAAAGGTAGCCTGAGTAGAATTAAGTAATTCTGGGTTTTTGTTTAAGCACGTCTCAGAATCATCTGTTGTTGTTTGGAGGTAATAATAATTCCTTATATTGTTTTTATTTTTTATTTTAATGAAGGATCATATTTTTGAATTGATCTACAGTGGTGCACAAGAGATTAAACTTGTCTGTTGAGAAGGCATTTTCCCTCCCTGTATCCTAGTTGCTTTTACCTGTAAATTTGAATTTAAATTAAAGTAACCGATTATGGATCTGATTGGAACATTTTCATGCTAATCATTTTGGTTTTCTTGGGTTGGTTATGATTTCTTAATCTAAAATTCTAAAACCTTAGGTTCGTATTTCTCACCTTTTTCACTGCAAAGCTCTTCTAATCAAACCATTAATAGATTTGAAATTTAAAAAATTAATTGATAAGGCTTGAAATGTGTAGTCATGGCAGGAATAGTTAATGTTGACTGGTTAGGTCACTTTTCAGGGATGAAAGCCATTATTAATGATGTAGTGAACAACATGGATTATGTCTCGTGAAATATGCTTTCTGATCAGTCTCTGTTTCATACAGGTATTCGCAATTCCTGTTGCCCCTGGTGATGTTATCATTGCTGGAACAGATGGTCTATTTGACAACCTGTACAATAATGAGATTACTGCTGTTGTGGTTCATGCCACTAGGGCTGGCTTAGGACCACAGGTGACGGCCCAGAAGATAGCAGCACTGGCACGTCAAAGAGCACAAGATAAGGATCGACAGACACCTTTTTCCACTGCTGCTCAAGATGCTGGTTTCCGCTATTATGGTGGCAAGCTTGATGACATCACTGTTATAGTTTCATATGTCAGTGTTTCTAAAGATGTAAGCTGCTTCCTCTTCCTTGTATATTCTAACATTTATCTTTGATTTTATGTTCATATTTGATGCTTTTGCAAAAATGATTTTCTTAGTGGCTGAAAGCTGTCATTTTGTAGTTTACAACAAGGTTGGGATATAAGTTGGTTTATTGCATATATTTTGAGGGATACTTTCTTGGTATTTCAATTTCACTTAATATATGGAGTAGTTTTTGGCAGTTTATCATGTGAATAAGAATTTGGTAGGTGAAAAATCATGTAAATAGGAAAGTTCATTTTGCTTATTGTGGATGAGGATTTTAAGGCATGCTCTGTTTCTTTTAAAATTAGTAGGCTATGCTCATGTATGTTTTTTCCCCCTGCAGGAGAAGCAATCATCTTAGGGTGGTGTCCTCTGTTAATCATACCAAGCATATAAAATCTGAAGTTTTCAGCTAAACTAAACTTGCGATAGCTAGTTATGCTCACTCCTCAGAAGGATGATAGAGATTTGTCCTAGGCTGCTTGTGTAAATAGGTCTTTATTTTGCTTGCTGAAAAATAACATCGCTGGCTGCTTGTGTAAATAGGTCTTCATCCTCAGGAGGATGATAAAGTTTCCTTGTTAGCAAATGCTAAAAGATTATTTTTGTTTGGAGGAACGAATCATTTGACGGGCAGCAATTTTCACCTTTTCTTTCTTACTAGGGCAAAGGAGGAGTCGTCTTTGTCTTATAGGACTTTGATACGATAGATTTGTGTGTTTAAAATCGCATGGAACATTGATTCACGCTAGCTTTTTCATGTAGTGCAATTTGTTATAGCCATTGGCATGGTACTCAGAAAGGTGGGTGCTTTCTTAGAGACCTTTGTCAGAATGAGGCAAGGTGGTTGGGTTGGGTTTTTGAATGATGGAGACACCAACTTAAGTGATGATCATAAAATGCTCTCATTTTTTGCGCCACAAAAGTTGCATGCTAATATATATATATATGTATGTATTCTTTGAAGTTACCGTTACGAATAAACCATTGCTGCTTCGATTGCCAAATTTTCTTTCGGTTTTCTCCGTAAATATGAAATTTTTGTTGGGTGTCGTTAATTATAGAGGCCACACAGAGGAAAGCACTCTCTTTGAGATATGAGTTTGTTGTTGTTCGGCAAACTTATTTTTAAAAAGAGGTTTTGATCAAAGTAAATTTAGAAATACTGTAATAAAATTATAATTTTGCTAATATAACAAAATTCACATGTTCAAAATGTGAATTTTAAATCACATATCGAACATAGGATTCCCAAATCGTATATCAAAAATTGAAAAGTGAACCTCCTATGAAGTCGCAGCGTATTGAAGTCTTAGTGTAGTTTAGTTTGGCATCTCTCCATCGGCAGTCAAATATCAATAATCACTTACACTGCTAAGTGAGGAGGGAATGGACTCGAATATAATTGTTAGGAGGGGTTCTGGCTTCTAAGGAGTGAGAATTGGAATCGACATCGGTCAAGCTCGAAAAGAGTTGCTTATACTTCGGTCACATGATGCATCCTTGGACCATTTCTTACTCGGCAAGTAGAGTGAACTTGAATGTATACATGTGATTTGGAAATCGCATATGATTTGGAAATCGCATATTGGACATACAATTTCTTCACTTCACATTTTAAAATCGAAGTCTCAATATGTAATTTTAAATAGTATTTTCAAAACTCTTTTTTTAAAAGAAAGTTTATTGGCAACCGCAAACTCACACATATCTCCTTTCTTTCTATACCTTCATTCCCCTCTTGTCATTGCAGCCAAAGCGACGGCAAGGAATTTAATAACGCACGATAGAATATTTATATGTTCATAATATTAAAGGGAATGAGATGGTTTTTAGCCTCCATAAATGCACCTTGCCTTAGATAATCATCATATGTGAATCCTTAATGAAAGGAAATGGATTCACTTTATTTTCATCATCTTAATTTACAATAATTTGAAATTCAATAGTTGATATTACTTAGATTTTTTAATTAATATGGGACATCATTGTGATATCACTTTTTTCCTTGTAATTTTAATTATTGATTGTACATGATAGCATTTAAAAATTAATAGCTAAAATTACTTAGATTTTAAACCAATATGTGATATCATTGTGATGTCGTCTTCTTTTTTATAATTTTAGCCATTAATTACACATGATGTAAATTGAAATGATAAAAATAGAAACCTCATTCCCCTCTTTCCTTTTTTCATCCCTATGTCGCCACATTGGGAGGGTATGGGGATGTCAAAAAGAAGATCCTATCAACTTGTTCAATAAGAATTTAAAAAAAAAAAACGGTTATTATATTTAGATTAAGAAAAGCTAAATAAATTTAACATACACAGCTTCTAAAGATCATTATTGTAACGACCCTATAGGGGGCCTAGTAAAATTTCCTAAAAGTTATCATATCACGTGTACACCCGTAATATGAAAACTGCCTTGCAAGTTAGAGGTTGTAAAACTCTAATTTAATCATCATTTCTCATCATAATTGATAGTACATATAATTAGTTATTATGAAAATAACTATGGGAACCAATTATTACAATTCTCTAGAATTGCAGAGAATTGGTATCCCCTACCAAGTAGTAAAACTAGGTAATCGCAATATTTAAAAACATTGATTTGAAAGATTTTTTTGAAAAATGATAAAGTTATAAAACAAATAGCTTTACAATTGCTTATTCACTCATCTTAGACTTTTAAGTATCTTCTAATACTTTGTAATATGTTAAATATTATTTGTGTAAATCTTGTAATACGTAGTATGTAAAGAAGATGAACATTATGTGTAGTAAAAATTTCGTATTAATTTTAAATGTAAAATTTTGGTTTATTATTTAAATTGTTGTAAAAAAAATTTGTTATTAAATAATTATTAAAAAAATTAATTAAAAAAATTCTTATTAATTTTAAATGTAAAATTTTGTTTTATTATTTAAATTGTTGTAAAAAAATTTGTTATTAAATAATCGTTAAAAAAATAATTTAAATTTTTTTTGTATTAATGAAAATGTAAAATTTTGGTTTATTTTTAAATTGTTGTAATTTTTTTGTTATTAAATAATCATTAAAAATTTAATTTTTAGCACCCTTGTACATAGCATGTTTTTGCCACTATTAGAGCACTTCAATGTGATAGGCACGTATAGTTGGAGGCTCACATGTTTGGCTTGATTGTATCACTAGTTTTGTGTTACATTTGCTCTGTTAGCTTATGAGATAGGAGGGATAGTGATACTCCTACAGGTCTGGGCATGGGATGGATTCCCCTATATATCGTATGTTAGCCGCTATAAAGTTGTTTATAGAGGCTGGAGCTCCCTTAGCCGCACAATGGAGGACGAGCTGGGACACTTAGTATCACCCAACTCATGTTATTACCACTTATCAAGATGCTTTCAACAGGTAAAATGCTGAGCCAGTATTTCTTCAACCTTTTTTCATTTTTCCATTTCATCATATGTTTCATTACACCTAAATCTTACTTACTACCCTTTAGGTCGAGTGGGAGCTATACACAAGAAATCCTGTTCACATCTTACCACCCTTATGTAAAGCAGGCATACATATTTGGATTGCTTGGGTGCTACTCATATACTTTTACATAGTTGAGTGGTATTTCCCAAACCGTATTACTAGGTAGTTTGAAGGTTGCCAATATATTCCATAGGATGTTAACACACAGTCTAAGCTCCATCAGATCGACCTACATGGGAGGGATGATATGGATTAGTCAATATAACATGCATTGTATATAGCCTTATGGGAATAGTGTCTAGCTCGATTAGTTCACATATGAGGCCTTCATAGGGTATATTAGAGATACGTGAGGTGCTACAGATCTATCAGCCATCAATGTATAGGATATATAGAAGCAGTTCTTGGACATCTGGTAAGTGCACCATCAATACTAATTCAATGCTACGGTTGTTGCTCTAGTTGATCATGGTCTTGAGTTTATATATGATCACAAGGGGGTGACGTTATACCCACAGGCTAACTAGGATCAAGGCACAGAGGTAGAGGTAAAGGCACAATTTGCTGACATTTGGTAATAGTAGTAGCCGATTCTTGTACACTATAGGATCTTGGGACATAGATGACCCAAAAACCAGGCTCAGGCATAGGAATATCCAGTACAAGAGCAATAACTCCCACTGGATTTCGATGAGATAGATAATAGCTCGACCTCAATGCTTAATACGTATGTCACACCATATCGTCATTCTATTAGTGGTCCTTTCCCCCAAACCTCCTACTCTACATAAGAGATGCACTGGTAAATAACCAATGTATTAGGGTAAATATTCATAGCTTGCTATAAATTGGAGTCCAGTGCCTCCCTATGACTTCAATGATGCCTCCTAGCACCATCCAACACAGGAGTCACATGCTCCTCTTGCTCCAAATGTAAAGCTTATTAGAAAGCACACAAACGCATTTTCACGACTAGCTTGACAATTTAGTAAGAGAAAGAGCAATAGGGGATATGATAATATTTTATCTTATTTCACATGTAAATCTTTAATTCCATATACCAAGGCCCCAATTATATTTAGATTTTTCTTAGTTTTTCCTACTATGTACAAAGGACTTACATAACATTATAATATGAACATTAAAAAAAAAAAAAACCATCCAAGTAAATCAAATTTAGTATAAAGATAAAAAAAGCCAAATGTTCACTTACAAAAAAGATTTAATCATTATGAATGAATTCATTATTATAGATGTTCATTGATAAGTGTCAGAAGACCCTTAATTCTAGTGCTTACTAGTTATAATTTTATATGGATTTCATGTAATTTGTGAAGAAAATGGTGCTTACATGATTAAATTTTAATTTCAAACATCAATGGAGACAAAAGAAAGGTTTAAGGATGATATGAGCAAAGGCGAGGTGAAAATTGGTAAAAAATGAAGAAAATTGATTTTCAATTCGGCATAACCCATGCAGACACCGGTGCTGGATGAAAAAACTTACCAATAGCTAATTTTTTTTCAGCTCTCCCCCCAGCACGACCATGCTGGAGCCCGTGTTGAATTGGGCAGTGAAAAATAACATATTCCGAAGTCAACACGACCGTGCTAACACCCATGCTGAACCCTGTTTTGGCAAAAACTATAAATAGATGCTTTGTTTTATTTAAAAAAAAAAAAAACTTCTTTCCTTCTAGCTTCGTTCTAGAAACCATAGGGGAGCTTTATTACAAACATTAAGAGGAGAATTATCTGAGTATCATCGGAGATCACAAAACAAACAAGGGATTATTCTTTTTTAGCACGAATCAAATCTATTTCTCTATATTCTCTGTTTTTATTGAAAACTCCATGGAGAAGTAATTCTTTATATCTTTCATTTTGTGAAACCCTAACTCATGTGTTGAACTATTGATTGATTAACGAATTATTTATATCTTTGCATCTATTCATGTGTTTCCATTGTTCTTGTAATTGATTTATGCGCGTAAATTGATTACATGTCTAATTTTTATTAGATTGAAAGAGGTTTCGTCTAGTAAATTAGATTTTCATTAATAGAGAGATTACATGTTTTACCTCGAGGTAGGAAAACATTGATTTTCTGCAATTTATTGGAATTGTGAACTTAATGAGATATTGCATAATGGTAGTGAAGGAGAGGTCTCCGTTATCTTATGCATGATTATGAATTGATTAACTCGAGAGAGTAATTGATTTTACTTGAGAATTCCTGTAGTGCAAAGTGTAATTTGATTCGTTAATCGATATCTTATTTTAAGAATTTAAGGGTTAGGGTTGAACAAGATAAGGGGTATATTTTGTGATTGAATACATTTTTTAGACAATATCATTTAATTCTAGGGTTACTAGGATTTATTAGTTGTTAATTTAATTCATAATTTCCACATCATAAATTAGACTAGATAGTAGAGAAAGATAATACTAGTACTTGTTTTCTAGATCTTAGAGGGCAACACCTATTAAATCTATACTATAATCGATAGGTACACTACCTAGCTCGATAGTAGATTTTATTGGTTATAAATTTAAAACTTAAACGATTGTTAGATTCAAGCACAGTCATTCATTTATTTGTATCTATTGAGACTTATCCTTTTCTTTATATAACTAACATATTTATTATACATTATCTCCTTCCTTGTATAATTGATATCTTATCATAGTTAGAATATGTCTTCATGTATATAAATCCCCCAATGTAACATATGTGATGATGGATTGAATAACATATTTTATTTATTTCTCTAATCTCTAGTTCTTTTTTGTATAATACGTTGTCAGCACGAGTTTGCACTTGATCAGTTGATATAATCAGAAGGAAGAAGTTTTGTTCTTTCACTTGTCGCTATTTGCTCAATAATCTTAAGGAACATTCAGTTTGATGATGATGGACTTGCAACCAATGATATTGCTTTCATGCTTCAGCCAATATTTTCTTATAAGTCAGTCTTGTTTTACCATCTCACTTGTTAAGTTTACCATTGGTTTTTATTTATGATTTTACTACCATGTCAAATCTTACAAAACTTGAATTTGTGGACCCTTAATCTCTTGAGCAAGAACTAAGGCTTTTGCTTTTGTTCAATACATAATGACTAATGCTAACTTTGGTTGGTCAATTCGATCGGTCCATTGATGTTCAACAAGTATAATGATCCTAATGATGATTTTGCACATATTTCTTATGCATCTCACTAGTGGTTTTAAAAAATCCCTCGAATTTACTTGGGTTACAAGTGTGGTTCTAGCTATATTCACTACATCCTTTGGGGTAATTAGTTATTTCCTATGTTGGGACCAAATCGATTATTGGCAATCAAAATTGTAGCAAGCATACCAAAAACTATTCTTGTAATAGAATCTCCTTTAGTTGAGTTATTATGCAGAAGTGTTGTTGTGGAACAATCCACTTTGACTCATTTTTATAGTTTACGTACTTTTGTCTTACCTCTCCTTACTGTCATATTTATGTCAATGCATTTCCTAATGATACAAAAACTAGGTATTTTTGGTCCTTTATAGAGAATATAGATTACAAATATTTGTAGCAAGTTGTACACTCTTAACAAACTAAACATGTGGGGAATCATGACGCTCTCCTCTTGTTATTTTTGTAACTCAAGTACAAAATCTCATTAGCACCTATTTTTCTAATATTTTTTCTCATCTACAACTTAGACCCAAGTTACTTCAAGTTTAGGATGCCCTTCTTCCTACAATTTGTGACAAGGTGCCTTAGATAGGCTCACCCATTCCCCTTTAAAACATCTTATAGATAAGTGGAAATTAGCACTCTCCGCTATAGTTTATTACATATGGCGAGCACGAAATTTTACTCAATTGGGGCAACACATCTCTGATGCGAATTGCCTAGCAAGACTCATTTTGAATTACATTTTTGTACTAAATTGTGGCTAAAAGTGTTTTGTTGTATTTGTTTGATAACTTAGTGGTTTTAACCTAGTTTTAAGCTATGTATATAGTGGGCTTCACGCCCTTTCCCGCTTTTTGTGATTGTATATCCTTCCTTTTAGTTAAATGAAATTTTGAATTAAAAAAATGCCTAAGCAAAATGAAATTTAGCTTGTTATAGGGCTAGACATGGGGCCGGTTCAGAACTGGCTCGGAACCGCTGGGTTAAAGGCTAGTGGGAGGTGGAACTAGAATCAAAACTGGGGAGGAAAGGCCAAGGCGGTTCCCTTGAACTGGCCCTACGAATTTTTTTTTTAGATTAATTTTTTTTCCAACTATGGTCTTTTTTTTATTGGTGATTGTATTAAGGCCGGCCCAACCCGCCGGTTCAATCCATACATGAACTGGTGGGTTTATGGGCCAGTTAGAGGCTTGCTGGTTTATCACGTTGCGTAATGTAGCCCAACCTTCAAATCGTCGACTCGATAATTTCAACTCGTTAGGCCAATTCCACATTTGGGCCTGTTCAAGGGCCTAAGTCAGCTGGGTCGGTTCGCAAGCCAGAACTGACCTTCTCCTATGTCTTTATAGGGCTCTTTGAAGCTTGTTATTGATGTGTTAAAATGAATAAAATAAAGTTTTTGAATGAATTAAATGACATGGTTTTATTTGAATGGTGTTAGCATGCAACATGCAAAGAGAATGGAGATTAGTTGCAAATGCATGATTCAAGTCATCTCAATCATTATTTGTTCTGGAGCCATTTCAGAATGGATTAGTTGCTGAAAACAACAATTGACATAAAGTAGGCATGTTAGCTTGGTTAGGTCGTTATGTGATTAGGAATAAGGAGGAGTTGTAAGTCTTTAGGACCAAATTGCTTGAGTTCCATTGCTACACACTTGAGTCCATCTAAAAGGCATGGCTCTTAGGAAAATAACATGAACAGATATGCTTTACTTGACCAAAGCAAAAACATAGGTAGATTGATAAGTGCGGTGCAATGTTGATGTGTGACATGGCTTAGATCAAAAAAGAAAAATGGATTGCTCCTAAATTAAGGAAATGTTGAAAGTGATTAGAATGATTTTAAGGAAAAGATAAATTTTGCAATGACCCTATATTTGCAATTACAATTAGAAGGTAGAGAAAGGCTTGATATAGTAGAAAACATAGTTAAAGGTGGACAAAAATATGGTGCCTTCTCATACACTACACCTACTCGTTTTTTAACATAAGTGCTAGTAATCAGTATATGACACGTCACATTACATTTCTAGTCATCCAAAAACATTAAAAGAGTGAAGAAAGCAAGGGAGAGATATGAAAGAGGCTACAACAGTAGGTTTGTATAATAGTTAGAAATGCTCCCATCACTTCAAGGTAGTTCACATAGCAATCATATGGTTGTCCTTGCAATTGGCTTAAAACAAGTGATAGCCTTAGAGTGTAAGGCCTATATGCAATAGGTTCAAGTTCTAATAAAAATTCCTATTCAATTCTATTTTGTGTGAGATATAATTTGTGGGGGTAAATGTGAGAAGATAAACCATGTCCAAATCATGGTCCAATGAAAAGAAAAATGTTTGCTTGACATGGACCCCTGAATGGTGTATTAAAGTTGGAAATTGACACAAGAGAGCATGACTTGGCAGGATTATTGAATCTAAATCTATCATATGCAATAAATGTAACATTTTCATGAGAAGAGATTTAGTTATCAAATAATAAGAAAACAAGTTATTCAATAGCAAACTATAGTAGGATAAGGTTGAAACCATGAGTTGTAAAACAAGGCAGCCCAAAATTTACAGTTTAGTAAGATTTATTGAAGATAGAGGGTTGAATTTACTATATTAAAATATTATGCTAGACTAACTGTAGACTTTTGCTTGATTCCATAAGGTTAGGTGATGAGGTATAAGGAGTCTATTAAATACTTGGAATGACTTAAGTATAATTAGCTTGGTGGGTTCAAAACAAGGATTGTTGGATCAGTCCGTCTGCATCTAACTTTTCTTAAGAAGGCTCATGCACTCGTGAGGATGTCTATTAACCTTGACCCATCAGCAAGCTCATTTAGGATAGCCATATAATGAGCAAGCTCTATCTCGTCTATTAATCATTAAGATGATTGGATGGATATCATTAAACTCAAAGCCCATAAAGTATTCAGTCACTCCTCCTCATTTGACACTTTAGAAGAGATTAAAAAAGTGACATTCTAGTGCATTGTCTCTACTCTTGAAAATCAAACAAGCTACTTAGGCAATTACATATCTTAATTGCATAAGTTACAAAGTTGACACTCAAGATTTCATTAAGCTCTCTTGTTTGTCATTTATGCATTTAAGACACTAAAATTGCCTATTCCTCCCCTTTGTCACTCTCTCTCGAAGTCACCCCATTACTTGTCATATCCACATCACTACTCTAAAGTTGTTTGCAGCACATGCATAACCACCTTTGTTAAAACCCTTCATCTACATTTTGATGACTCCATTGGGGATAAGATTACAATATAGCAGAGTTATGGCACCTCTAAGGAAGAGCGTAATTGGTAATTTTGATCCTACCTCTCAAGAATAAGACACCAATGTTGAACCTACCAAGCAAAATTCATTCCCACTACCTCGAGAACACTAGCTAAGACAATTTATAGCTCGACGCTTCTATAGATCCTACACAAATGATATGGGTAGTGTAAGAAAACATGAGGGCCCTAAATCAGTTCATGATTATGCTTTCTTAATTCCTATTAGGATTGGCTACTTTGGCTACAATGTAATAAGGTTTGGCTCCTAAAGTAGAGAATGTAAGAGTTTAGCTTAGTGGTTCTTCATCATCACATGTTCCTCTTCATACCACACCGAGTGGGCTTACTTCCCACCTTAACTTAACCCTTGCCCCACTTATTGAATCCATAGCACCTACATTAAGGGCTTCCTTAATAACAAAGGAAGACTTTGATGCATATATGAAGAAGATACAAGCAAAGTTGACTATGTGAGTATTGGAGCTAAAACTCCTCCATCATCGGTGCATCATTGCAAAGCCTTACCTTAAGGACTATAATACTCCTAAGTTTATGCTATTTGGTGGTAAGAAGAAAAGTGCTTAAGAACATTTACTTAAATTTATCAAGAATTTGGAGGTATATAAGTTAGATAATGACTTGAAATTTAGAGAGTTTTCTAAATCACTAATTGAAAAGGCATATGCTTGGTATGTCAAACCACCTAGTAAGATTAGTTGATTTATATGGGGACCATGTGCAAGCACTTTCTGGAGAACTTTTTCCTTACTAAAGAGTAGATCACAATCATAGATATAGGATGGATGAGATGGAACCTAAAGGAAGATTTGATAGATTATATAAAGAACTTTAAAGAGCGTACGTTAGATATCCAGGATGCATGTGACGAGAAAAACTCGTTAAGATTTGTATCTAGAGAATGTTCATTGAGTATGCTATTTACTTAGAAATCCTTAACTTAAGTTCTTTATCTACATTCATTGAGACTATAAGGAGAACTAACAATTTTGTTGCAAGGCAATAGAGAGAAAGTGGGAGATTTGGGAAGCGAGTAAAGTTTGTTAGCTCAACCTAAGGCGAGGGCTTAAGAGATAGCAAGAAGCCAAAGAATAACAAGCTAAGGGGCTCCATGCCAACTCTCTCAATCTTGTGCCTAATGGGTAATGTATATGCTGTACTTGACTAATGGCTACAAGATGGGAACATTAAGCTCTTTATAGCAAAATGTTTGCCTACTAAAATTGAGAAAAATGACTCCAAGTATTGTAGATATGACATGATAGTAGGTCATCCTACTATGGAGTGCTGGACCCTAAAGAGGATATTGATACATGTAAATCTATTCTCTACTTTAAAACAAAAGTGTATTCTTATTAGCAAGTGCACTAGGCAGCATATTCAATATATTACTGGTGAGACCAAGTCAAACCCGCAAAGACAATTTAATTATTAGTGTTTTCCTTCTTCCTTTATAAGCTAACATTTAAATTAAAGTTTACTAATTAGAAATAATAAAAAAAATTAAATTAAAACTAAACCAAACTAATTTTATTAAACTAAATTAACAAATAAAAATAATTAAAGCATAAAAGAATATAAAACTACATATTCAAACATTGAATTCCCTAGGAAAATTGTATAACTTATTTCATTAGTCTTGTCTTAATTTTATTGGATTATAAGAATTTCTAAATTAAATTAATAACTCTTTCAAAACTATTAATTTCTAACTATTAGTTCATTAATTGGAACTTTTTTTAATTAAAACTCTCAAGTTGCATTATCGTTTTATGAATCCTATTATTAAGTTTGACTCTAATTCGGATAATTTATGTTGCTCTATTTCTAGGGTTGTGAATAGCTTCTTCTAATTGCGTAGACCTAATTATATATAAGATTTCTCAATCTATATTCAATATATTAATATTGAATTGATATTTTGGAATTATTAATTCAAACAACAAGTAAAAAACACGTAATTAGATATTAATGAATCAAGAATTATTGAACTAAATAACTAGAAATAGGAATTTGATTACATAGTTTCTAGGGTATCAATATCTAATAACTATCTAATCAAAATAATAAAGAATAAACAACAGAAAAATAAAGATTTATAGTAAACCCCTTTGAAACTTGCTAAATCTATACTCTTCTTAACTTGTAGTTGCTCTTCTCTATATCCAAGATCATTTAATTAGACACTCAAGACTCTTAAAGTTATTAGTGAGCTAAAACTAATGGTTTTATTAACCTACCCATTTATATCCATACCTATAAAGGAAGATATATGAGATTGAGGCATATGTAGCCGAGAAATTGAGAAATAGGAATAGAAAGATTAGATAATAAATATATCATTAGGGTTTTTAAGGTTTTAACAAATAAAAAAAAAGCCTTCTTTAGTGTAATGTGACAAGTTAGTGGGCCACGATTCTTAACTTTTGAAATTTAAATTTAAAATTATTATTACCTAACATTTTTTTAGTGAGTTGTTCTTTTTTTTTTTTTTTAATTTTTTTCTTAAGAAAAAAGACCAAAACTTGACTCAAAATCTTATAAAATTTTAAAGTAATACACAAACTCATAAAAAAACCCTATACTATAATACTCAATAGGATAATTAGTGGGTTAGATAAGTCACATACCCTATAATGACCAGCTTGATGGCATCCCCAGTGTAGATACACTTCTAAAATTTCAAATATTACAAATCACCTTTTAAATTTTGATAAATTGAAAAATAACTCCCACAAGTTGTTAATAGCCCTCCTTCAACTTCGATTTTAATGTGAAAAAAACTAGTTGAACTAATTAAAATGTATTTTAACATCCCATAAACTTTAAACTTAGTATACTTTTTTTCAATCAAAAAGGAAAATATTTTTTATATTGCTAATTTATAAAAATCTAATGAGTTATTTATAATATTTACAAGTTTGAAAGTAAATTTGTATAAAATTTATATTTATTTAAATAAAAAACACACATATTTATCATGCTAACGGTAGATTCCCCGAATATCCACCAGATCGCATTTCCACGTCATTAGAAGCGCTCTAGATTACCTCCACGTAATATAAGAAATCCAACGGTAGGAATCCAGTCATCTTCAACTCCAACGTAAGCACGGCACTAGGCGATACAAACTCAAAAATGGCGAGAGCATTCGTTCACGCGACCCAATCAGCAAGTGACGCACACACACTTTCCCAGATCTATACTTTCTCTCTCTCCTTACTCTATCTCTCTCTCTGCACTTTCTTCTTCGCTAACCCAATCTTAACAAAACTCAACAAATCTCTTTCTCTCTCTAGCCATTTTAGCTTTGTCTCTCTTAAAAATGGCGACGGAACTCCACGGCCTAAAATCATCTCCTCCGCCACCATCCCCACCATCATTACCTGACGACGCCACCTCGAAAGATGACCGTCCTCTCCTGAAGCCGGAGCAACTGAGCCCGAGCCCGATTACGCCGGAGAATCTTGCCGAGCTCGAGAAAAAATACGCAGCGTATGTTCGTAGCGACGTGTACGGAAGCATGGGACGCGGCGAGTTGCCATTGAAGGAGAAGATGTTGTTAGGTATCGCTCTCGTGACGGTGGTACCGATACGCGTCTTATTGGCGATGGTGATACTGGTGGTTTATTACGCCATTTGTAGGGTCTGTACGATGCTTAAAGCGCCGAATAGGGGAGTGGAGAACGAGCAGGAGGATTACGCGCATATGGGAGGGTGGAGGAGGAGTGTTATTGTGGTGTCAGGGAAGTTTTTGTCTAGAGCTTTGTTGTTCGTGTTCGGGTTTTATTTTGTGTCATTTACTCGGCGTGACGTTCTGGATGATTGTACCGGTGTGAAGCCGGGTGTCGAGGTAAGCTTGTGGAGGTTGCACTTAACATTCATGAATAATTATTACAACAGTTAAGAGAGAGGTCTCTCTCTTTTTTTTAATTGTTGAGCTCTTTTGGATAAAGTTACCTGTCCCTGTTCCAGCCCCCCTACTTGGTGCATTCTGGATGATTGTACCTGTTCTTGTTTAACATAATAATAATAATAGTTTTTAAATGGTGGAAACATGACCGGGATATGGGAAATTTATCGATAGATTTGCTGCTTATTGTTGATGTTTGTTTATTTATTTATATTTTTGGATTCAGTTATTTGTTGAATGGGGGGGGGGGGGGGGGTGGTTTCCTTGTAGTTATCTTATACAGGCAAAAATACCAGATTAGGTGCTTACCTTCCAAAATTGCATGGTCGCAACTCCTAAGTGGATATTGGGTTTCCTTTTCTTCGTTAATCAACTTACTATTCAGAATTAAATAGCAAAAAAAAGTTTTCAGGATAGGTTTGTACCTCCTATGGTTGTTAAGCATAAAAGCGTAAAGAACTTTTAGAAAGAGAAAGCATCATTTGAATCTCCTAGTAGTTAGCAGTTGTGCTTTGTGAATCTGTCTATCACGGTTAGGACGATAGCTCTTAAGTTATTGAGGCAATACCAGTTTCTAACATTTTCTTTCTGCGGTTGTTATAAATGCACTGTACTAAGGTATAATTGGAACTCAAGCCTAATTTAATTTATTCCAGCACATTCCGTCTTGCTTACTTCTCTAATTTGTTCTGCTGTCTTCAATGGCTAGAAAGACAGACAAGAACAGGAAGAGCATGAACAACCGGGGGCAATCATATCCAACCATGTGTCTTATATAGATATCTTGTATCACATGTCCTCTTCCTTTCCAAGCTTTGTTGCTAAGGTCTGGTATCTTCTCACAATGTAAAATTCTCTGCCCATATGCTGTACTTATGCAATAAATGCTTGCATGCTTTAATATAAATCAAAGAAGTCACTGACATTTGCTATTTTTCTGCTGTTTATGCTGAAGAGATCAGTTGCAAAACTTCCTCTAGTTGGTCTTATAAGGTTAGATTACTCCTCTCTAATGTGTTGAGTAGAACATCTTTTTACGCGTTGAGTAGAGCATATGTGTACTTGCACTATTGAGTTAACTTTCTATAATCAACTTTTATTTCCAAGGAAATTTTGTTATAGGTCTCCTTACCACAGATCTCTTGCTATCCATTTCGGGTACTATATGAATCCTTTGAATTTCATGAACATCCTAATTTATAAGACCATCTTCAACACTAAGGGCTCCAGTGGGTTCTTAAATGGTCACATCAGCATTTTAAGTGCTCTTCTATTTAAGGATCTCTCTGTTTTATACTTGAGGTTCTTATAAGATGTTTTTAAGATTTATTCATGTTATTTATGGAAATCACAATAGAAAAATTAACATAAAAGTAAAACTAAAGGATAGGGAAAGAAAAAAAAAAAAGGATGAGGTAGAAGAAGGGGTCCTTATTAAGGGGAAGGTCCAGTTGCTTGCATAAAGACCCCAATAAGAGGCTCCTTCACATGGAAAATTGGATCAAGAGCCTCCTCATTAAAGATGGGTTTGTTTACTTGGAGATAATAGAGTGAGAATGAAATAGTTATTCTCTTTCAACTATCTATTACTTTAATTATTTGAAAAAATGAATAGAGAATTTTAATTCTTAGAGTTTTTGTATTGTCATTTCATTGGGAATAAATATTACCTAGAAAAAGGTAGAATTTTTTATTTTCCGTTGACAGATTAAAAGTTTAAATATTATGATCATTATATTCTCATTAATATTATAATTAATGATCAAATAGAGACAAATTGGTAATTTTATTTATATTATTCTCAACTTAATATTACAATTAATGAGATAAATATTGTAATAAGTATTTTTTATAATAAAAAATTATATGAAATAAATACTGAAATAGAATTTCTAAGCTATTCTTGATAATGATAATTTTTAAGACGTAACTTTTTTATTTCATATCTATTCCATTTTAGAAAGTGAATGGGCCATAAGTGAATCAGTCTTGATGTTGTCCTTTTCTTCGTAGTATATGATATCATTCCAAACTCTCTTGATTTTTCTTTGACAGCAAATGCCTTGGTTGTGTTTATGTCCAGAGGGAGTCAAAATCATCAGATTTTAAGGGTGTTTCAGGTACATATATCAAATGCATTAAAATGTCCAATTTGTGCATGAGTTAAACAAAGTAGTTTAATTTTTTTTTCTTCATTAAGTTTTTGCTCTACTCCAACTGCTCCATGAAAGGGAATTTTTTAACCTTGTCTTCAGGTGTGGTGATTGAAAGGGTTGAAGAAGCTCATCAAAATAAGGATGCTCCACTAATGATGCTCTTTCCAGGTTACCATTTTAAGTTCAATGTGTAGTTAGTCTTCTTTTATTCATTATCCACATAGATTGCTGAATTTTTGTTTTTTTTTGGATATGTGATTTGTCAGCAGATTGACTTAACAATCTAGTAATAGGGCAATTAAGAGTAGTATCTTCCTTGTAAGCCTACTTACACTTAGTCGCTTTTCTTCCAAATCTACCTATACTTAAAGTGAGGAATAGGGCTACTTTGAGAGAACCACGGATCTCTTAGGGAACATAGTATTTTTAGGAATAATTTTGGACGATGAATCTTGCCCCTTTTCTTATTCCCAATATAATAGATTTTACAATCATGGTAGTTAAGAAACTGCTACTCTAACTGCTCTCTTATTTTGACACATCACACCACATTGACACATACACACAAGATAAATAGATCACTACACGCATGCTGCCTGGACACCGATAGACACAGTGAAATACAAACTACTGAAGACAATACATACTAACTAGCTGTTTCTCTTCCTTCGGGCATAAACATGCTTGAAGTGAATTAACATTACTCCCCCCATCAAGAACACGTGTGACCTCAAGCACAAAAGTGGGGTAACTAAGCTTTAACATTTTGGCATCTTCCCAAGAAGCTTTAGATGGAGAGTAACCCTCCCAATGGACGAGAAGTTCAGTGGAATTAGCCAATGTTCAAGCTTCTAAGATAGCCTATAGACTAGGAATGACGCGTCCTTCATCCATAGTTGATAGAAAAGGTTGAGTTGGAGCTTAGCTATGGAATTTCTTGAGGCAAGAAACATGGAAGACTGGATGTAGGTGAATAGAGTCTAGAAGTTGTAGACAATAGGCGACCGTGCCAATTTTGTCCGTGATCACAAATGGGCCATAGAAGTGAGGAGACAACTTACTGTATCTTTTGACTGCTAATGACTGTTGACGATGTGGTTGGAGGTTGAGCAGTACCAAATCATCAATGTCGAACTAGAGGTTGTGATTTTTAGTGTCATAGGTGTTCTACATGTGTTGCTGCGCTTGTAGGAGCTTCTTACGAACTTGTTGGATAATCTGTCTCTGTCCAATAGAGCTTGTTCCACCTCTTCCAGCTTAGTAGATCCAGGACAATATTCAAGGAGTCGTGGCAAAGGTCATCCATACATGACTTTAAATGGGGTTGACTTTAAGGTGGAATGATATTTGGTGTTGTAGTAGTATTTGGCCCATGAAATCCACTTGATCCATTTCTTAGGATGATCTCCCACAAAGCATCTCAAAAATGTCTCGATAGTGTGGTTAGTGATTTCCGTTTGACCATCACTTTGAGGATGGTAAGTAGATGAAAAGAATAATTTGGTGCCACACAATTCAAAGAGTTCTTGCCAGAAAACGCTTGTGAATGTGGCATCTTTGTCACTCATGATTGTTGCTAGGAAGCCATGAAGTCGGATGATGGAATCAAAGAAAGCTCATGCAACGGAAATAACTGTGTAAGGGTGAGACAAAGGTACAAAGTAAGAATATTTAGAAAAACAGTCAACTACCATCAATAACACCGATTTAGCATAAAACGAAGGTAATCCATCTATAAAGTACATAGAAATGTCTGACCAAATTTGATGTGGAACTTGGAGAGGTTTAAGAAGACTGGCCTGGTGTAGGTGCTCACTTTTATTACGTTGGCAGATCAAGCAACATCGAATGAAGTCTTGTACTTGTTTCTTGGGTCCTCGCTAGAAGAAGTCATGCACCTAGAACAATGTTTTCTAGTATCCTTCATGGGCCAAATAAAAAATTATGAATTGCTTCAATGATGGAAGAACAGAGTGCTAAGGTTGGTAAAATAAAAAATTTCTGTTTGTAGAAAATTAAACCATCCTTGAAGCTCCACTCTAGACCAAGTTCTTGATTACCAATCTGTTGGACTGTGTTGTAGCTGGGGTTGGGACTGAATTTCTTGCTTAATAAAGTAAAAAATTTGCAACTGGGGACATGAAACAGCTAACAATGTTCCTGTTCATTCTTGCAAGATAAAGCATCAGCAACTCAATTCTCTCGATTGGCTTTATATTCAATCTGAAAGTTTAAACCCAACAGTTTGCTAATCCAATGTTGCTGTGGGGAGGTGGTATCTCACTGTTCAAGCAAAAATTTAAGACTTAATGATCTGTTCTAACTTGAAATTTGCAGCCCTAGAGATAAGCTCTCTAATGACGAATGACTTTAGCTAATCCAATCAATTCTTTCTCATATGCCAGTAGCTTCAAATGCCTTTAGGCAAATGGTTGGCTATAGAAAGCAATGGGTCATGATTTTTGTTGTAGGATAGCCCTAATACCCACATCAGAAGCATCACACTTTGCTATAAACTCCACATCAAAGTTGGGTAAGGCCAACACTGGAGCCTTCGTCATTGGTTCTCATAGTGCTAAGAAAGCTGCTTTAGCTTGCTCATTCCACAATAAACCATTTTTTCTTAACATTTGAGTTAGTGGGGCAGCAATCAACCCATAATCCTTCACGAACTTACGATAATAACCTGTCAATCTGAGAAATCCTAAGGCCTTAACTGATATGGGTTTTGGCCAAGAAACCATTGACTCAATTTTTTGAGGATTTGCTTGTACACCCTCCCCCGAAATAATATGACCTAGATAGGAAACTTTTGTTTGTGCAAAAATGCATTTAGATTGTTTCAAGTAAAGTTGGTGTTTTTGGAGATGAAGGAATACCATCTTAATATGTTGTAGATGTTCCACCCATGAGTGGTTGTAGATAAGGATGTCATTGAAGAATATTGTTACGAATTTCCGCAAGTACCCCTTAAACACCTCATTCATAAGCGTTTGAAATGTTGAAGGGGCATTAGTTAAGCCGAACGACATTGCTAAGAATTTGAAGTGGCCATGATGGGTTCTAAATGTCGTTTTGTCCACATCTAATGTTTGAACGTAATAATACCTGAAACACAAATTTAGCTTAGAAAAATAACATGCCCCATATAATTCCTCCTACAGTTCATTAATAATTGAAATCGGGAACTTATCTTTGATGGTTTTCTCATTCAAGGTTCTATAGTTGACACAAAACCTTCACGGCGAAGGGAAAGGAGATTGGTTGGGTATGATCACTCCTTTAGCTAACATCTCATCACATTGTCTTTCAATCTTGTCTTTTTGGTTGTGGGGATATCGATAGAGGCAAACTGCCACTGGAGGTGCCCCCTAGACTATTCTAATTCGATGGTTGCATGATCTCTGTAGTGGAAGTCTAGTGAGATTGTGAAAAGATCAAAAAACTCTGCCAACATCCTTTTCAAATCCCTTTTCCTATCCGCCTCATGCTGTAATAGATCTATTGCTGAAGGAAATTCTTTGGCTTCTACTCCGCTCAATACCATTTGTTACCCATTCATCATAAACTTCATCCTTATTGATGAAAAGTCCTAAGCAATGAGCCCTAAGGACTTTAACCAGTTCACTCCTAGCACTACTTTTACTCCACATAGCGGCGGGGAGTAAAGGTCTAGGAAAAATACGTTTTCCCCAATGCTCAACTCAACCTTTTTATAGATACCTTGACTCTGGACCTGATTCCCATTTGCGACAACTCTTAAACATTCCGCAAGTTTCACCGGTAAAATAAGCGATTGAACAAGGTTTGTAGTCACAAAATTGTGAATACTTCCAGAATTGACAAGGATCAATATTGGATGGTCCTTAAGTAGTCTCTGCACCTTCATTGTTTGCGGTTGAGTAAGTCCCTCCATGGCTTGTAAAGAAATCTCTAACTCCCCTTCAATGTTCGCCTCTTTCTTCGATTCTTCCAACAATTTTTCAGAATTGGAATCCTCCACTTGTAACCAGGAAAGTCTCTTACACTTATGCCCTACTATGAACAATTCATTGCAATTAAAGCAAAGACCCTTTGCTCTCTGATTGGCTAACTTTGCTCTACTCAATCTTCTAATACATAGACTTTTATTTATCGTACTGTTAGGGACGAAGGTTTGTTTGGCAGGTCTGGTTTCCTCCTTCATGAAATGGACCCCTCTTCTCTCATACAAGCAAGCTAATGCCATTGCTTGATTCAAGTTGTGGGGTTGGGCTAACTTGACTTCTACTGCTATATACTCCTTTAACCTGCTAATAAAAATGGCAACTTCATCTTGGGGTAACAAGGACGTGGTATGGGTGGTTAACTGTTCAAATTTTCTCTGATATGCTTCAACTGTTCCTGTTTGTTGGAGTTTGGAGAGCTCTCCCAATTTGTTGCTGCTTAAGGGAGGACCAAAACGGAGATTACACATCAACTTAAACTCTTCCCATGTCATTTCTAGTTTCTTCCGTTCGAACTTCAAAAACCAAAGTTGTGCATCGCCCTCCATATGAAACGCGGTTAGTTCCACCATCTCCGTTGCTGCAATCTTTTGATGACGAAAGAAGTGCCTGCATCTGTTTAGCCATCCAATTGGATCAATGTTTCCATTATACTTGGGAAAATCAAGCTTTGAATATTTTGGAGTAACTACTGCCCTTCTAGAATGACTTTCTTGGCTATCCTTGACCTTTTCTTGCCTCCTACAGTTACTTCCTCCATCCGTTTGCCCTTCTGCTATTCGTGAACCAGAGGCTCCACGAGTCCAATTGGCGATCTCCATGCTCATCTATTGCTGTCATGTCTCCATTCTCTCTCAATCCTCCTTGTACATCAGCATGTAGGCCTCAAATTATTGTTGCAGTTGCTTAATTTCTTCCATTAAATATGACTTTGATACCAATTTGTTAGCGGATCGACTTAATGATCTAGTAATAGGGCGATTAAGAGTAGTATCTTCCTTGTAAGCTTGCTTACCCTTAGTTGCTTTTCTTCCAAATCTATCAGTACTTCCATCGCTACCAATTTAGCATAATCAAATTTATTTATCGTACCTTTCCTGCTAAGATTTGAGGCAATCTTTTACCAGGTAATCGCATTTCATTATCAAACGCAAATTGCATTTCTCGCACTACTGCCATTGGAGCATGAGTATGAACTCTTCTTATGGTTTCATTTTCCATGGAAAAAGTAGCCTAAAAATGATCCTTAGGCAAACTTGTCCCTTGAGCCACAAGTGAATCAAACTCATCAATACATCTTTCGACATTCCCCCTTGATGAATTGCTGTAATATCAAGAGGATTCAATGCCCTAAATGCACTATATCTCCTAATTGTTTCATGAGTCAACATCTCCCACTAGAGATGAGCTATCCTTTGTAAACCCTTAAACCAATGCAGTCTTCCCCCTCCATCCACATGAATGCTGCTATATGACCTTCATCTTTGGCAAAATGTGATTGATTTCGAAATAATATTTAGCTTGCACAATCCAACTGATTGGATTAGCTTTTCCTTGATCACTGGAAGATCCACTCGCCTTGCTGTAACTGGACTTCTTATGATGACTTGCCTGAATTTGGTCAGACTGGGTTGTTTCCCTCACGGACCAACTTAGAGACTCTTTGCTCCGGTAGTGTTTCTTGCCAAGATTTTGATCTAATCACCCTTTGTTTTTTGTTAGGTGATTAACCTGAAATTTTAGGATTCTTGTGGAGCTTCTCTCTTGTATAGTACGCTATTGCTACCTCCTTTTGTAAATTTGTTATTTAATGAAAAAACTGTAAATTACATTAAAAAAAAACCTTAACTGTTGCTGCTCCAATCACCTGAGCTGTGATCATCTTAGATTGTTGTTTGTTGTGTGGTAGCTGTGAGTGCATTTGACTTTTCCTGGATTCACTCCTGACCGGTTCCCTTCTGTTCATGATCAGAGGAGCTTCTCCGTCATCAACTTTAACGTGTTGATCTCCTAAAATCTGATTCATCTCTGCTATTTGAACTCAGTTTTCCACTTCTATCTTTCCTAACTTACTGTAACAATTCCTTAACTCTATGTCCTGCAAAGATAATATAAGAACCAAGAATAATTTAATTGATTGAAGTGAGAAATTGAGAGTACAAATGACACACACCAGAGCAGTGCTCCTAAAATCTGATTCATCTCTGCTATTTGAACTTGGTTTCTACTTTTGTCTTTCCTTACTTACTGCAACGATTCCACTCTATCTCCTGCAAAGATACTATAAGAACCAAGAATAGTTTAATTGGTTGAGTTGAGAAATTGAGAGTACAAATGACGTAGATATGTTATTGTTCTTAGCCTTTGAACTGAATATGGTATTTCTGTATTTGAGATTAACTTGAATTAGTTATATCCAATATTAATTGTGCAAGGATGATGTAAATGCTCCTAACTCTTTACAATATCCGTCTTATGAATTATTCTTTATCTACATAGCTATAGTCACTTGATATCCTTTAGTCCACAGAAATAGTGTTAAACTTTGGTATTTTCGTGAGAAATAACCATATTAATGAAGGGGAAACTTAGATGTAAAGTTTTTCTTTTACCCCTGACACACAATCTTCTGTTCTGATCTTAAAATAATAGATCTGTCAGCTTCATGTTCCTTTGTTTTCTCTTTATAATTTCTTGCTGCTAGAGTTTGGTATTGCTCTTCACCTTTTTTTTTTGGTCAAATGATATTATTTGTCTATTATTGTGCCTAGCACTATGATTTGCAATCTTAACACTTAAAGATATAAGCTTTTGTGCAAAGGGCTGTCCTTATTAGCATTCCCTATTTTTGATATATCTTAACCCTCAACAGAAGGCACCACCACAAATGGGGATTACCTTCTTCCATTTAAGACGGGTGCATTTTTGTCCAGAACTCCCGTTTGTCCCATGATTTTAAGATATCCGTACAATCGATTCAGCCCTGCCTGGGACTCCATGTCTGGGGTGAGTACAACTTTACGTTTTTCTTATTTAATTATGAAAACTCTATTCCAAGATACCAAGGGGGTACTATTCCTTGAGAGAAAGGGTGCTCTAGATTTGCTAAGGATAAGATAAAAGAAGAAAATATAGAGACATCCTTATGACAATAGCAGCTCTATGATCTTTTCTTTCACATTAAATTTTACGTGTTTATTCATTAAAAACCAAAAAAAAAAAAAAAAGCAAAAATGGAAGGACAGTATAATTCTTTGGATATTCTTTGTTAGTCTTGATGCTCAAACATTTGAAGTGAGGTATGCGCGCTTACATGATTGCATGGTATGAGGGAGTGATATAGCACTGTTGTTTCATCAAAAACTTTTTCTTTTTTCTTTTTTTTTTTTAAGGTGAGCAATTATCATTTTCATAGGAGCTTAGTCATATGCTTGTTATATTGGTTTTTGTTTGGGTAGACATGGGACTTGTCATGTTACTATAGATAATTGTCATTCCACCCTTTTTTGATTCTCATTCCATTTTGATCTGCTTGAACTTTGAGTTGGCTTGGAGCATGTTTATATTATGTTTATAATGTCCAAATCGCATTGAAGTTTACACTTAAACGTTTTTTTTTTTATTGCTTTTGACGTTTCATGGTAGATTTGTTACTGGCCTAACATCAACTTTGGAAACCATTTCATGTTTGCGTTTGTGGAAAGCTAATCTACTCTGATGGAAACTTGGAAATTAGGTTTCTTTAGACATTTTATATATATTTTTTCTTACATTGAATTCCCATTTGTAGGCCCGCCATGTGATTTTACTTCTTTGCCAATTCATTAATCACATAGAAGTAACACAATTGCCAGTTTACCACCCATCGGAGCAAGAGAAGGATGATCCTAAACTGTATGCAAATAATGTCCGAAGGTTAATGGCTAAAGAGGTATGCACTTGAAGGATCTTAAACTACCTCAGATGGAAAGTTTTAGGCTTTTTATTTTACATTTTACCAATCAATCTAAGTTAATATGGGCTTTGAGGAATGTCTGTCTTTGTTACTCAGGCTATCATATGGTTTGACACTTCCATTATACGACAATGCTAAGTTTCTTGAAACATGACTTTGTTTCATGATAGTGATCATGAATTCTAAACACAGAATTTGAGTCAACTTTTTATTTTTCTTCCTGCTATTACCAATTTCCATTGATAATGGCATATGCATGATTATTAAATATTGATTAGCAAGGAAAGATTTTTACTATTGCTGTTGTACTATATGGAAATTGGAAAGTACCTAGTCAATTACAAGAAAAGGGAAATGTGTGATTTTCAATTGAAAAAAAAATAAAAGAAAAGAAAAATTATGGGAATAGTTGAAGCCCAATCATTCTTGGGCAGTCCCAAAGTAGATTTATCTTTTTGCAAAGGAAGATAGTTGTTTTTTGGCTTTATGTTCTCATTGCTGCTGTTATTTCTAAGTTATTTCTTTCAACAGGAATGAAGTGGTAATTCTGGGTATATTAAATATTGGGGTTGGTGAAATAAATTCAAGTAGTACCCTATGTTCTGTCAGACATTTATCCTTACTTTTGCAAAGTTTTTTCTTCATTAGGATATTATTTTGCAGAATGCAATCTTCCTTTAGCATATCTAATAAGTTAATTGATTTTTCCTGTATTCTGTGCGGTGCCACTTGCAGGGCAATTTGATCTTATCAGATATTGGACTTCCTGAAAAGCGTATCTATCATGCTGCTCTCAATGGTAATAATAGCCTGCCTAGTGTATTGCATCAGAAAGAAGATTGATAATTTCATGGCTACTTGTCCCAGTAGATTGTCATTTTTAGTGGTATTTTCTTGTTAGAGTGCCACAGCAAAAGCAGTCACATTAACTCATATTACTGCAAATACAATGAGATGTCACTCTTGTAATGGACTGGAAGATTTTCCTTTGAAAGTGGGTTAAACCTGATTGAAATCTGAAAGCGGATGTGCCTTTCTTAGTTTTTGTTCTAATTTGGTTGTCCTTTCTTCATTCTGACATTCCTGGTACAGCTGTACATTTGAATGCTGAAGCTTCTGTTTCATGTCCTGCAGGTTTCATTTCCCAATGCTAATCTGGATACGCCATCTGTATATTCATTGTATGATTCTATTGTTAGTATACAAAATCATAATTATATTGAAAATCCTGTGCAGAACTCGTATGTCAATCCAATCAAAATGTATTTTCCTAATCTTGGATTCTTTGGAGCTATTGTGGCATTTTCAGAGTTGCCACTACTCCTTATTTTTTATTGGCCAATGGAGATCTTGTGAGTTGATTGCTCATTATTGCTGGCACTTGATTTTTTAGAATTGTAGGGTTTAAAATATATATTATATATATATATACATACACATGTATATTTTACTTACCAAGAGAAAGTGTTATTTTAATTTTTCCTTGCGGAAGTTTTTCATATTAGGCCCCCTTTTCATGAAATAGTACTTGCACGTAAATCTTGTCTGTCACTGTATAATAAAAATATGATATTGCAGTTAGTAGAGATCAATCATTGTGGTACCGAGCTTCTTGTTTTAGCCTTCCTATTCTTTGGATATTATCATCATACCTTTTCATTCTCTAAAAACTCACCAGCAGACTTAGGGTTCTTAACAGTTTGTTACTCCCATCCATGTATTTTGGATCCTTCTCTTTCCCTATAGTGGTATAGTTTGTTAATTCTTAGACAGATCATCAGATGATGAAGCCCTAAGGGTACGTTGGAAAAGATCTGGTGGTCTGAAAAAATTTTATTTAAAGCTTTGCTTTATGGATGCTAGTTGCTGATTTGCTCTGGATAGCTGGATAGCCATTTCTCGGGCAGGATTTCCCTTTGAAAGTGCCTATCAGTTTCATCCAATCATTGATTAATATGCTGGAGGGTTTTGTCGAGGTTTATTGCCTATCTACTGCATGAGGTGGTGTAATGAGAAAGATTGTTACTCAAGCCAGTATAATTGCATTGGCCCTTGTTACTGCATCAGTGAATTGAACATAGGCGGTTCCATTAATGGTGATGAGACTTAAGCAGCAGCAAGAGAGAGATGCTGTTGGTGTCTTAATAGCAGGTTTGATAATATTAACACATAGCAAGCTGCATGACATTTGTGAATAATACAATGATGTTTTGTCATGGCTATAATCCATATCTAGTCAAAATGATGTCCTTTTTGGGGCATGTCGCTTATGGGCTTCTTCGGATATGCAAATGAAGGCACTAGGGATGGGTGGGTGCTGACTGATTGGTTTATCGGTTAATCCCATTATTTTGTTTTCCCCTCTTTTTTTCCCTCTGATCGTAAGTAGAAAGTCTCTGAGCTTTGATAAGTCACCATTACATGTTTGAATGTTAACGAAAGAATCCTTTTACCATTTAAGCCTTACAATTTAATGTAGTGATTTCATGATCAATAATCCTGGAGTTCAATTACATCTAAAAACTAGTTCATCAAGTCCACTTTGTTTTTTAAGTGCATAACTATTCTTACTTTCCTATAGTTTTGCAAGTACTTGTTAGAGTCTTGATGTCGAAATGGAAAATGCAAACTCGGACAGTTTCTACAATACTGAAATAAAGATGTTAAGCTTGAATTTCCATTGTGTTCAACTCGATCAATTATTCCTAATTTAATTGTTTGCATATGAAGAGTCTTGGTTAAAATATAATACCATCTCTCCTTCCACTTTTATTGGATATGTGGTATAGGTGATTGTAGAAGGATAAAATAGATTTTGTGCTTTAAACCTAGTAGTAGTATAAACTTGATTCATAACTCGATGTAGGGATCGTTGGTTATAAGCGTTGATTCAAATGGAGCTCATTAAATAATCCATCAACAAGAGGACTCAACCTAGTTATCAATTATCAATGCGATCTAATAGGCTATGTCGACAGTTATCCTCTACAACACTCCTCATAAGGATATATATAATGCAAGAAATATGCTGCACGCACAAGGCCTTTGTATCTAGAACCCCTTCACTACTCACTAGAGTGATTAACAAACTATCATTGAAAGATGATCCTAACGGTTGTTAAAACTGGCGAGTATATTTGATTTGCATCGTGCAATGACGATTGGGTTTGTCTTCTAGAATCAAGGGCCTTCCCACTAGACACGAAGTTTTGAGAATTATTCTGATCCTTATTGAGCACAAATGAGAGGCCATAGTATGATAATAAACGAAGACACCCACCATCAACGCTACAAACATCAACAATGGACCCTAGAGGCATGAGCATACTGTGCCATGGATGCAATGGATGTCTTTTTCAGTGTACATTTTGTGAGATGGTTGGTACAGGAAACTAATGGCGAACCACAACATTCACACAAATGCCTTGGACAATGTTCATGGACCAAGCGATTAGCTTCTTGGGGTTTCAGAGACTTTACAAAGCTAAGAGGCATTTCTAATCTGACATGGAGCAGCAAAAGAGCAGAGGACAGCATATCCCAACGCTTGTGCCGAGCAATGAGAATGGTAATCCACTTTAGCATTCTATGTTTGTCAACTTTACTATCTGGAATCACAACTGCAACTTTGAACTCTCACCTTTCCTTCATGGAACTGTTATTCAACCTCTTTAATTCCCATGGTGGTAGACAGCCTCGCAAGGGTGACCTTAGAAGTAATGAAGATGTAGATAACTGCTTCTGTCGCATTGAAATTGAAGACAGGCAATTGAAGCTACTAGTTAGTTTCCTCTTCTCGCTTTCTTCAAGCTGGGAATCAGGATCATGACAAACAGCAGAAATCTTAAGGGCTTCTGGAAGTATGCAATTGCAAATTGAGCCTGCCAACAAGAAAATAAATGAGATGAATCATTTCTTTAGCTTAGTAGTTTGGTATAGCATTAACATTTGCAAACATGAGGCTTTATGATATCGCTAGTATGTGTCTGCAGGTGCAAAGCTATAGCTATTGGCTATTGCATGATTGAACTAAATGAGAAGCTCCTTGACGATGACTCAAACATAGAAAAGTTGACCTTAAATTGAGCTAATGAGAACAGTGAGACCCACCTATTGTTGCAAGCCGGTTTACCCATTTCGGAATTGGTTTTCCTGTTAGTTTGTAGCAGACATCCTTGCAGAAATGGTTGCAATTCTTAAAAATCAAGTGGTATGTATCACCATTGTAGCTGGCAGCAAGATTCTCCATGAATTCCCTAACTTGCGTAGGGTCTAAGCTGGTGGTCCCAATAAAGATTGATCTCCTAAACTTGAAACCTGGGCATTGCCGTGGTTCAACCTCAAAAACACCACTGGTTGGATAGTCATGAGCTCCAAATGCATACTCTACATTGTGAACTGTACAATGCACTTCAAAATCAGACAGTGACAAGAGACTAGAAAGTCAAGAGGCGTAGGACATCAAAATTTTGCATTGCTACAGATTTTAGAAAGGGATGCCATTCACTTTTAAAACTCTGGAAAACATGTAAACAGAATCATGGCATACCTTCAACACCAGAATGAAAGATACCAAGGCCAGCCCAATAAACATATCCGTTCATTGGTGTCAAGTCATAGACATTGAGATAAACTGGTGCATGGCTTGGACCAAAATTTGGAAACTTGACCTTAGAGAACAAACAAAACTGTGTTGCAGATTTGCCTCTTAAACGCAGGGGAACACATTTCCATGCTTTTTTGGATCCCAGTTTCATTATATTCTTGATAGATCCAGCAAAAACCGAGTCGAGCCTCCTTCAAATTTGTTCACTATGACCAAACATAAAACTATCAGCAAGTTCAAAAAGGGCCATGGCAACTGCAGTTGAGCAGCAAAAGCACTTCACTATTTAATATTTAAGTTTGAAGATTGAACCAGATCAAACAGGAAAAAGAAAAGACCTTTTAGTTTTGTTGTTACAGAAGACTTGACACTAGAAGGGGCATGCTGTATTTGAAAAATTCCCATCCTCCATCTTTGAAACTTTTAAGTTACCCAAAGCAAGAAATTAACAGTGATCAAACCCATGGCACAACAGTAAAAGGCTTCAAAGAAGTTGAGGTTTGAAAGTTAAAAAGAAAAGGAAAACTTGAATTAGTATGAGTAGGTACACTCCCTAGTGCAATGGAGGGAGTAATTAATGCACAGCTTGGACGTTGCAATGAGTAAATATGCCTGTGTATACCCCGAGGTCCATGATTGAGACAAAGCTTGGGAACAGGTACTTTGTGATAGCAATGAAATAAGTCCATGTCGATTTAAGTTTTAGCAAGGGGAACGAAAGTTTTTAAAGATTAGTGTTGTTCTAGTAACCTTAATGAAGAGCCATGATGATTTCAAATAGAACAGGAAGTTGGAGCAGAAAGAACCACGAGTGGTAATGGGAGAGGACAGTGGAGAGTCAAAATAGGAAAATAGGAGGAAGGCATCATTGCAAGAAATTTAACTTAGCTTATAAGAACACTCCACGAAAGACCATTGTATTCATTGTACTGCAAATGGATACACATCAAGACAAAACTTGAGTTGTCCAGAGCACTCAAATATGCCACACAGTTGAATAAATCCACTTTCAGATCTAAATTCCCTTTTATAGGCAAATTATGAAAATAGGATCATATAATCTAAGGAATACCACATCATAGTTATCGTTGTTCATAATCCCAGCTCATCAGTAACAGCACACGAGTCATAACAAAAGACTTAGTATCAATATCATACATTTAAAGCGATGATGAGTGTAATGCATGTCATCAATATGAAGTTAAAAAAAAAAAAAAACTAAGATAATGACAGCAGAATCTTCAGACTAGCAACGTGCAGCACTATACCTCTCACTTTGACCTCACTTTATTAACAGTCTTTTATTCTGAAGAAATCAAATTGTTCCTTTCCTAAAAGCTTTGATGCAACCATCCCAAATATATCATAATATCGATGCAGAAAAAGCAAAATAAGAATATAATTCTAATAAGGGTGAACGAGTCCCTTTCAGGGACCATAAAAGGAAATTCTCCAAATTTCAATGCACTGACCTTTCTCACAAAAAAAAAATTTATACAATCTATTAAACATTTTGTAAGAAAGCAGAGTCATTAAAATGCGCAAAATTTCCATCTATGGTCTCTTAGCGAAATCATTCTAATTGCATTTTGCAGATGATTGTAAGTTTGGTAGCATGGTCCGTGTGCCTCTAGAGTTATCCATCTACTTATCGCCGTGCCCCTCCTTTAAAAGGATGTAATGGGAGCACACCCAACAACAATATTATTGCAATTTATTTGCAAGGTTCATGATTCGCAAAATTGAATTGCTGACTATGAATTGAAGTCAATTAATCATGAAACAAACATAGCAAAAGTGAAGTGGAAAAAAAAAAGAAAAGAAAAGAAAAGGTAGCAATCAAACATTGCTACATTCTTCTGCATCATAATATTGAAACCGAAAGAAAGAAAGGGAGGGAGGGCCTTTTTTGTTTTTTTTGGTGTGTGTGTGTGTGCGACTTTGTTTTTTTTGGACCAACTAATTAAAAAAAAAAAAGAGCTAAACTTTAGAACACTCTGCATTTCCCAACTAAAATTTAGATTAAGCTACAAAGCCCTCTTTGAAAATCAAGCACAAAAAGGAAAAAAAAGAAAAACAACTAAAACCAATAAACTAATTATCACAAAGGATCCAACTTTAGATCTGAAGAAGAAAACCAAGATCTACTCAGAAATCTTTTTAACAGGGATGAAACACGAACACCCAAAAAAAGGAACACTGCTTTAAGCAACCAGCATTATACCGGAAAGTGAAACATACTATAACACGTCAAATGAAATTAAGATACGGAAGACATTAACCCTTGTGCTAAATTGTCGTGTGTTATATTTCATAGCAAAGAACCAATTTTGACAGCAACCAATCTAACGAAATTGCAAACTTCACTGTTGTAAGAATCAAAAGATGGGAAACTTACGGATTTAAAGAAGGAAGCCATTTGAGCAATGATAATGAAGAAGCAGAGCCTTTAACATACAACAAGAAGCAGTAAGTAAGCACTTTTTGGGTATGTTTATCTTTTCATTGTTGTTGGATTGTAGCAGAAAAGAAGACAACCTAGAGATAAGGAAATGGCTTGAGCCCTTTTGAAACAGACACGCTCAATTTTCTGACTACAAACATAGAGAGAGAGAGAGAGAGAATGTGTAAAAGAAAACAAAATCAAAACAAAACTTTAAAGTCCAAAAAAGACTGGCTTTTTTATCTTCTCTCTTACTAACATAACAGCATCCACACGCAGATGGGTTTCTCTCTCTCTCTCTCTTCACAAGAATTTTATGTACATTTTAGTGTGAGGACAAGAAAAGAAAAGCACCATAAGGCAAAGTTATGAAAAGAGACTTTCCAAAAGGGAAAGTAATTCCATTCAACAGGCCATGCAATAATGGTGGTAATTGTAAGGATTATAATAACAAATTACGAGAAGTTTTTTCTCCCAACAAATGTTGAAGGAAAATTACATATATAGCCGCACAAGTTGTACCCATTTCTATACAATTTTCTTATTGATTTTCTATTTCATATTGTTGTTAAGCTATCCGGCCATAGGCCTTTAAGGTTCAGCTTAGCATGCTTTTCAATTGCTAAATTAAGATGCTTATGAGTATTTGAGATAAATATAAAAAGTATATCTAAATCTTAATATACATTTTACTATATTTTTATTAGATAGATATGAATATTTTTTTTTAAAGAAAGATTTATTTGTTATAGATATCTCGCAATATCCTCATTATAAATAAATTACCATTCCACCAAGATAAAAGATGGAATACACTTCACTCACTTAAAAACTTCGAAGTTAAGCGTGCTTGGGTAAGAACAATATTGGGATAAGTGACCTCCTTTGAAGTTTTCATGTTGCACTCCTCCATTTTGCTCCTTTCTTTCTTTCTTTTTTTTACTAGGGGCTCTTATAGTTGATTAAGGCTATCCATTTTCGAATTAGATTGCAAATAGATTATCTAAAATAATAAAGTAGGGCATGTAGCGATTGATGGGTGCAATCAAATTTGCAAAAGTGCACCAAATCTCATAAAAACTCCGAGATTAAGCATGCTTAGGTGAGAGTAGTATTAGGGTGAGTTATCTCTTGGGACATCCTCATGTTGCACCCCTTCATTTTGCCCCCCTTTTTTTGTGGCTAAGGGCTCATGTGGTAGTCTAAGAGAGTCCATTTTTGGATCGAAGAGCTAATGGATTATTGAGAATAAGGAAATAGGGCTCACGACAATTGACTAGTGTGATCATACCAATGCAAATGCACTATGTTACATCAGAACTTTGGAGTTAAGCATATTTAGGTAAGAGTAGTACTAGGGTAGGTGATTGGTTAGGAAGTCCTCATGTTGCATCCTTCTATTTCGCCCCTTTTTTTAGGCTAGAGGCCTAAGTAGATGTCTATGGTGGTTCATTTGCAGATTGGGGAGCCAACAATTTATAAAGAAAAATAAAATAGGGTGCACAGTAATTGATGGGTGCGGTCATATTGCTACAAATGCATTGGATCTTATAAAAACTTCAAAGTTAAGCATGCTTAGGCGAGAGCAATACTATCATAGGTGACCTCCTAGGAAGTCCTCATGTTGTGCCCCTTCATTTTGCTCCATTTTTGTGGCTGATATCGGTCTTCTTACTATATAACTTTAGACCAATAGGCAAGTCACTTATCGATTTTATAGTATAGTGGATAAAGTTATTGAGTGTCGATCTTATAGGGATTACAAGTATTAGTAATTATTGTTTCTCTAATTATCTAATCAACAAGAATTAAATAAATGAGTAAATAAAATAAATAACGAATAAATTAAAGAAAGTAATAATTAATGAAAATATATTTATGTATTGAATCCCTTTAGAATTACTACTGTAATTAACTGATTATTAATCAAATTCTTATTTTATTCTTGGACCGTGGGAATTTCTATATTGAATTAATAGCTCTCTTGAGTCATACTAATTCCTGATTCTAGGTTGATTAATTGAAATCTCTTCTTAATTAAAACTCTTAAAATTGCATTACATTCGATTTATGAATTCCGCTATTAGGTTTGACCCTAATTCAAAATATTTATGTCGTTCTATGTTTAGGATTGCATGCAACTCTTTTCAATTATATTAGATTTATTCTTATATAAAATATCTCGATTTTTATATAAGAAATCAAATTTCAACTAATATGCTAGTGATATTAAATTGAAAATAATAAAGAATATATACTTAAATCACAAGAATGATAAATAAATCATTGAATAATAATCATAAAAATTGCATATTTATTCTAGAGTTCATCATACCAAAATATGAAAGAAATTAAGTCATAATTATATTAATAATAAAAGCATTAAAAATTAAAAATATAAAAATCTACTCTAATATTTTAATTCTATTGTACTCTCTAAATTTATCTAATATTTTCATCTAAATTCTAATTCTAACTATCTACTCTAATTTTTTCTCTACTGGACTACTATCTTCTACTGTCTCCGTTTCTTCGTTCTTCGGCTATATATATATATGTTGAATGCAGGTGGATCATTATCCTCTTTCTTATCATTATATATATATATCGGATTCGGCCTGGACGTTGGATGGAATCAAAATTTCCTTGTTTTTTCGGCTTGCTACTTTGACATCTTTTCCGGCTGATTTCAAGCGTCTTTTCCAGCTTTGTCTCGGCTGATTTCCTCTACGCATCTTCCAGCGACTTAATCTAGCGAGTAACATGGCGAATCTTCCCAAATTTAAACCTGGCGTCTTTTTCTGGCGAGTCTTCCAATGTTTGAAATCAATTTGTTACGTGCATGTTTTCCTTGCTGATTCTCGGATTTTGTCTCGGCTGGTTCTCACTTTCCTACTGTGTTTTCCGGCATGTTTTCCATAGACTTCAGTGCGTTCTGGACTTGCATTGCAACACGAGCGTTTCGTCTTGCCATGTACAATTCTGTCTAGCTTTTGTCGTCAACACGCCCACTAGCACGAGTGTGTCCATTGCCGTGTTGCTGCTTGGGTTTCCTCATTTCCTTAGCTTAACTCACACTTTAGACATGATTTGTTTTCCATTGTTGGACATATCAATGTTGATTCACATGTTTGTAGAAATTATATTTTCTCTTCAACTTTTAAGTAATTTTCCTATTAATTCATAAATTATAATTTAAAGACTCTAAAATTAAAATAAAGATTAATTAAGTGTATTATTTATACAAAATATAAGAAAATTAAATAAAAGGTTATTATAATTTATATAAATAATTAATATATTATAACTCTTATAAGTGGTTAAGGGTCCACACAATTGACAAAGATAGTCCTTTTTGGATCAGAGAGCCAACAAATTACCTAGAATAAGAAAATAGGGTGCATGGCAATTGATGTGTGCAATCATACTAGTTCAAATGCATTGGACCTTATTAGAACTTTGAACTTAAAGCATGCTTGAGTGACAACAGTAGTGGGTTTTGTGAACTCCTAAGAAGTTCTCGCATTGCTCCCCCCCATTTTGCTCCTTTTTTGTGATTAGGGGCTCGTGTAGCTGACTAAGGTAGTCCACTTTTAGATTGAAGAGCTAAAAGATTACTAAGAACATGAAAATAGGGTGCGTAGCAATTGAGGGTGCGATAAAGCAAGTACAAATGCATTAGAAACTATTAGAACTCTAAAGTTATGCATGCTTAGGTGAGAGCAATATTGGGATGGGTGACCTTTTGGGACATGTTTGTGTTGCAACCTTCCATTTTGCACCTTTTTTGAGGTTAAAGGTTTACGTGGCTAACTAAGGTGGTCTATTTTGGAGTTGGAGAGCCAATGGTTACCGAGAATAAGAAAATAGAGTGCGCAACAATTGATGGGTGTGATCATACTGGCATAAATGGACTAGATCCAAACTAAGCATCGATGTTAAGCATCCTTAAGCGAGAACAGTGTTGAGAATGGTGACCTCTTGGGAAGTCTTCATGTTGTAGTACTACTACTCCATTTTGCCCTTTTTTTTTTCTAAGGGCCTGTGTAACTAATAAAGGTAGTCCATTTTCATATTAAAGAGCTAATAAATTATGGTGAATAAGAAATAAGGCATGTAGGACGTGACAGTGTTATCATATTAGCACAAATGCACTATATCTTATCATAACTCTAAAGTTTGGTGTGCTTATGTAAGAGTAGTGTTGGGATAGGTGACAACTGGGGAAGTCCTTGTGTTGCACCCCTCCATCTTGCAACTTTTTTGTGACTAGAGGCTTGTATAGTTAACTAAGGCGGTCCATTTTTAGATTCTAGAGCCAATGGATTACCAAGAACAAGAAAACAAGGTGTGTTACAATTGATGGGTGCGATCATGCTAGCACAAATGCACCTCATCATATTAGAACTCTAAAGTTGAGCATACTTAGGTGAGAGCTGTACTAAGATGGGTGACCTCTAGGGAAATCTTTGTATTGCCCCCCTTCGTTTTACTCCTTTTTTTATGGCCAGAAGCCCATGCAGCTAACCAAGGTGGTCTATTTTTGGATAAGATAGCCAATAGATTATCAAGAATGAGAAAATGGGGCAAGTGGCAATTGATGGGTGTGATGATATCGGCACAAATGCACTGGATCCCATCAGAACTTCGAAGTTAAGTACACTTAGGCAAGAGTAGTATTAGGGAGGGTGACATCCTGAAAAGTCCTTAGTTTGCAACCCCTCCATTTTGCTCCATGTTTATCGTTAGAGGCCTCCACAACTGGCCAAAGTGGTCCATTTTTGGATTGGAGGGCCAATAGACTTCTAAGAATAAGAAAATAGTGTGCGTAGCAATTTACTCGTGCAATCATACTAGCACCAATGCACTGGATTCCAATAAAACTCTAAAGTTAAATGTGCTTAAGCTAAGGTAGTATGGGGATGGGCGACTACTTAGGAAGTCCTTGTGTTGCACTCCTCCATTGTGATCTTTTTTTTTTTTTTTTTTTTTTTTTTTTTTTGCGATTAGGGGTCTATGCAGCTAGCTAAAGTGGTCTATTTTTAGGCTAAAGAGCTAATGGATTACCAAGAATAATAGGGCACATAGCAATTAATAGGAGCAATCATACTAACACAAGTGCACTAGATGCCATTAAAACTCAAAAGTCAAGTGTACTTGGATAAGATCAATGCTGAGATGAGTGACCTCTTGGGATGTTCTCGTGATGCACCCCAACATTATGCTCATTTTTTTGTGGTTGACATAAGTAGTCTATTGTCGAGTCTAATTTTTGAATTTCCCATTCCTAATTCGATCTATACTAGACCCTGTGCTCATCTAATGTAGATCCTCGACTTGAGTTAGGAATTTCGTTTATTTTGGAGTCGCCGCCCAACTGTTGTTGGGAAATATTGAATTAAGACTAATGGAGCGGATTAGTCTTAATTTAGACTACTAGTTGTCATGATTTCCTCTTCTCGTTTTTGTGAAAAGAGGAAAAGGAAAAACCAGAGTTTCTAAGTTCGGAGGCTAACCTATTAAAACCTTACGGTTACCACCCAATCTCCTAAAATTTACTCCTATCTCAAAATGTCTTTCATTTTATTTTTGTTGTCTTTTATTGTGTTTTTGAGTAAATTATTCTAGGAAAATAATTTTTATTCCTTTTTAGGATTGTCCCAAATGGGTGCCTACGTACCTGCTATTCAGAATCAAACAAGCCGTAGTTCGCTTTTCCTGAAAAATTTTAATGTGTTTGTGAATTTTAATTATGAAATTTCTTTTGATTTATGTTTTTATCGTTTTAGGATTTTTCTAAAAAAATCTAAGCCTAAGGTTGATAATTTGATTTTTGAAAGTGATATTTTAAGGAAAAACCAATTTTGGATTTATTTAAGAAAATGATTTTTCTAAGTGATAAAAATTCCATTTTTCTATTTTTTTCACTCATTTCTACTATTATAAATTTTTATTATTTTTATTAAATTGTTATTGAAAATTTTCTCATAGATTTTTATCTATCTTATTTTTAAAATCTAAATTATTATTATTATTTTTCTAATATTTTTATTATTTTCTTTATAAATTTTCTACATTTTTATTATTTATTATTTTTATTTTTATCATTAAATCCTAAAAAAAATCCAATTTCTAACATTTTTCTATTTACAAATAAATAAATAAATAAATAAATTCGATATAAATAAAATAGCTAAATAAAATAAAAAAATCAGAAAATCCGACTTACCTAGATTCTGGTCGATGCGCGGGTCGGGTCGGATCGGGTTGGGTCGGGTTGATCGGACGCGATGGTTAGTACTGCTCGTCGGTGGCGTTCCGACGGCCCTTTTTGTCGAATGAGGGGTGTTTCTAAAGCTTCCAAGGATGACAAACCTAAAATCGGTGGTGGTTGCGGTCGAAAACCTCCCTAGGTGGTGTTTCAAGGCAGTGTTGATCGGCAGTCATGCTCGAAAACTCTGGCAAAGCTCTAATCTCCCTTATTTTCTCTCTTTCCTTACTTTTGATCCGTGATTTTGCTTCTCCACTTCATCCTCTATTTATAGGAGTTCGAAATCGAGCTGGATAAGCTCGGATTTCCACTGATCGAAGCAAATCGGATTTGCAGTTAAAAAACCAACTCCGATTCGTGTAAATCCATCGATTTGTTGAGATTTGATTCCAATTGGATGATGTTTATCGTGTTTCCGTTGAAGATCTGTTGGATTTGTACAAAAAAATCGAATCAAAACGGTCGAAATTCGGATTTTTCTCCTCGCCGGCGATCTCGGACCGAGGTTGAAGACGATCACGCGCCCGGCGCATGCGTTCGCTCCAGCCAATTAGATGCTGTCACGTGTCCTAGGCAATGAAGAAAAATTACAAAACGCGAAATCTGCTTCCCCCGCGTTTCGAACCCGTTACCGAGCCCTCCCGCGCGCGCCTTAGGCCATGGTCCGGAATAGCTGGGCTAGCCCACTTTTGCGATTTTATTTATTTCGCAAATTGCATTTATGCAATGCGATTTTTTTATTTTTTTGTATTTTTTGAAATTTCAAAAATTTGTAAAAATCATTTAACCCTTATTATTTCCATTTCTGAAATTATTTTCCAAAATTGATGTATTTTCCTATTTATTTTTATTTTTTGAACATTTTTCCTATTTTTTCTAAATTAGAGAAAAATATGGAAAAATTGGGAAAAATTGGAAATTACTTATTATTGATTATTATTGCTCCTTAGGGCAAAAATGGGGTGTTTATAACTGTCCCTCTTTGTAGTAAAGTTTGAAAAACTTAACTACAAAGACAAGAAAGATGCCATTTTTGGCCTCTTGGTTGAATGGATAACGCCTTGGTTTGGCTAGTTATCTGGAATTCGGTTTTTGGTAGGAAGATGCTCCATGAGTTAATAATCCTACGAGTCTTTTGTGATGGTTGGTATTGTTTAGGAAATGGTCCTAACAATCTAGAGTAATGTATCCTCCTAAAAAGTGCTCTATGGGCTGACTAATTGGCGATAAAACATACCTCAAACATTTCTTAGGAGTGTAGAATTGATAGGAAGCGTCTTATTGGACTAGCAACCTTGAAGAGAAGATTATCTTAGGAAGCGCTCTTATGAGTTGGCCACCTGTCAACAGAAGTGTCTGACTCGACTAGCAACTGTTTGGAAAAATACCTTCGAAGATTGCTCCTATGAGTTGACTAATTGGTCATCAAAAGTGCTCCTATGAGCTGACTAATCGATAGATTCGAAAAGTGCTCATTTGAGCTAATTAATCGATAGATTCGAAAAGTGCTCCTTTGAGCTAACTAATTGATAGATTCGAAAAGTGCTCCTTTGAGCTAACTGATCGACGGATTCGAAAAGTGCTCCTTTGAGCTAACTAATCGATGGATTCGAAAAGTGCTCCTTTGAGCTAACTAATCGATAGATTCGAAAAGTGCTCCTTCAAGCTAACTGATCGACGGATTCGAAAAGTGCTCCTTTGAGTTAACTAATCGATGGATTCGAAAAGTGCTCCTTTGAGCTAACTAATTGATAGATTCGAAAAGTGTTCCTTTGAGCTAACTAATCGATAGATTCGAAAAGTGCTCCTTTGAGCTAACTGATCGATAGATTCGAAAAGTGCTCATTTGAGCTAACTGATCGATAGATTCGAAAAGTGCTCCTTTGAGCTAACTGATCGACGGATTCGAAAAGTGCTCCTTTGAGTTAACTAATCGACGGATTCGAAAAGTGCTCCTTTGATCTAACTAATTGATAGATTCGAAAAGTGCTCCTTTGAGCTAACTAATCGATAGATTCGAAAAGTGCTCCTTTGAGCTAACTGATCGATAGATTCGAAAAGTGCTCATTTGAGCTAACTGATCGATAGATTCAAAAAGTGCTCCTTTGAGCTAACTGATCGATAGATTCAAAAAGTTCTCCTTTAAGCTAACTGATCGATGAATTCGAAAAGTGCTCCTTTGAGCTAACTAATCGATGAGGTGTCTAGGAAAGTGCCCCTTCTTGGGCTGATTGACCTATAGCGGGAAGTGTCTTCTTAGACTCACGACCCTAGGGGAGAAATGTCTCAAAAGGTTCCCCTACAGGCTGACCTTGAGATAAGATATTTAGAAGAGTGCCCCATTGTGGGCTGACTAACCTATAGCATAGAGAAACGTTTTCAAAAAGGTGCCCTTATGGGCTGACCTTAAAAGAGGATATCTAGGAAAGTGCCCCTCTTTGGGCTAACTAACCTATGACATAATGTCTCAAAAAGGTGCCCTTATGGGCTAACCCTAAGAGAGGATGTTTAAGGAAGTGCCCCAATGTGGGCTGACTAACCTATGGCAGGAAGAAATGTCTTGAAAGGTGCCTTTATAGGCTGACCTTAGGAAGAGATTTAGGAAAGTGCCCCTATATGGGCTAACTAACCTTTTAAAGGGGAGGGTTAGACAAGTGCCTCATTATGGGCTGACTGATCTTATGCTGTTGAACATGTTTCTATTGACTGAGTTAAATGATTTGATGCTTTTCATGACATGTGGATAGTTATTCATTTTAATATGCTTGCCAATTTATCGTGGATAGCAACCACACAACCGAACATTCGTGCTGGTTTGCTTCTACTTCACTTCTTCTTATCTTGACACGGGGTTGAAAATCTTGATGTGCTTCCTTTCTTGTGCGCATGGCTCTTCTGATGGTAGTGTTATCCTACTAATGCACTAGGTTTTAATGCTCAAGAGTAGATAGAATTATATTACAAAATTTATTGAGATTCATTATCACTTTAGTGTTTATCCTTCATTGGTGAAGTGGTGGGTAATGTGTTTAGGAATGTTTGTTGTAATTGGTAATTGGTTGGAAATATCAACCATTCAGAGATATTAACTTTGCTTGTAAAAAAAATAAAAACTAGACTCAACGAAATTTGTATTAAATATTAGCTTTCATAAACATTGGAAAAAATTCAATTCCCTTGCCTAAGGATAGTATATCTTTACAGCATCTGTATTAATAGGGTCTCTCAATTCTGGACCATCCATTTGAGTTAGTATCAAAGCACCTCATGGTAGAATCTTTTTCACCACATATGGACCCTCATAGTTTGGGGTGAATTTTCCTCTAGAGTCTTGGGCATTTGGGAGAACCTTCCTTAGCACCAGATCCCCTTCTTTGAAGTATCGAGGCCTCATCTTCTTATTAAATGCTCGGGCCATCCTTTGCTGGTAGCACTGGCCATGACATAGTGCAGTGAGTCTTTTTTCATCAATCAAATTCAACTGATCAAACCTCTTCTTTACCCAGTATAATTCAGTTAGTTGAGTTTTTGACAGAATTCTGAATGATGGTATTTCGACTTCGACTGGTAGCACTGCCTCAGTACCGTATACTAATGAATATGGGGTAGCTCCAGTAGATGTTCTTATTGAAGTCCTATAAGCCATGAGAGCAAATGGCAATATCTCGTGCCAAGCTTTGTAAGTAGTCGTCATTTTTTCGATGATCTTTTTGATATTTTTGTTAGCTGCTTCTACTGCCCCGTTTATCTGAGGTCGGTAGGGAGTTGAATTTCTATGGTTTATGTGGAATTGCTGACATAAACCTATCATCGACTTATTATTAAGATTGGTACCGTTGTCGGTGATGATGGACTCAGGAACTCCATATCGAGCTATTATGTCTCTTTTTAAGAAACGGACTATTACCCGTTTGGTGACATTGGCATATGAAGAAGCTTCTACCCATTTGGTGAAGTAATCAATTGCTACCAATATGAACCTGTGGCCATTGGATGCTGTCGGAGTGATTGGGCCAATTATGTCGATTCTCCACATGGAGAAAGGCCATGGTGCTGACAACAAGTGTAACTTGTTGGGCGGAGCATTTATCTGGTTTGCGTATACTTGACACAGATGACAGTGCTTGACATATTTTATGCAATCTGATTCCATGGTTAGCCAATAGTATCCTAACCTCATGATTTTTTGGGCCAACATGTAGCCATTCATATGAGGTCCACATACTCCTTCATGTACCTCTTTCATCAGTTCACAGACCTCATTTTTATCCACACATCTTAACAAGGTGGTATAAGATGATCTTTTGTAAAGTATAGACCCACTTAATAAGAAATGACTTGCTAACCTTCTGAGTGTTCTTTGGTCATTCTTACTAGCCATTTCTGGGTATTTACTTTCTTGGAGAAAGGTCTTGATGTCGTGATACTAGGGCTTGTCGTCTTGTGCTTTTTAAATTGTTAAACAATAGGCGGGTCGATTTTCGATGTCTATTTTCATCGGTTGGACTTCGGCTCCCCCTGTTATCTGGATCATAGATGCTAGTGTGGTAAGTGCATCTGCAAACTGATTCTGAGTTCTCGGGATATATGTGAAAGTGATTGCCTTGAATTCTTCGATTAGCTCTATCAAATGTTGATGATATGGTACCAGTTTGGGGTCTTTAGTCTTGTATTCCCCTCTTGTCTGTAGTATGATGAGCGACGAATCCCCGTATACCTTTAATTCGTGGATTTCCATTTGGCAGGCCATTTTGAGGCCGAGAATGTACGCCTCATATTCCGCGATATTATTGGTATATGGAAATGTGAGTCTTGTTGCTGCAGGGAATTGCGTGTCGTCCAGGGATATCAATACTGCCCCGATCCCGTAACCGAATACATTGGCAGCTCCGTTGAAAAACATTTTCCACTTAGGGTTTTGCTTTATCCCACGGTCTTCTACTGGTGTATCTTCCACTGTTAATATATTTTCGTCCGGGAATTGGGCTTGTATTTCTTGGGAATCTGCCTCGACAGGGTGTTCTACCAATTGGTCGGCTAAGGCTTGCCCTTTCATCGAGTTCTGATTTATGTATGTGATGTCAAACTCGGATAGGAGCATTTGCCATTTAGAGATTCTCCCTATCAAAGCTGGTTTCTCTACCAAGTATCTTAAGGGATCATGTATTGTCAGCAGCTCAATATGATAGTAAAGGGTGTATTGCCTTAATTGGTGCATGACCCAAATTAGAGCACAAAAAGTCTTCTCCACCTCTGAGTACCTCTGTTTCCCGTCTGTGAATTTCTTGCTCAAATAATATATGGAATGCTCTCTTCCCTCTTCATCTCTCTGCCCCAATACGCATCCCATGGATTCAAGGAGTATCGTGAGGTATAAGAATAAGGGCTTCCCTTACTTCGGGACTATCAAGATCGGAGGTTTTATAAGGTAGTCTTTGATCGTCCTGAATGCTTCTTCGCATTCGTCGTCCCATTTTATTGTGGCATTCTTTTTTAACAGACGGAATAGTGGTCGGCACTTATCGGTGAGTTGTGAGATAAAATGAGCTATATAATTTAACCTTCCCAGCAAGCTTCTTACTTCTTTAACGGAGCATGGGGAAGGTAACTTTAATATAGACTTTACCTTGTTAGGATCGATTTTAATGCCGTCCCGACTTATGACAAACGCTAACAATTTCCCCGTTGTGACCCCAAAAGTGAATTTCTCTAGGTTTAACTTGAGTTGGAATTTTCTCAGTCGTTTAAACAATTTCCTCAGGATATCTATATGGCTTTCTCCTTCTTTAGATTTGGCTATCATGTCGTTGACGTATACTTCAACCTCTCGATGCATCATGTCATGAAGTATCGTGACCATGGCTCTCTGATACATTGCCCCGGTGTTTTTCAAACCAAAGGACATGACTTTGTAACAGAAAGTTCCCCATGTTGTGATGAAAGTCGTTTTGGTTTTATCTTCTTCAGCCATTTTTATTTGATTATATCTTGTGAAACCGTCCATGAATGAGAAAAGATGGTTTCCTACAGTGTTGTCCACTAGAATGTCAATGTGAGGTAGGGGGAAGTTATCCTTTGGCGTAGCTTGGTTTAAGTCTCGGAAGTCTACGCATACGCGTACTTTTCCGTTCTTTTTCATAACGGGGACTATATTTGCTACCCATTCTAGATTTGGCTATCATGTCGTTGACGTATACTTCAACCTCTCGATGCATCATGTCGTGAAGTATCGTGACCATGGCTCTCTGATACATTGCCCCGGTGTTTTTCAAACCAAAGGACATGACTTTGTAACAGAAAGTTCCCCATGTTGTGATGAAAGTCGTTTTGGTTTTATCTTCTTCAGCCATTTTTATTTGATCATATCTTGAGAAACCGTCCATGAATGAGAAAAGATGGTTTCCTACAGTGTTGTCCACTAGAATGTCAATGTGAGGTAGGGGGAAGTTATCCTTTGGCGTAGCTTGGTTTAAGTTTCGAAAGTCTACGCATACGCGTACTTTTCCGTTCTTTTTCATAACGGGGACTATATTTGCTACCCATTCTAGGTAATCGGATACTTCGATGAACCCTATTTCTAGCAGTTTCTTGACTTCTTCCTTAATCTTTAGTAAGATGTCAGGCCTAAATCTTCTCAGTTTTTGTTTTTTAGGTTTGACATCTTTCATTGTGGGAAGTCTATGAACCACTATTGATTGGTCTAGCCCTGGCATGTCACCATATGACCAGGCGAACACATCTGCATATTCTGTTAACAGCTCAGTTATCTCACACTTTTGCTCGGCACTTAAACTGGTCCCGATTTTGAGGTTTTTAGGTTTTTCCATGCTTCCTAAATTTGCTGTCTCCACCGGCTCGTCAATTGAAATTCCGCTTTGTTCATGTTTTTTCCAATTTTCTTGTATTATTTTGTTGTCAAGAATATCGCCTTCAACAACTGACCCAGCAGCGTTGGAAACGATATCAGTGTTTTTATTTTCTACCTGCGCGAAATATCCCTGATGTTCGATGGTAGGAGATCTAGGTAAAGTAAAATAAAAGCATGTATATAAGACAAATTGTAATTGAATTAATAAAGAAGTCTCAATATTTTTTTTTTAACAATTGTTCTCTATCCTTGAGCTGACCTAGAGCTATTAATAGGATAACAGAACCAATTACTCAGAGCTGGATGCTGATTGGACGTGCGGAGTGTTGGGCTCCCATTGCTGACGTCACCTTCGCTTATCCGAAGCCCTTGAATGACAGTTGCTTTTTTGAAAGATTGTTGGAGGGGTGGAATACGCATCGGGGTGTTGCTTGGCTTCTCTTTTATTCTGCCTTTGACACCTCTGGCTTGTGCTTCTTCGTAGTCAATGCTGGTCTTATTGCGGTTGTCGCTGTTGTTGCCACTGTTTGCCATTCTGGTTCTTGAACGGATCTAGATTGGTCTTCTAGGAAGATTCAGTTGTTTGGAAGCTATCTTTAATACTTGGCGCGCATTTTTTTCTTTTTTAGTATAATGTATGCAAATGTGATGCATGTGTCACACGGATGCTAAAAATAAAAAGGGGCCAACAATTGATTGATGATGTAATATTGAAACTTTATTTTTATTAATATTGAAAATTTTTGGAGTTCGATACTCAAAGAAAACAAATAAAAGATTACAATGATAATCTATTTCCTAGCTCTTTTAGTCTTTTGTTGTGGAGACTCAGGCTTCCCGTTGATGACGGCTTCTAGTTCTTTGACTTTGGCTTGGGTCTTCTCCAGCTGAGCTTCCAAGGCTTTGTTGATTGCTGTTTTGTGGATACCCAAGAGTCTGTTGAAAATACCGGCTGGCCCGGCCTCAAGCTTTGGCACATAGACTCGATCGGTTAATGCTAGAGCTTGTAGCAGCTGGGTGTACTCTTCCAGGGTAGGGGTGATTTCATGGGGCCCGATGAAGAAAGCTGCGGGCTCTACTTCCCATAAATGAAGCATGGCTTGTACCAAGGGCACGTTCACCTCTATCTTTGTTAGTGAGAGGATGGGCCCTATTTTCTACTGGATGAAGGCCTGCTCCTCTGAATTGTATAAGGTGAACCAGTGGTCCAGCACCAACTTTGGGTCCAAAGGTTTGTACACCTGAATCTTTTTGCGGAGGAGGTGGTCAACTGCGGTACTAGCTATCTATTAAAACAAGAAATTTCCTAATTACAACAAGAATTATGAAAATATTACAGGGAAATAGATCCGAACTCCATGAACAAAACAAATATTACATTATCGTCAATTGTTAACCCATGACTTTATGTATGCAAATAGGTTGGTTCTAACTGGTCCCCAAGCTCTATGGCCTCCTACATTCTCGGAGAAATGGATCTCAGGCCACATCGAAGCATTGGGTGGGGTAGCCTAATCGGTCCCGAACGGTGATCACCTCACTTCGCCCGAAACCTACACAATGGCTCCCTGTCTTAGGGTCCTAGGACGGTCTGGGTTCGACTGTATCTATTCACACAAATGTATGCATGCAGACCCAAAAGTAAAGAAAACTGAATTATAAACTTAGTTAATCCCTGAAAAGTTAGCAACAGAATAATAATCGAAAGACATTTCTTAAAAAGGAACATTTTGAGGATTTTCAGGTGGCTAGCCTACTGGAATGGGTCCCCAGTGGAGTCGCCATCCTGTCGAGTCTAATTTTTGAATTTCCCATTCCTAATCCGATCTATACTAGACCCTGTGCTCATCTAATGTAGATCTTCGACTTGAGTTAGGAATTTCCTTTATTTTGGAGTCACCACCTAACTGTTGTTGGGAAAGATTAAATTAAGACTAATGGAGCGGATTAGTCTTAATTTAGACCACTAGTCGTTGTGATTTCCTCTTCTCATTTTTGTGAAAAGAGGAAAGGGGAAAACCAGAGTTTCTAAGTTCGGAGGCTAACCTATTAAAACCTTACGGTTACCACCCAATCTCCTAAAATTTACTCCTATCTCGAAATGTCTTTCATTTTATTTTTGTTGTCTTTTATTGTGTTTTTGAGTGAATTATTCTAGGAAAATAATTTTTATTCCTTTTTAGGGTTGCCCCAAATGGGTGCCTACGTACCTGCTATTCAGGATCAAACAAGCCGTAGTTCGCTTTTCCTAAAAATTTTTAATGTGTTTGTGAATTTTAATTATGAAATTTCTTTTGATTTATGTTTTTATCGTTTTAGGATTTTTCTAAAAAATCTAAGCCTAAGGTTGATAATTTGATTTTTGAAAGTGATATTTTAAGGAAAAACCAATTTTGGATTTATTTAAGAAAATGATTTTTCTAAGTGATAAAAATTCCATTTTTCTATTTTTTCACTCATTTCTAATATTATAAATTTTTATTGATTTTTTATAATTTTTATTAATTTTTTATAATTTTTATTATTTTTATTAAATTGTTATTGAAAATTTTCTCATAGATTTTTATCTATCCTATTTTTAAAATCTAAATTATTATTATTATTTTTCTAATATTTTTATTATTTTCTTTATAAATTTTCTACATTTTTATTATTTATTATTTTTATTTTTATCATTAAATCCTAAAAAAAAATCCAATTTCTAACATTTTTCTATTTACAAATAAATAAATAAATAAATAAAATAAAAAATCGAAAAATTCGACTTACCTATATTCAGGTCGATGCGCGGGTCGGGTCGGAGCGGGTCAGGTCGGGTCGATCGGACGCGGTGGCTGGGATTGCTCGTCGGCGGCGTTCCGGTGGCCCTTTTTGTTGAATGAGGGGTGTTTCTGAAGCTTCCAAGGATGACGAACCTAAAATCGATGGTGGTTGCGGTTGAAAACCTCCCCAGGCGGCGTTTCAAGGCGATGTTGATCGGCGGTCGTGCTCGAAAACTCCAGTGAAGCTCTAATCTCACTTATTTTCTCTCTTTCCTCACTTTTGATTCGTGATTTTGCTTCACTTCATCCTCTATTTATTGGCGTTCGAAATCGAGCTGGATAAGCTCGGATTTCCACCGATCGAAGCAAATCGGATTTGCGGTTAAAAAACCAACTCCGATTTGTGTAAATCCATCGATTTGTTGAGATTTGATTCCAATTAGATGATGTTTATCATGTTTCCGTTGAAGATCTGTTGGATTTGTACAAAAAATCGAATCAAAATGGCCGAAATTTGGATTTATCTCCTTGCCGGCGATCTCGGACCGAGGTTGAAGACGATCACGTGCCCAACGCGTGTGTTCGCTCCAGCCAATCAGATGTTGCCACGCGTCCTAAGCGATGAAGAAAAATTGCAAAACGTGGAATCTGCTTCCCCCGCGTTTTGAACCCATTACCGAGCCCTCGCGCGCTCGCCTTAGGCCATGGTCCGGACCAGCTGGGCTAGCCCACTTTCACGATTTTATTTATTTTGCAAATTGCATTTATGCAATGCGATTTTTTTATTTTTTTGTATTTTTTGAAATTTCAAAAATTTGTAAAAATCATTTAACCCTTATTATTGCCATTTCTGAAATTATTTTCCAAAATTGATGTATTTTCCTATTTATTTTTATTTTTTGAACATTTTTCCTATTTTTGCTAAATTAGAGAAAAATATGGAAAAATTGGAAAAAATTAGAAATTACTTATTATTGATTATTATTGCTTCTTAGGGCAAAAATGAGGTGTTTACATCTATTTTTGAATTGGAGAGCCAACAGTTTACCAAGAATAAGAAGATAGGGCATGTAACAATTGACAAATGCAGTCACACCAGCACAAATGCACTAGATCCCATTAAATCATTGAAGTTAAGTGCCTTTGAGTGAGTGTAGTGTTAGGAATGGTGACCTCCTAAGAAGTCTGTGTTGCACTACTCGTTTTTGCTCCTTTTTTGCGGCTAGGGGCTAGTGTAACTTACTAAGGCTGTCCATTTTTGATTTGGGAAGCCAATAGATTATTGAAAATAAGAAAATAATGCGCACAATAATTGATAGGAGCAATCATACCACCACTAATGCATTGGATCTCATTAAAACTCCTAAGTTAAGTATGCTTAGGCGAGAGCAGTATTTAGATGGGTGACTGCTTAAGAAGTCCTCATGTTGCACCCCTCTATTTTGCTCTTTTTTTATGGTTAGGGGCTTGCACAACAAACTAAGGTGGTCTATTTTCATATTAGAGAGCTAAGAAATTACTAAGAATAAGAAAATAAGGGTTGCAGCAATTGACAAGTGTGATCATATTGGTGTAAATGCACTGGATCCCATTAGAAATCCAAACTTAAGATTGCTTAGGAGAGAGTAGTATTGGGATAGGTGATCTCCTAAGAAGTCTTCATATTGCACCCCTCCATTTTGCTCCTTTTTTTTTTTTTTTTGCAGTTAGAGGCCTGCACAACAAACTAAGGCAATCCATTTTTGAATTGGAGAGCTAATAGATTACTAAGAGTAAGAAAATGTGGCATACAACAATTGATAGGTGTAATCTATTGATGATTGTAATCACACAAATTAAAAATCCTTTTTACCTTAACTCTTCCTTACAATCAATTAGGAAAGCGTACCTATTGAGTTCAATAGTATAAAGTTCAAGCATTGATATCGTTCCCTCAAGGATTTGCAAGTACTAATACTGACTATGAACCCACTATCCAACCGCACAAATTCAAGTGAATTCGATTAAATTAAATCACTTAACAAAGAAATGTAACACTTAAACTAAACACAGAATTAAAATTTAGTAAATTCAATAATCAAAGACATACCCTACCCTTACTACTCCTCTAATTATCATATGACTTCATCCTCAAAGTTTCAAATAACAAATGACAATTATCTTTGAACCACAAAGTATCTAATACAAAATCAATGTTCCTCTTGGAATCATTAATTCCTAACTCTAATTACATTAACAAAGATTCCTCTTTCATTAACGTTATTAGAATTGCATTATCACCTTTGGACCCTCAATTAGATCGGAATATATCAAATCAACCTAATACGGAAAACTCATGCTCTCTATCCTTAGATTGCATACACGTCTCTTTATCCATATATGATCTATTCCAATAAGAGATTTTCCAATCAACTTAGAAGAAATAAATGTAAATTCAATATTGGTCGAACATTAAATCACAAAACATGATAAACGATATGAATAAATTCAAAGAAAATTAACCATTCATGAATTGTACAATCAATCCAATGTCATATGATAATTAGGGTTTCGTAAAGTTCAGGTATGAAATAAACTAGCAACACATGGTTTTCAAAATTAAAATCAATGGAATTCAAAGACCCATGTGAATAAAACCCTCCGAAGATAATTGTCGAATTATTGTTGATGATGTTTCGTCTCCTCCCATGGATTCAATTCGTGACGTCTTCTTTCTTTCTTTTCTTTTTGATTTCTTGATTCCGTTCTTCTCTTACGGATGCTGGTTCTTGACGTCTTCTTTCAGCTTCGGAATATGACTCCTCTTCTGATTTGGAATGCTGTCCCTCTTTTCCAGAATGAAGCCAGAAGAAAAAAAAGGTTTTTTTAAAAAAAAATAAATAAAACAAGGCGTTTATTTATAGTTCAGCAAAAATCGGGTTCAGCATGGGCGTCTGATATGAGCCACGCCAACGTGTGATGAAACCCAATACCAATACGTTTGGAATTGCTACCAAAGATGCCAAACAATCGAGTGGAAACCGCGACTCGTTGCCTATAAGTGAGGCAAGAACCTTGGTATATTATATAGACGCCACAATCGGGATGAAAGACCGATTAATAAGTCGGGATGAACGCCACGGAAGAAAAATCCGATAAGTTCTAGAGTAGTTCTTTGAAGAACTAAGAGAGGAATTCTCTCCAAAGTGTTTTCAAACTTGTATGTTGTATATTCTATTTTCTATGTTGTATCTAAACCTTAGGAGCTTTATATTAGGGTTTACAATTCGTAACAATGATGCCCCAAAACGACATAGCTTCAATAAGTTGCATAAAATAACAAAATAATGACTTAAAGGCCGGCAGCGTGGGAATGAAGGTCGGCGACCTTGGAGCCGGCGTTGGAGATGTACACGATCGTGTACTTCTAGTCGTGTATCTTTTTGTGGAAATTCTTGACACCATACATGACCATGTACTTCTAGTCGTGTATCTTTCTGTGGAAATTCTTGACACCATACACGGCCGTGCCTTTGAACCGTGTATACGACCGTGTATGATTCTGTGTAACCTCCAAACTCCTACACGGCCGTGCCTTGTAAAGACACGCCCTCTTCAACCCGTATCTGTTATGACTTGTACAAGAGCAAGGGCATTCCCATGGTTGTTCAAATCCTTTCCAACTTCATGATTGCTCCAATCCTTTTCGACTTCATGGACATCCTTTATCAACCCGTTAAGTGCTTCCTTTAATCGTTTCGCTTGAGTTCTTGTGATCGGTCCAGGTGGCACTTCAAGAGGATCTACATTCCATCTTTTAGCTTGGCTCCCATGATAGCTCTCATCATTCCCCTCCTCTTGAAAAGGATTTGTCCTCAAATCATCGCCTGCATCAAAAGGACTCAAATCAGTAACATTAAATGTAGCACTTACTTGATACTCACCTGGTAAATCTATCTTGTATGCATTATCATTGATGCGCTCAAGAATTTGAAATGGTCCATCGCCTCTAGGAAGTAGTTTAGATTGACGCTGCACAGGAAACCGCTCTTTGCGCATGTGAACCCAAACCCAGTCTCCAGGTTCAAAGACAGCTTGTCGACGACCCTTGTTGGCTTATTTCACATACTACTCTGTTCTTCACTCAATGTTTAGCCTTGCCTTCTCATGGATCTGTTTAACAAATTCTGCTTTCTTCTTGCCATCTAGATTAACATACTCAGAACTAGGCAGAGGTGATAAATCAAAAGGAGTTAGTAGATTAAAACCATATACAATTTCAAAAGGAGTAAACTTAGTAGAAGAATGCATTGTGCGATTATAGGCAAATTCAACATGCGGCAAACAATCCTCCCAACTTTTAATGTTCTTTTGAATGACAGCCTTCAACAAAGTAGATAAAGTTCGATTTACTACCTCAATTTGACCATCAGTCTGTAGATGACAAGTAGTAGAAAACAATAACTTAGTTCCTAAATTAGCCCACGATGTCTTCTAGAAGTAGCTCAAGAACTTAGCATCTTTATCCGATACGATTGTTCTAGGCATACCATGTAATCTCACAACTTCCCTAAAGAACAAATTAGCAATATTGCAATCATCATCTGTTTTGTGACAAGGAATGAAATGTGCCATTTTAGAGAATCTATCCACAACTACAAAAATAGAATCTCGACCATGTCTAGACCTGGGTAATCCTAACACAAAATCCATGGAAATATCTACCCAAGGCTCATGAGGAATGACACTAGACCCATATAACCCATCTAATAAGTCATCTAAGCGAGGAATGGGATGACGATACTTTACCGTGATGTTGTTGATGGCGCGACAGTCAACATACATTCTCCATGACCCATCCTTCTTAAGCACCAAAATCACAGGCACTGCACATGGGCTCATGCTTTCTCTCACGTACCCCTTCTCCATTAATTCATCGACTTGCCTTTGGAGTTCCTTTGTCTCCTTTAGATTGCTACTATAAGCTGGTTTGTTTGGAATCGATACTCCGGGTACAAGGTCAATCTGATGCTCAATACTACGAATAGGTGGTAATCCCTTTGGAATCTCCTCAGGGAAGACATCTTCAAAGTCTTGCATAATAGACACAACCACACTAGGCAAAGAGTTAAATAGTTCGTTAGTATTCAAACAAGTTTCCTTAAAAACCAGCAACAACATAGGTTGCTTCATCACTAACGCTCTCCTCACTACACTCGCTCTTGCCACACAACTCTCCTTTTGCAAGGTTGCACTCTCCTTTTCACTCACCACTAAAGTTGATCCCCCTTCAACTTGGTCTCTCACACTCTTTCCAGCCTTCCTCTCTTTTTCCTTTTGATATCGACTTTTGTGTTCCTTTTTTTTCTCGCTGTCTTTTGCTCTCTCACTCTCCCTCTGTTTTTCACTCACCTTATATTTTGCAAAGGACTGTTGTAGTTGCAACTGATCTGATACGAACCACGCCAACCCGTGACGAAACCCAATACCAATACGTTTGGAAATTCGTTACCTAAGACGCCCAAACACCTAAAGTGGAAACCGTGACCCGTTATCTATAAGCGAGACAAGAACCTTGGTATAATGTGAAGACGCCACAATCGGGATGAAAGACCGATTGATAAGTTGGGATGAACGCCACAGAAATCAATCCGATAAGTTCGAATTAGTTCTTGAAGAACCAAGAGAGGTGCCTCTCAAAAGTGTTTAATGTTCCAAGATGTAAAATCTAAGTTGTTCTAAACCCTAGGAGCTTTTATACTAGGGTTACAATTCATGAAAAACAAGTCCAAAACGACGTAGCTTAGATAAGTTGCGTAAAAACACGAAAACAGAACAGGCTGGTCGGCAGGGGATACACGGCCGTGTACACGACCGTGTACTTTGGCCGTGTACTTTTCTGTGCACATTCCGGTCACATATAAGACCGTATACTTCTGGTCGTATATCTTTTTGTGGATTTGCTTGTCTCTATACACGGCCATGCCTTTTAGCCGTGTATGATTCTGTGCAATCTTGGAATTCCTACACGGCCGTGCCTTGAACATACACGCCCTCTTCAACCCGTGTCCGGTGTGACTTGTATAAAAGCAAAGGCCTTCCCATGGTTGTTCCAATCCGTTCCAACTTCATGATTGCACCAATCCTTTCCGGCTTCATAGACAACCTTTATCAACCCGTTAAGTGCTTCCTTGAATCGTTTCGCTTGATTTCTTGTGATCGGTCCAGGCGGCACTTCATGAGGATCCACATTTCTTCTTCCGGCTTGGCTCTCATCATGGATCTCATCATGATCCTCATACACCTGTTTAGGTGTTAATGGTTTAAGATTAAAGCTTTTCCCTTAGTGAACAAGCGTATACTTGTTAGAAAAACCATCATGAACAACCTTCCTATCAAATTGCCATAGCCTCCCCAACAACACATGACACGCTTGCATTGGCACTACATCGCATAACACCTCATCCTCATACCTACCGATGCGAAAAGCAATCAAGGCTTGCTTACTCACCTTAGTCTCGCCACTATCATTCAACCACTGCAATTTATATGGACTAGGGTGTTTAGTAGTCTTGAGTCCTAGCCTCTCGACAATAAAATTACTCACCACATTAGTGCAACTTCCTCCATCAATGATCAAACTGCAAATATGATCACCTAGATAACATCTAGTATGAAAGATATTCTCTCTATGCACCTCCTCTTCTTCCTTCACCTGCACATTCAAAGCTCTCTTCACTACTGCCACTAACCTCCCTACTGCAGGCTCCTCATCATCACTAACGTCCTCCAATGGAGGCATATCATCCTCTTCACTATCCCCCTCAGTCTCATACTCACCATTATCACGCAGAATCATAACACGCCTATTCGGACATTAACTAGCAATATGACCTCTACCTTGGCATTTAAAACATCTAATGTCACGATTTCTAGAAGTAGAAGAATCAGGTTTACCTTGGTTACCAGGAGTAGAACCCGCTTGCCTCTGCTCTCCTTTTGGTTTGGTGCGTAAAGGCTTTTCTTCCTTCTTCCATTGGTTAGTCTTCTAGGCGGATGAACCAATACCCTGTTGAAATCGTGCAGTACTACTACCTTTCCTCCTGTGTTGGTTCTTAACCTTTATAGCCATATGAACCATATCTTCCAATTCAACATAATGCTGCAATTCCACGACATTTTGAATTTCTCTATTCAATCCAGCAAGAAACCTAGCCATGGTAGCCTCTCTATCCTCATCTACAGTCGCCCTAATCATAGTAACTTCCATCTCCTTGAAATACTCATCCACACTTCGGCTTCCCTGCTTAAGAGTTTGCAATTTGTTGTGTAATTCACGATAGTAATACACAGGAACAAACCACTTCTTCATCACCCTCTTCATCTCTTCCCACGACTCAATAGGAGGTTCGCCATTCCTTCTTCGATTCAACATTAGTTGATCCCACCACACTATGGCATAATCCGAAAATTCAATGGCAGCAAGTTTCACTTTCTTTCTCCCACTATAGTTGTGACAATCAAACACCATATCTACCTTCTTCTCCCACTCTAAGTACGCCTCGGGATCATTCTTCCCTTGGAAAGGAGGGATTTTCATCTTTATACTACTCAGTTGATTATCCTCTCTATTCCTATCTCCTCTATCTTCCCAATCCCTAGTTCCTCTATTCCTACCACTATAACCTCTATAACTCCCGACAGAAGGTTCATCAAATTCATCATCAAACATTTCATCTCCACCCCTTTGTACTCTCCTAGAAAAACTCTCCCTCTTATGCCCTTCGAAGACATTTTTAGATTGCTCTAGTCTTTGTTCCACCGTCTCATGGATTTGTTCCACCCTGATACGAACCACGCCAACCCGTGACGAAACCCAATACCAATACGTTCGAAAATTCATTACCTAAGACGCCCAAACACCTAAAGTGGAAACCGTGACCCATTGTTTATAAGCGAGACAAGAACCTTGGTATAATGTGAAGATGCCACAATCGGGATGAAAGACCGATTGATAAGTCGGGATGAACGCCACGGAAATTAATCCGATAAGTTCAATTTAGTTCTTGAAGAACCAAGAGAGGTGCCTCTCAAAAGTGTTTAATGTTCAAAGATGTAAATTCTTAGTTGTTCTAAACCCTAGAAGCTTTTATACTAGGGTTACAATTTGTGAAAAACAAGTCCAAAACGACGTAGCTAAGATAAGTTACGTAAAAACACGAAAACAGAACAAGCTAGCCGGCAGGGGATGCACGGCCGTGTACACGACCATGTACTTTGGCCGTGTACTTTTCTGTGCACATTCCAGTCACATACACGACCGTGTACTTTTGGTCGTGTATCTTTCTGTAGATTTGCTTGTCTCCATACACGGCCGTGTATCTAGTCGTGTATGATTTTGTGCAATCTTGGAATTCCTACATGGCCGTGCCTTGAACATACACACCCTCTTCAACCCGTGTCTGGTGTGACTTGTATAAAAGCAAGGGTCTTCCCATGGTTGTTCCAATCCGTTCCAACTTCATGATTGCTCCAATCCTTTTCGGCTTCATGGACAACCTTTATCAACCCGTTAAGTGCTTCCTTGAATCGTTTCGCTTGATTTCTTGTGATCGGTCCAGGCGACACTTCAAGAGGATCCACATTTCTTCTTCCGGCTTGGCTCTCATCATAGATCTCATCATTCCCCTCCTCTTGAAAAGGATTTGTCCTCAAATCATTGCTTGCATCAAATGGACTCAGATCAGTAACATAAAATGTGACACTTACTGGATACTCACCTGGTAAATTTTTCTTGTAGGCATTATCATTGATTTTCTCAAGCATCGGAAATGGACCGTCTCCCTTAGGGTTCAACTTGGATCTCCTCTGCAATGGAAAACTCTCCTTGCGAAAATGCACCCAAACCCAATCTCTAGGCTGAAAAATCTTGGGTCTCCTGTCCTTGTTCACCCTTGAAGCGACCCTGGCATTTTGTTTTACAATCCTAATCTTTACCTGTACATGTAGCTTTCTCACGAAATCTTCCTTAGAATCAGCATCAAAACTCACAGACTTGTTAAGTGGCAATGGCAATAAATAAATAGGAACCAATGGGTTAAAACCATACACAATCTCAAATGGTGAACAATGAGTAGTGCTATATAAAGCCCTGTTATATGCAAACTCCACAAATGGTAGACAATCCTTCCAAGTCCTAATGTTCTTCTCTATGATTGCCCCTAACAATTGAATTAAAGTTCTGTTAACCACATCAATTTGCCCATCAATTTGTAGGTGACAGATAGTTGAAAACATCCGTTTAGTTCCCAACTTTTCCCACAATACTCTCTAAAAATGACTTAAAAATTTCTCATCTCGATCACTAACAATGCTTCTAGGTATACCATGCGGACGCACTACCTTTCTAAAGAACAAATCAACAATGTGTATAGCATCATCAGTTTTATGACAAGGAATGAAATGAACCATTTTAAAAATCCTATCCACAACCACAAAATTAGAATCTCGACCATGCTTAGGCCTAGATAATCCTAACACAAAATCTATGGAAATGTTTATCCATGGCTCACGAGGAATGACACTATACTTATATAACCAATCTAAGAAGTCATCTAAACAAGGAATGGAATGACGATACTTTACCGTAAGGTTGTTGATGGTGCGGCAGTCAACACACATTCTCCATGTCCCATCCTTCTTAGGCACCAAAATCACAGGCACTGCACATGGACTCATGCCTTCTCTCACGTATCCCTTCTCCATTAACTCATCTACCTGCCTTTGGAGTTCCTTCGGAAAGACATTTTCAAAATCCTACACAAGAGATACAACCACACTAGGTAAAGCATTAGATAATTCGTTAGTAGTCAAACATGTTTCTTTAAAAACCAGAAACAACATAGGTTGCCTCATCACTAACGCTCTCCTTATTACACTCGCTCTTACCACACAACTCTCCTTTTGCAAGGCTGCCCTCTCCTTTTCAGTCACCACCAAAGTTGATTCCCCTTCAACTTGGCCCCTCACACTCTTTCCAGCCTTCCTCTCTTTTTCCTTTTGATCTTGACTTTTATATTCCTTTTCTTTCTCATTGTCTTTTGCTCTCTCACTCTCCCTCTGCTTTTCACTCACCTTATGTTTTGCAAAAGACTGTTGTAGCTGCAACTGGTCCTCATACACTTGTTTGGGTGTTAACGGTTTAAGATTAAAGCTTTTCCCTTGGTGAACAAGCGTATACTTGTTAGAAAAGCCATCATGAACAACCTTCCTATCAAATTGCCATGGCTTCCCCAACAACACATGACATGCTTGCATTGGCACTACATCGCATAACACCTCATCCTCATACCTTCCAATGCGAAAACCAATCAAGGCTTGCTTACTCACCTTAGTCTCACCACTATCATTCAACCACTGCAATTTATATGGACTAGGGTGTCTAACAGTTTTGAGCCCCAGCCTCTCAACAATAAAATTGCTCACTACATTGGTGCAACTTCCTCCATCAATGATCAAGCTGCAAATATGATCTCCTAGATAACATTTAGTATGAAATATATTCTCTCTTTGCACCTCTTCTTCTTCCTTCACATGCACATTCCAAGCTCGCTTCACTACTGCCACTAGCCTTCCCGTTGCAAGCTCCTCATCATCACTAGTATCCTCTAATGGAGGCATATCATCTTCTTCACTATCCCCCTCAGTCTCATACTCTCCATCATCACGCAAAATCATCACATGCCTATTTGGACATTGACTAGCAATATGGCCTCTACCTTGGCATTTAAAACATCTAATGTCACGATTTCTAGAAGTAGAAGAATCAAGGTTACCTTGATTACCAGGAGTAGAACCCGCTTGCCTCAGCTCCCCTTTTGGTTTGGTGGGTAAAGGCTTTTCTTCTTTCTTCCATTGGTTGGTCTTCCAAGTGGATGAACCATTACCCTGTGGAAACCGTGCATTACTACTACCTTTTCTCTTGTGCTCGTTCTCAACCTTATAGCCATGTGAACTATATCCTCCAATTCTACATAATGCTGCAATTCAACCACATTTTGGATTTCTCTATTCAACCCAGCAAGAAACCTAGCCATTGTAGCCTCTCTATCCTCCTCTACATTCGCCCTAATCATAGTGACTTCGATCTCCTTGAAATACTCATCGACACTTCGGCTTCCCTGCCTCAGAGTTTGCAACTTGTTGTACAATTCACAATAGTAATACGTAGGCACAAACCGCTTCTTCATCACTCTTTTCATCTCTTCCCAAGACTCAATAGGTGGCTCGCCACTCCTTCTCCTATTCAACATTAGTTGATCCCACCACACTACAGCATAATCCGAAAACTTACTGGCAGCAAGTTTTACTTTCTTTCTCTCACTATAGTTGTGACAATCAAACACCATCTCCACCTTTTTCTCCCACTCTAAGTACGCCTCGGGATCATTCTTCTCTTGGAAAGGAGGAATCTTCATCTTTATGCTACTCAATTGATCATCCTCTCCATTCCTATCTCCTCTATCTTCCCAATCTCTAGTTCCTCTATTCTGACCACTATATCCTCTATAACTCCCAATAGAAGGCTCATCAAAGTCATCATCCGTCATTTCATCTCCACCCCTCGGTACTCTCCTAGAACGACTCTCCTTCTTACGCCCTTGGAATACATTTGTGGATTTCTCTAATCTTTGCTCTACCGTCTCATGAATTTGTTCCATTCCCTCTTGGAACATCCTCTTCATTTCACCCCTCAACGCCTCAATTACTAACCTAGCATCAAACCTTCCCCTCTCACCTTCAGGAGAATGTTGTCTCGACATTGTCCCTGCAGAAAAGATTAGTACTAACACAAATATATATATAAAATTAAACCTCACGATACACTCCCTTACGTGTTTCGCTCAAATGATGATATCACACAATCACTCGTGTATTCTCACAAACAATGATGATATCAACTCGCCAATTCCTCTTCTCAATTCTCTTGGAACTAACCTGAACTACACCAATTTCCTTCCGTAGAATTCAAAACAACTCTAGGGTTCATAAATTTTCCTCTATTTTTCTATCCAAATTTTTTTTTGTCTCTGTTTTTGCTTTTGATCATGTTTCTCTTGTCTTTCTTTTCTTTTCCCTTCTTTTTTTTTGTCGTGATTTTTGCTCTTTTTTTTTTTTTTAACAATCGCCTAGTCGATATTACACTATCAAAAGACAATCAATACTACGAAATTGAATACGATAATTTATATGAATGATTGGAGTTAGGGTTTTTGATATTACCTTCCTCAACCAAACTTGATGTTTTGACAAACCTAAGCTCTGATACCAAACTGATACGAACCACGCCAACCCGTGACGAAACCCAATACCAATACGTTCGAAAATTCGTTACCTAAGACGCCCAAACACCTAAAGTGGAAACCGCGACCCGTTGTCTATAAGCGAGACAAGAACCTGGGTATAATGTGAAGATGCCACAATCGGGATGAAAGACCGATTGATAAGTCGGGATGAACGCTACGGAAATTAATCCGATAAGTTCGATTTAGTTCTTGAAGAACCAAGAGAGGTGCCTCTCAAAAGTGTTTAATGTTCAAAGATGTAAATTCTTAGTTGTTCTAAACCCTAGGAGCTTTTATACTAGGGTTACAATTTGTGAAAAACAAGTCCAAAACGACGTAGCTTAGATAAGTTGCGTAAAAACACGAAAACAGAACAAGCTGGCCGGCAGGGGATACACGACCGTGTACTTCTGGTCGTGTATCTTTCTGTGGATTTACTTGTCTCCATAAACGGCCGTGCCTTTTAGCCGTGTATCTAGCTGTGTATGATTCTATGCAATCTTGGAATTCCTACACAGCCGTGCCTTGAACATACACGCCCTCTTCAACCCGTGTCCGGTGTGACTTGTATAAAAGCAAGGGTCTTCCTATGGTTATTCCAATCCGTTCCAACTTCATGATTGCTCCAATCCTTTCCGGCTTCATGGACAACCTTTATCAACCCGTTAAGTGCTTCCTTGAATCGTTTCGCTTGATTTCTTGTGATCGGTCCAGGCGGCACTTCAAGAGGATCCACATTTCTTCTTCCAGCTTGGCTCTCATCATGGATCTCATCACACCCCCTCCTGAAACATCCTCTTCATCTCACCCCTCAACGCCTCAATCATTAACCTAGCATCAAACCTTCCCCTCTCACCTTCAGGAGAATGTTGCCTCGACATCGTTCCTGCAGAAAAAGGTTAGCACGAACACAAATATATATAATTAAGCCTCACGATACACTCCCTTACGTGTTTTGCTCAAAGGATGATATCACACAGTCACTAGTGTATTCTCACAAGCAATGATGATATCAACTCACCAATTCCTCTTCTAAATTTTCTTGGAACTAACCCAAACTACACCAATTCCCTTCCGAAGAATTCAAAACAACTGTATAGTGACAATACATAGAGTGATTACAATTGTGGCTATGATATTTTCAACGCGATGGCAGCAACAATGTTGACAACATTTGAAGCGATGATATTTGTAGCAACTATGTTTGCAATGACAATATTTGTAGTGACAACTGCCGCAATGATATTTGTGGTTACAATGTTTGCAGTCACAATATTTGCAACGACAACATTTGTTGTAGTGGTAATTGCAGCTACTTTGTTTGAGTAACGACCTTGACATTTATAGTGACAATACACAGAGTGATTACAATTGTGGCCATGATATTTTCATCGCGATGGCAGCAACAATGTTGACAACATTTGTAGTGATGATTTTTGTAGCCGCTATATTTGCAATGACAATATTTGCGGTGACAACTGCCGCTATGATATTTGTGGTTACAATGTTTGTAGTCACAGTATTTGCAACGACAACATTTGTTGTTGTGGTAATTGCAGCTACTTTGTTTGAGTAACTACATGGACATTTATAGTGACAATACATAGAGTGATTGCAATTGTGGCCATAATATTTTCATTGCGATGGCAGCAACAATGTTGACAACATTTGTAGCGATGATATTTGTAGTAGCTATGTTTGCAATGACAATATTTGCGGTGACAACTGCCGCAATGATATTTGTGGTTACAATGTTTGTAGTCACAATATTTGCAACGACAACATTTGTTGTAGTGGTAATAGAAGCTACTTTGTTTGAGTAACAACAACGACATTCATAGTGACAATACAAAGAGTGATTGCAATTGTGGCCATGATATTTTCATTGCGATGGCATCAACAATGTTGACAACATTTGTAGCAACGATAATTGTAGCAGCTATGTTTGCAATGACAATATTTGCAGTGACAACTGCCACTATGATATTTGTGGTTACAATGTCTGTAGTGACATTATTTGCAACGACAACATTTCTTGCAGTGGTAGATGCAGCTACTTTGTTTGAGTAAAGACATGGACATTTATAGTGACAATACATAGAGTGATTACAATTGAGGCCATGATATTTTCATCGCGATGTTAGCAACAATGTTGACAACATTTGTAGTGATGATATTTGAAGCAGCTATGTTTGCAATGACAATATTTGCGGTGACAACTGCCGCTATGATATTTGTGGTTACAATGTTTGTAGTGACATTATTTGCAACGACAACATTTCTTGTAGTGGTAATGCAGCTACTTTGTTTGAGTAACGACATGGACATTTATAGTGACAATAATAGAGTGATTACAATTGTGGCTGATATTTTCATCGCGATGGCAGCAACAATGTTGACAACATTTGTAGCGATGATATTTGTAGCAGCTATGTTTGCAATGACAATATTTGCGGTGACAATTGCCGCAATGTATTTGTGGTTACAATGTTTGTAGTCACAGTATTTGCAACGACAACATTTGTTGTAGTGGTAATTGCAGCTACTTTGTTTGAGTAACTACATGGACATTTATAGTGACAATACATAAAGTGATTGCAATTGTGGCCATGATATTTTCATTGCGATGGCAACAATAACGTTGACAACATTTGAAGCGATGATATTTGTAGCAGCTATGTTTGCAATGACAATATTTGCGGTGACAACTGCCGCAATGATATTTGTGGTTATAATGTTTGTAGTGACATTATTTGCAATGGCAACATTTCTTGTTATGGTAATTGCAACTACTTTGTTTGAGTAACTACATGGACATTTATAGTGTACATACATAGAGTGATTGCAATTGTGGCCATGATATTTTCGTTGCAATGGCATCAACAATGTTGACAACATTTGTAGCGATGATTTTTGTAGCTGCTATGTTTGCAATGACAATATTTGCGGTGAAAACTGCCGCAATGATATTTGTGGTTACAATGTTTGTAGTCACAATATTAGCAACGACAACATTTGTTGTAGTGGTAATTGCAGCTACTTTGTTTGAGTAACTACATGGACATTTATAGTGACAATCATAAGTGATTACAATTGTGGCATTGATATTTTCATCGCGATGGCACAACAATGTTGACAACATTTGTAGCGATGATATTTGTAGCAGCTATGTTTGCAATGACAATATTTACGGTGACAACAGCCGCAATTATATTTGCGGTTAGAATGTTTGTAGTCACAGTACTTGCAACGACAACATTTGTTGTAGTGGTAATTGCAGCTACTTTGTTTAGGTAACTACAAGGACATTTATAGTGACAATACATAGAGTGATTGCAATTGTGGCCATGATATTTTCATTGCAGTCGCATCAACAATCTTGACATCATTTGTAGCGATGATTTTTGTAGCAGCTACGTTTGCAATGACAATATTTGCGGTGAGAACTGCCGCAACGATATTTGTGGTTACAATCTTTGTAGTCACAGTATTTGCAACGACAACATTTGTTGTTGTGGTAATTGCAACTACTTTGTTTGAGTAACTACATGGACATTTATAGTGAAATTATATAGAGTGATTGCAATTGTGGCCACGATATTTTCATTGCGATGGCATCAACAATGTTGACAACATTTGTAGTGATGATTTTTGTAGCTGCTATGTTTGCAATGACAATATTTACGGTGACAACTGCCGCAATGATATTTGTGGTTACAATGTTTGTAGTCTCAATATTTGCAACGACAACATTTATTGTAGTGGTAATTGCAGCTACTTTGTTTAAGTAACTACATGGACATTTACAGTGACAATACATAGAGTGATTGCAATTGTGGCCAAGATATTTTATTGCAATGGCATCAACAATGTTGACAACATTTGCAGCGATGATTTTTGTAGCAGCTACGTTTGCAATGACAATATTTGCGGTGAGAACTGCCGCAACGATATTTGTGGTTACAATCTTTGTAGTCACAGTATTTGCAACGACAACATTTGTTGTTGTGGTAATTGCAACTACTTTGTTTGAGTAACTACATGGACATTTATAGTGAAATTATATAGAGTGATTGCAATTGTGGCCACGATATTTTCATTGCGATGGCATCAACAATGTTGACAACATTTGTAGTGATGATTTTTGTAGCAGCTATGTTTGCATGACAATATTTGGTGACAACTGCCGCAATGATATTTGTGGTTACAATGTTTGTAGTCACATATTTGCAACGAAACATTTGTTGTGTGGTAATTGCAGTACTTTGTTTGAGTAACTACATGGACATTTATAGTGACAATACATAGAGTGATTGCAATTGTGGCCATGATATTTATTGCAATGGCATCAACAATGTTGACAACATTTGTAGCGATGATTTTTGTAGCAGCTATGTTTGCAATGAAATATTTGTGGCGACAACTGCCACTATGAATTTGTGGTTACAATGTTTGTAGTGACATTATTTGCAACGACAACATTTCTTGCAGTGGTAGATTGCAGCTACTTTGTTTGAGTAACTACATGGACATTTATAGTGACAATAATAGAGTGATTGCAATTGTGGCCATGATATTTTCATTGGATGGCATCAACAATTTGACAACGTATGTAGCGATGATATTTGTTGCAGCTTTGTTTGCAATGGCAATATTTGCGGTGACAACTGCCGCAATGATATTTGTGGTTACAATGTTTGTAGTCACAATAGTTGCAACGACAACATTTATTGTAGTGGTAATTGTAGCTACTTTATTTAAGTAACTACATGGACATTTACAGTGACAATATATAGATTGATTGCAATTGTGGCCATGATATTTTCATTGCGATGGCATCAACAATGTTGACAACATTTGTAGCGATGATTTTTGTAGCAGCTATGTTTGCAATGACAATATGTGCGGTGACAACTATCGCAATGATATTTGTGGTTACAATCTGTGTAGTCGCAATATTTGCAACGACAACATTTGTTGTAGTGGTAATTGCAGCTACTTTGTTTGAGTAACGAGATGGACATTTATAGTGACAATACAAAGAGTGATTACAATTGTGGCCATGATATTTTCAACGCGATGGTAGCAACAATGTTGACAACATTTGTAGCAATGATAATTGTAGGAGCTATGTTTGCAATGACAATATTTGCGGTGACAACTGCCGCTTTGACATTTGAGGTTACAATGACTGTAGTGACATTATTTGCAACGACAACATTTCTTGTAGTGGTAGATGCAGCAACATTGTCTGAGTAACGACATGGACATTTATAGTGACAATACATAGATTGATTACAGTTGTGGCGATGATATTTTCTTTGCGATGGTAGCATCATTGTTGCTAACATTTGTAGCGATGATATTTGTAGCAGCTATGTTTGCAATGACAATATTTGGGGTGACAACTGTCGCAATGATATTTGTGGTTACAATGTTTGTAGTCGCAATATTATCAACGACAACATTTGTTGTAGTGGTAATTGCAGTAACTTTGTTTGAGTAACGACATGGACATTTATAGTGACAATACATAGAGTGATTACAATTGTGGGCATGATATTTTCATCGCGATGGCAGCAACAATGTTGACAACATTTGTAGCGATGATATTTGTAGCAGCTATGTTTGCAATGACAATATTTGCGGTGACAACTGCCGCAATGATATTTGTGGTTACAATGTTTGTAGTCGCAATATTTGCAACGACAACATTTGTTGTAGTGGTAATTGCAGCAACTTTGTTTGTGTAACGACATGGACATTTATAGTGACAATACATAGAGTGATTACAATTGTGGCCATGATATTTTCATCGCGATGGTAGCAACAATGTTGACAACATTTGTAGCGATGATATTTGAAGTAGCTATGTTTGAAATGACAATTTTTGCGGTGACAACTGCCACTATGATATTTGTGGTTACAATGTTTGTAGTGACATTATTTGCAACGACAACATTTCTTGTAGTGGTAGATGCAGCTACTTTGTTTGAGTAAGGACATTGACTGTTATAGTGACAATACATAGAGTGATTACAATTGCGGACGTTATATTTTCGTCGCGATGGCAGCAACAATGTTGACAACATTTGTAGCGATGATTTTTGTAGCAGCTATGTTTGCAATGGCAATATTTGCGGTGACAACAGTCGCAATGACATTTGTAGTTACAATGTTTGTAGTCACAATATTTGCAACGACAACATTTGTTGTAGGGGTAATTGCAGCAACTTTGTTTGAGTAACAACATGGACATTTATAGTGACAATACATTGAGTGATTGCAATTGTGGCCATGATATTTTCATTGCGATGGCATTGAACAATGTTGGCAACATTTGTAGCAACGATTTTTGTAGCTGCTATGTTTGCAATGACAATATTTGCGGTGACAACTGCCGCAATGATATTTGTGGTTATAATGTTTGTAGTGACATTATTTGCAATGACAACATTTCTTGTTATGGTAATTGCAGCTACTTTGTTTGAGTAACTACATGGACATTTATAGTGACAATACACAGAGTGATTGCAATTGTGGCCATGATATTTTCGTTGCAATGGCATCAACAATGTTGACAACATTTGTAGCGATGATTTTTGTAGTTGCTATGTTTGCAATGACAATATTTGCGGTGAAAACTGCCGCAATGATATTTGTGGTTACAATGTTTGTAGTCACAATATTTGCAACGACAACATTTGTTGTAGTGGTAATTGCAGCTACTTTGTTTGAGTAACTACATGGACATTTATAGTGACAATACATAGAGTGATTACAATTGTGGGCTTGATATTTTCATCGCGATGGCAGCAACAATGTTGACAACATTTGCAGTGATGATATTTGTAGCAGCTACGTTTGCAATGACAATATTTGCGGTGACAACAGCCACAATTATATTTGCGGTTACAATGTTTGTAGTCTCAATATTTGCAACGACAACATTTATTGTAGTGGTAATTGCAGCTACTTTGTTTAAGTAACTACAGGGACATTTATAGTGACAATACATAGAGTGATTGCAATTGTGGCCACCATATTTTCATTGCGATGGCATCAACAATGTTGACAACATTTGTAGCGATGATATTTGTAGCAGCTATGTTTGCAATGACAATATTTGCGGTGACAACTGCCGCAATGATATTTGTGGCTACAATGTTTGTAGTCAGAGTATTTACAACAACAACATTTGTTGTGGTGGTAATTGCAGCTACTTTGTTTGAGTAACTACATGGACATTTATAGTGACAATACATAGAGTGATTGCAATTGTGGCCATGATATTTTATTGCAATGGCATCAACAATGTTGACAACATTTGTAGAGATGATTTTTGTAGCAGCTATGTTTGCAATGAAAATATTTGTGGTGACAACTGCCACTATGGAATTTGTGGTTACAATGTTTGTAGTGACATTATTTGCAACGACAACATTTCTTGCAGTGGTAGATGCAGCTACTTTGTTTGAGTAACTACATGGACATTTATAGTGACAATACATAGAGTGATTGCAATTGTGGCCATGATATTTTCATTGTGATGGCATCAACAATCTTGACAACATTTGTAGGGATGATTTTTGTAGCAGCTATGTTTGCATTGACAATATTTGCGGTGACAACTGCCGCAATGATATTTGTGGTTACAATGTTTGTAGTCACATTATTTGCAACGACAACATTTGTTGTTGTGGTAATTGCAGTTACTTTGTTTAAGTAACTACATGGACATTTATAGTGACAATACATAGAGTGATTGCAATTGTGGCCATGATGTTTTGTTTGCGATGGCTTCAACAATGTTGACAACATTTGTAGCGATGATTTTTTATCTGCTATGTTTGCAATGACAATATTTGTGGTGACAACTGCCGCAATGATATTTGTGGTTACAATGTTTGTAGTCACAATATTTGCAACGACAATATTTGTTCTAGTGGTAATTGCAGCTACTTTGTTTGAGTAACTACATGGACATTTATAGTGACAATACATAGAGTGATTGCAATTGTGGCCACGATATTTTCATCGTGATGGCATCAACAATGTTGACAACATTTGTAGGGATGATTTTTGTAGCAGCTATGTTTGCAATGACAATATTTGCGGTGGCAACTGCCGCAATGATATTTGTGGTTACAATGTTTGTAGTCACAATATTTGCAACGACAACATTTGTTACAGTGGTAGTTGCAGGTACTTTGTTTGAGTAACGACATGGAGATTTGTGGTGACAATACATAGAGTGATTACAATTGTGCCCATGATATTTTCATCACGATGGCAGCAACAATGTTGACAACGTATGTAGCGATGATATTTGTTGCAGCTTTGTTTGCAATGGCAATATTTGCTGTGACAACTGCCGCAATGATATTTGTGGTTACAATGTTTGTAGTCACAATAGTTGCAACGACAACATTTATTGTAGTGGTAATTGTAGCTACTTTATTTAAGTAACTACATGGACATTTACAGTGACAATATATAGATTGATTGCAATTGTGGCCATGATATTTTCATTGCGATGGCATCAACAATGTTGACAACATTTGTAGCGATGATTTTTGTAGCAGCTATGTTTGCAATGACAATATTTGCAGTGACAACTATCGCAATGATATTTGTGGTTACAATCTGTGTAGTCGCAATATTTGCAACGACAACATTTGTTGTAATGGTAAGTGCAGCTACTTTGTTTGAGTAACGATATGGACATTTATAGTGACAATACAAAGAGTGATTACAATTGTGGCCATGATATTTTCAACGCGATGGTAGCAACAATGTTGACAACATTTGTAGCAATGATAATTGTAGGAGCTATGTTTGCAATGACAATATTTGCGGTGACAACTGCCGCATTGACATTTGAGGTTACAATGACTGTAGTGACATTATTTGCAACGACAACATTTCTTGTAGTGGTAGATGCAGCAACTTTGTCTGAGTAACGACATTGACATTTATAGTGACAATACATAGATTGATTACAGTTGTGGCGATGATATTTTCGTCGCGATGGTAGCATCAATGTTGATAACATTTGTAGCGATGATATTTGTAGTAGCTATGTTTGCAATGACAATATTTGGGGTGACAACTATCGCAATGATATTTGTGGTTACAATGTTTGTAGTCGCAATATTATCAACGACAACGTTAGTTGTAGTGGTAATTGCAGTAACTTTGTTTGAGTAACGACATGGACATTTATAATGACAATACATAGAGTGATTACAATTGTGGGCATGATATTTTCATCGCGATGGCAGCAACAATGTTGACAACATTTGAAGCGATGATATTTGTAGCAGCTATGTTTGCAATGACAATATTTGCGGTGACAACTGCCGCAATGATATTTGTGGTTACAATGTTTGTAGTCACAATATTTGCAACGACAACATTTGTTGTAGTGGTAATTGCAGCTACTTTGTTTGAGTAAATACATGGACATTTATAGTGACAATACATAGAGTGATTGCAATTGTGGCCATGATATTGTCATCGCGATGGTAGCATCAATTTTGACAACATTTGTAGCGATGATTTTTGTAGCTGCTATGTTTGCAATGACAATATTTGCGGTGACAACTGTCACTATGATATTTGTGGTTACAATGTTTGTAGTGACATTATTTGCAACGACAACATTTCTTGTAGTGGTAGATGCAGCTACTTTGTTTGAGTAACGACATTGACCGTTATAGTGACAATACATAGAGTGATTACAATTGCGGACATTATATTTTCATCGCGATGGCAACAACAATGTTGACAACATTTGTAGCGTTGATTTTTGTAGCATCTATGTTTGCAATGGCAATATTTGTGGTGACAACAGTCGCAATGATATTTGTGGTTACAATGTTTGTAGTCACAATATTTGCAACGACAACATTTGTTGTAGGGGTAATTGCAGCAACTTTGTTTGAGTAACGACATGGACATTTATAGTGACAATACATAGAGTGATTACAATTGTGGCCATGATATTTTCATCGCGATGGTAGCAACAATGTTGACAACATTTGTAGCGATGATATTTGAAACAGCTATGTTTGCAATGACAATATTTGCGGTGACAACTGCCACTATGATATTTGTGGTTACAATGTTTGTAGTGACATTATTTGCAACGACAACATTTCTTGTAGTGGTAGATGCAGCTACTTTGTTTGAGTAACGACATGGACATTTATAGTGACAATACATAGACTGATTACAATTGCGGGCATGATATTTTCATCGCGATGGCAGCAACAATGTTGACAACATTTGAAGCGATGATATTTGTAGCAGCTATGTTTGCAATGACAATATTTGCGGTGACAACTGCCGCAATGATATTTGTGGTTACAATGTTTGTAGTCGCAATATTTGCAACGATAACATTTGTTGTAGTGGTAATTGCAGCTACTTTGTTTGAGTAACGACATGGACATTTATAATGACAATACATAGAGTGATTACAATTGTGGGCATGATATTTTCATCGCGATGGCAGCAACAATGTTGACAACATTTGTAGCGATGATATTTGTAGCAGCTATGTTTGCAATGACAATATTTGCGGTGACAACTGCCGCAATGATATTTGTGGTTACAATGTTTGTAGTCACAATATTTGCAACGACAACATTTGTTGTAGTGGTAATTGCAGCTACTTTGTTTGAGTAAATACATGGACATTTATAGTGACAATACATAGAGTGATTACAATTGCGGACATTATATTTTCATCGCGATGGCAACAACAATGTTGACAACATTTGTAGCGTTGATTTTTGTAGCATCTATGTTTGCAATGGCAATATTTGCGGTGACAACAGTCGCAATGATATTTGTGGTTACAATGTTTGTAGTCACAATATTTGCAACGACAACATTTGTTGTAGTGGTAATTGCAGCAACTTTGTTTGAGTAACGACATGGACATTTATAGTGACAATACATAGAGTGATTACAACTGTGGCCATGATATTTTTCATCGCGATGGTAGCAACAATGTTGACAACATTTGTAGCGATGATATTTCTAGCAGCTATGTTGCAATGACAATATTTGCGGAGACAACTGCCGCTATGATATTTGTGGTTACAATGTTTGTAGTCACAATATTTGCAACGACAACGTGTGTTGTAGTGGGAATTGCACTTACTTTCTTTGAGTAACGACATGGACATTTATAGTGACAATACATAGAGTGATTACAACTGTGGCCATGATATTTTCATCGCGATGGTAGCAACAATGTTGACAACTTTTGTAGCGATGATATTTGAAGCAGCTATGTTTGCAATGACAATATTTGCGGAGACAACTGCCGCAATGATATTTGGTTACAATTTTGTAGTACATTATTTGCAACGACAACATTTTTGTAGTGGTAAGAGCAGTACTTTGTTTGAGTAACGACATGGACATTTATAGTGACAATACATAGAGTGATTACATTGGCATATTTTCGATGGCATTAAAGAGCGATGTTTGACCTTTTTGATGCAATATTGCGTACAACGCCAATGATTGTTTCGTTTTTCTTGCAAGAACTTTGTTGGTAATCAGCATTTGTTTGTACAATGACTTTAGTGACAATACTAATATTCAATTGGGCATTATATTTTCATGCGATGACAACAATGTGAAACATTGTAGCGATGATTTGTGCATGTTGCATGCAATATTTGGTGACAACTCGCAATGATATTTTGGTTACAATGTTTGTGTATATTGCAACGACAACATTTGTTGTGGTAATGCAGCACTTTGTTTGAGTAACAATGGAATTTTAGGACAACAGGTGATTCAATGGCATATTTTCATGCGATGGACAACAATTTGACACATTGGCGATATTTGTAGAGCTATTTTGCAATGACAATATTTGCGTGAAATGCGCATGATTTGGGTTACAATGTGTAGTCATATTTGCAACGACACATTTGTAGTGGTAATGCAGCAACTTTGTTTGAGTAACGACATGGACATTATAGTACAATACATAGATGATTACAATTGTGGCCATGATATTTCTCGCGATGGTGCAACAATTTGAAACATTGTAGCGATGATATTTGAGACTATGTTTGCAATGACAATATTTGCGGTGACAACTGCCGCATGAATTTGTGTTACAATGTTTGTAGTCCATATTGCAACGACACATTTTTGTGTGGTAATGCAGCACTTTGTTTGAGTAACGACATGACATTATATGACATACATAGAGTATTAATGTGGCATAAATTTTCATGGATGGCAGCAAAAATGTTGACAACATTTGTAGCGATGATATTTGTAGCAGCTATGTTTGCATTGACAATATTTGCGGTGACAACTGCCGCAATGATATTTGTGGTTACAATGTTTGTAGTCACAATAATTTCAACGACAACATTTGTTGTAGTGGTAATTGCAGCTACTTTGTTTGAGTAACGACAAGGACATTTATTGTAACAATACATAGAGTGGTTACAATCGTGCCCACGGTATTTTCAAACGCGATGGTAGTAACAATGTTGACAACATTTGTAGCAATGATAATTGTAGGAGCTATGTTTGCAACGACAATATTTGCGGTGACAACTGCCGCTATGACATTTGTGGTTACACTGTTTGTAGTGACATTATTTGCAACGACAATATTTCTTGTAGTGGTAGATGCAGCAACTTTGTTTGAGTAACGACATGGACATTTATAGTGACAATACATAGACTGATTACAATTGCGGGCATGATATTTTCATCGCGATGGCAGCAACAATGTTGACAACATTTGTAGCAGCTATGTTTGCAATGACAATATTTGCGGTGACAACTGCCGCTTTGACATTTGTGGTTACAATGTTTGTAGTGATATTATTTGCAACGACAACATTTCTTGTAGTGGTAGATGCAGCAACCTTGTCTGAGTAACGACATGGACATTTGTAGTGACAATACATAGATTGATTACAATTGCGGCGATGCTATTTTCATCGCGATGGTAGCATCAATGTTGACAACATTTGTAGCGTTGATTTTTGTAGCAGCTATGTTTGCAATGAAAATATTTGTGGTGACAACTGCCACTATGATATTTGTGGTGACAATGTTTGTAGTGACATTATTTGCAACGACAACATTTCTTGCAGTGGTAGATGCAGCTACTTTGTTTGAGTAACTACATGGACATTTATAGTGACAATACATAGAGTGATTGCAATTGTGGCCATGATATTTTCGTTGTGATGGCATCAACAATCTTGACAACATTTGTAGCAATGATTTTTGTAGCCGCTCTGTTTGCAATGACAATATTTGCGGTGACAACTGCCACATTGATATTTGTGGTTACAATGTTTGTAGTCGCAATATTTGCAACAGCAACATTTGTTGTAGTGGTAATTGCAGCAAGTTTGTTTGAGTAACGACAAGGACATTTATAGTGATAATACATAGACAGATTACAATTGTGGCCATGATATTTTCATCGCGATGGTAGCAACAATGTTAACAACATTTGTAGCGATGATATTTGTAGCAGCTATGTTTACAATGACAATATTTGCGGTGACAACTGCCGCAATGATATTTGTGGTTACAATGTTTGTAGTCATAGTATTTGCAACGTCAACATTTGTTGAATTGGTAATTGCAGCAACTTTGTTTGAGTAACTACATGGAGATTTATAGTGACAATACATAGAGTGATTGCAATTGTGGGCATGATATTTTAATTGCGACGGCATGAACAACGTTGACAACATTTGTAGCGATGATTTTTGTGGTTGCTATGCTTGCAATGACAATATTTGCGGTGAAAATTGCCGCATTGATACTTGTGGTTACAATGTTTGGAGTCACAATATTTGCAACAACAACATTTGCAGTAGTGGTGGTTGCATCCACTTTGTTTGAGTAAATACATAGACATTTATAGTGACAATACATAGATTGATTACAATTGTGGCCATGATATTTTCGTTGTGATGGTATCAACAATGTTGACAGCATTCGTAGCGATGATTTTTGTAGCTGCTATGTTTGCAATGACAATATTTGTGGTTACAATGTCTGTAGTCACAATATTTGCAACGACAACATTTGTTGTAGTGGTAATTGCAGCTACTTTGTTTAGGTAACTACAAGGACATTCATAGTGACTATACATAGAGTGATTGCAATTGTGGCCACGATATTTTCATTGCGATCGCATCAACAATCCTGACAACATTTGTAGCGACGATTTTTGTAGCAGCTACGTTTGGAATGACAATATTTGCGGTGACGACTGCCGCAATGATACTTGTGGTTACAATGTTTGTAGTCACAATATTTGCAACGACAACATTTGTTGTAGTGGTAATTGCTGCTACTTTGTTTGAGTAACGACAAGGGCATTTATTGTAACAAAACATAGAGTGATTACAATTGTGCCCACGATATTTTCAAACGCGATGGTAGCAACAATGTTGACAACATTTGTAGTAATGATAATTGTCGGAGCTATGTTTGCAATGACAATATTTGCGGTGACCACTGCCGCTATGACATTTGTGGTTACACTGTTTGCAGTGACATTATTTGCAACGACAATATTTCTTGTAGTGGTAGATGCAGCAACTTTGTTTGAGTAACGACATGGACATTTATAGTGACAATACAAAGACTGATTACAATTGCGGGCATGATATTATCATCGTGATGGCAGCAACAATGTTGACAACATTTGTAGCGATGATATTTGTAGCAGCTATGTTTGCAATGACAATATTTGCGGTGACAACTGCCGCAATGATATTTGTGGTTACAATGTTTGTAGTCACAATATTTGCAACGACAACATTTGTTGTAGTGGTAATTGCAGAAACTTTGTTTGAGTAACGACATGGACATTTATAGTGACAATACATAGAGTAATTACAGTTGTGGGCATGATATTTTCATCGCGATGGCAGCAAAAATGTTGACAACATTTGTAGCGATGATATTTGTAGCAGCTATGTTTGCATTGACAATATTTGCGATGACAACTGCCGCAATGATATTTGTGGTTACAATGTTTGTAATCACAGTAATTGCAACGACAACATTTGTTGTAGTGGTAATTGCAGCTACTATGTTTGAGTAACGACAAGGACATTTATAGTGACAATATATAGAGTGATTGCAATTGTGGCCATGATATTTTCACTGCGATGGCATCAACAATGTTGACAACATTTGTAGCGATGATTTTTGTAGCTGATATGTTTGCAATGACAATATTTGCGGTGACAACAGCCGCAATGGTATTTGCGGTTACAACGTTTGTAGTCGCAATATTTGCTACGACAACATTTGTTGTAGTGGTAATTGCAGCAACTTTGTTTGAGTAACGACATGGACATTTATAGTGACAATACATAGAGTGATTACAATTGTGGGCATGATATTTTCATCGCGATGGTAGCAAAAATGTTGACAACATTTGTTGCGATGATATTTGTAGAAGCTATGTTTGCATTGACAATATTTGCGGTGAGAACTGCCGCAATGATATTTGTGGTTACAATGTTTGTAGTCACAATAATTGCAACGACAACATTTGTTGTAGTGGTAATTGCAACTACTTTGTTTGAGTAACGACAAGGACATTTATTGTAACAATACATAGAGTGATTACAATTGTGCCCACGATATTTTCAAACGTGATGGTAGCAACGATGTTGACAACATTTGTAGCAATGATAATTGTAGGAGCTATGTTTGCAATGACAATATTTGTGGTGACAATTGCCTCTATGACATTTGTGGTTACACTGTTTGTAGTGACATTATTTGCAACGAAAATATTTCTTGTAGTGGTAGATGCAGCAACTTTGTTTGAGTAACGACATGGACATTTATAGTGGCAATACATAGACTGATTACAATTGCGGGCATGATATTTTCATCGCGATGGCAGCAACAATGTTGACAACATTTGTAGCGATGACATTTGTAGCAGCTATGTTTGCAATGACAATATTTGCGGTGACAACGGCCGCGATGATATTTGTGGTTACAATGTTTGTAGTCATAGTATTTGCAACGACAAACGACAACATCTGTTGTTGTGGTAATTGCAGCTACTTTGTTTAAGTAGCTACATGGACATTTATAGTGACAATACATAGAGTGATTGCAATTGGGCCAGGATATTTTCATTGCGATGGCATTGAACAATGTTGACAACATTTGTAGCGATGATATTTGTAGCAGCTATGTTCGCAATGACAATATTTGCGGTGACAACTGCCGCAACGATATTTGTGGTTACAATGTTTGTAGCCACAATATTTGCAACGACAACATTTGTTGTAGTGGTAATTGCGGCAACTTTGTTTGAGTAACGACATGGACATTTATAGTGACAATATATAGGGTGATCACAATTGTGGCCATGATATTTTCATCGCGATGGTAACAACAATGTTGACAACATTTGTAGTGATGATATTTGAAGCAGCTATGTTTGCAATGACAATATTTGCGGTGACAACTGCCACTATGATATTTGTGGTTACAATGTTTGTAGTGACATTATTTGCAACGACTACATTTCTTGTAGTGGTAGATGAAGCTACTTTGTTTGAGTAACGACATAGACATTTACAGTGACATTACATAGAGTGATTACAATTGTGGGCATGATATTTTCATGGCGATGGCAGCAACAATGTTGACAACATTTGTAGCGATGATATTTGTAGCAGCTATGTTGGCAATGACAATATTAGTGGTGACAACTGTCGCAATGATATTTGTGGTTACAATGTTTGTAGTCACTATATTTGCAACGACAACATTTGTTGTAGGGGTAATTGCAGCAACTTTGTTTGAGAAATAACATGGACATTTATAGTGACAATACATAGAGCGATTGCAATTGTGGCCATGATATTTTCATTGCGATGGCATCAACAATGTTGACAACATTTGTAGCGACGATTTTTGTAGCTGCTGTGTTTGCAATGAAAATATTTGCGGTGACAACTGCCGCAATGATATTTGTGGTTGCAATGTTTGTAGTCGCAATATTTGCAACGACAATATTTGTTTTAGTGGTAAATGCAGCAACTTTGTCTGAGTAACGACATGGACATTTACAGTGACAATACATAGAGTGATTACAATTGTGGGCATGATATTTTCATCGTGATGGCAGCAACAATGTTGACAACATTTGTAGCGATGATATTTGTAGCAGCTATGTTTACAATGACAATATTTGCGGTGACAACTGCTGCAATGATATTTGTGGTTACATTGTTTGTAGCCACAATATTTGCAATGACAACATTTGTTGTAGTGGTAATTGCAGCTACTTTGTTTGAGTAACTACATGGACATTTATAGTGACAATACATAGAGTGATTGCAATTGTGCCATGATATTTTCACTGCGATGGCATCAACAATGTTGAAATATGGCATGATTTGTGGTTCATGTTTGGGACATATTTGCGACAATTTATGTGATGCAGCACTTTTGAGTAGAGATTTTATGATACATGAATACATTGGCATGTATTCTCCGATTGAAAGTGACAACATTTGTGCATATATTTGTAATTATGTTTGCAATGCAATATTGTGGACAATGCCGCATAATTTGTGGTATGTTTGTGTCAGTTTGAACGAACATTTGTTGTATGTAATTGCAGATTTGTTGAGTAACTCTGGACATATGTGCAAAAGGATTGATTGTGAATATTTTCATACGATGGATAATGTTACATTTGTAGGATGATTTGTAGTATGTGCAATGAAAATTGCGGTGACAATGCGCATGAATTTGTGGTTACAGTTGCACATATTTGACAAAATTTCTTAGTGGAGATGCGCAACTTGGAAGATGAATTAATGTATAATAGTATTACAACATGTATTTCGCTTGAGCACAATTAACATTGTAGGATAATTGGCATTTCATACAATTTGCGTGAAACTGCGCAATGATATTGGGTACATGTGTACATTAGTTTGAACACATTTGTGTAGTGTATTGCAGCAATTTTTGAGGTAATACATTTTTGTACAATACATAGTGATACAATTGGCAGATTTTTTCGGATGTATCAACATGTTGACAACATTTGAATTTTTAGATATTTTGCATCAATTTTGCGTGACAATGCGTGTGCATTGCGGTTACAATGTTTGTAGTATTTATTGAAACAATTTTGTGAATTGCGAATATTGTGTAACTTGTTTAGTAAACAATGACATTTTTGCAATAATTAGATTGATTAACATTGAAATTTTACGATTGGATAATGTTGATAACATTTTAGCGATGAATTTGAGCTGCATTTTGCATAAATTTTGGGTTTGACAATCTGCAATGATATTTGAGGTTAATGTTTAGTGCAATTTTTGAAGACAACATTTTATGAAATTGTGATGACTTTGTTTGAGTAACGACATGGACATTTATGTGACAATACATAGAGTGATTACAATTGTGCCCCGATATATTTTCATACGCGATGGCAGCAACAATGTTGACAACATTTGTTAGCGATGATATTTGAGCAGCTATGTTTGCAATGACAATATTTGCGGTGACAACTGTCGCAATGATATTTGTGGTTGCAATGTTTGTAGTCGCAATATTTGCAACGACAACATTTTTGTAGTGGTAATTGCAGCAACTTTGTTTGAGTAACGACATGGACATTTATAGTGAGCAATACATAGAGTGATTGGGGGGGGGGGGGGGGGGGGGGGGGGGGGGGGGGGGGGGGGGGGGGGGGGGGGGGGGGGGGGGGGGGGGGGGGGGGGGGGGGGGGGGTGTAGTGGTAATTGCAGCAACTTTGTTTGAGTAACGACATGGACATTTATAGTGACAATACATAGAGTGATTACATTGTGGCCATGATTTTTCATCGCGATGGTTCAACAATGTTGACAACATTTGTAGCGATGATATTTGAAGCAGCTATGTTTGCAATGACAATATTTGCGGTGACAACTGCCAATGATATTTGTGGTTACAATGTTTGTAGTCGCAATATTTGCAACGCAACATTTGTTGTAGTGGTAATTGCAGCAATTTGTTTGAGTAACGACAAGGACATTTATGTGATAATACATAGATGATTACAATTGTGGCCATGATATTTTCATCGCGATGGTAAAACAATGTTGACAACATTTGTAGCGATGATATTTGAGCAGCTATGTTGCAATGACAATATTTGCGGTGACAACTGCCGCAATGATATTTGTGGTTACAATGTTTGTAGTCTGTATTTGCAACGACAACATTTGTTGAGTGGTAATTGCAGCAACTTTGTTTGAGTAACTACATGGACATTTATAGTGACAATACATAGAGTGATTGCAATTGTGGGCATGATATTTTATTGCGACGGCATGAACAAGTTGACAACATTTGTAGCGATGATTTTTGTGCAGCTATGTTGCAATGACAATATTTGCGGTGAAATTGCGCATGATTTGTGGTTACAATGTTTGAGTCCACATATTTGCAACAACAACATTTGGAGTAGTGGTGATTGCATCACTTTGTTTGAGTAATACATGACATTTATAGTGACAATACATAGATTGATTCATTGTGGCCATGATATTTTTTGCGATGGCATCAACAATGTTGACAGCATTTGTAGCGATGATTTTTGTAGCTGCTATGTTTGCAATGACAATATTTGCGGTGAAACTGCGCAATGATATTTGTGGTTACAATGTTTGTAGTCACAATATTTGCAACGACAACATTTGTTGTAGTGGTAATTGCAGCACTTTGTTTGGTAACTACAGGACATTTAGTGACAATCATAGAGTGAGTGCAATTGTGGCCATGATATTTTCATTGCGATGGCATCAACAATGTTGACAACATTTGTAGTGTGATTTTGTAGCTGCTATGTTTGCAATGACAATATTTGGGTGACAACATGCCGCAATGATATTTGTGGTTACAATGTTTGTAGTCAAATTTGCATGACACATTTGTTGTAGTGGTAATTGCAGCAACTTTGTTTGAGTAACACTGGACATTTATATGACAATAATGGTGATTCAATTGTGGCACGATATTTTCATTGCGATGGCATACAATGTTGACAACATTTGTTGGATGATTTTGCTAGCACTATGTTTGCAATGACAATATTTGCGGTGACAACTGCCGCAATGATATTTGTGGTTACAATTTTTGTAGCACAATATTTGCAACGACAACATTTGTTGTAGTGGTAATGCAGCATACTTTGTTTGAGTAACGACAATGGACATTTATGTAACAAACATTAGAGTGATTACAATTGTGCCCACGATATTTTCAAACGCGATGGTAGCAACAATGTTGACAAATTTGTAGAATGATAATTGTAGGAGTATGTTTGCAATGACAATATTTGCGGTGACAACTGCCGCTAATGAATTTGTGGTTAATGGTTACAATGTTTGTAGTCACAATATTTGCAACGACAACATTTGTTGTAGTGGTAATTGCAGCAACTTTGTTTGAGTAACTACATGAACATTTATAGTGACAATACATAGAGTGATTACAATTGTGGGCATGATATTTTCATCGCGATGGCAGCAACAATGTTGACAACATTTGTTGCGATGATATTTGCAGCAGCTATGTTTACAATGACAATATTTGCGGGGACAACTGTCGCAATGATATTTGTGGTTGCAATGTTTGTAGTGACATTATTTACAACGACAACATTTCTTGCAGTGGTAGATCCAGCTACTTTATTTGAGTAACTATATGGACATTTATAGTGACAATAGATAGAGTGATTGCAATTGTGGCCATGATATTTTCATTGTGATGGCATCAACAATCTTGACAACATTTGTAACAATGATTTTTGTAGCTGCTCTGTTTGCAATGAAAATATTTGGGTGACAACTGCGCAATGATATTTGTGGTTCAATGTTTGTAGTCACAAAAATTTGCAACGACAACTTTTGTTGTAGTGGTAAATTGCAGCAACTTTGTTTGAGTAACACTGGACATTTAAAGTACAATAATAGAGTGATTCCAATTGTGGCCATGAATTTTCACGCGATGGATAAACAATGTTGAAAACATTTGTACGATGATTTTTGTAGCTCTAGTTTGCAATGACAATATTTGCGGTGACAACCGTCGCAATGATATTTGTGGTTACAATTTTTGAAGTCACAATATTTGCAACGACAACATTTGTTGTAGTGGAATTAAAACAACTTTTTTTAGTAAACAGGACTTTATTGACAATAAAAAGGGTATTAATTTGGGAAAAATTTTTTTCACCAGGGACAAAATTTTGGGGAAAATTTGAGCATGTTTTTTGAGCTAATTTTTGCTAAAATATTTGCGGTGACAACGCGCAAGATTTGGGGTTTTTCGTTTGATCAATTTGCAAGACAACTTTTTTTGTGGGTAATTGCGAAACTTGTTTATTTACACAAATTAAGTAAAATAATGAGTGATTCAATGGGCCAAATTTTTTTTCATCCAGGACAACAATTTTAAACATTTGGCATGATTTTTGTAGCTGCATTTTGAAGACAATTTTGGTGAAACGCGCAAATTTTTTGGTACAATGTTTGAGTCAAAATATTTGCAACGCAACTTTTTTGTGGGGGAAATTGCCAACTTGTTTGAGAAAACACATGGACATTAAATGCAACAAGAGTGTTAAATTGGGGGATTTTTTTTCATGCAGGCACAAAAAATGTTACAAATTGTACGAGTTTTTTTAGCGTTTTTTCAATACAATATTTGGGGGGTGACAACGCGAAATGTTTTTGGGGTTAAAATTTTGTGCCCAAATATTGCAAGACAACATTTGTTGAGGGGTAAGGGCAGAACTTTGTTTGGTAAACATGGACTTTATGTGACAATAATGGGATTCAATTGTGGCATGAATTTTCATCCGGGGACAAAAATTGGAAACATTTAAAAACGAGATTTTTGTCTCTATGTTTGAATAAAATATTTGGGTGACAACCGCAATGATATTTTGTTAAATTTTTTACCCAATATTTGCAAGACAACTTTGTTGTGTGGAAATTGCACAACTTTGTTTGAGTAACGACATGGACATTTATAGTGAAAATACATAGAGTGATTACAATTGTGGGCATGATATTTTCATCGCGATGGATAACAATGTTGAAACATTTGTTGCGATGATTTTTGTAGCTGCTAAGTTTGCAATGACAAATTTGGGTACAACTCCAAGAATTTGGGTACAAGTTTGTATCCATATTTGAAAGGGGCAACATTTGTGTAGTGGAATTTGCAGAAAATTTTGTTTGATAACTACATGGACATTTATAGTGAAAATACAAAAATGATTGCATTGGGGAAAGTATTTCCTGCATGGCAAAACAAGTTGCAAGAATTTTCATGATTTTTGACAATGTTTGCAATCCAATATTTGGGGAAACCGCAATGAAATTTGGGGTTTAAAAGTTTGTTCACAAAATTTGAAAAACAACTTTTTTGTAGGGGTAATTGCAAAAAATTGTTTGATAACCATGGACTTTTAAGTGCAAAAAAAAGTGATTCATTTGGGGGATAAATTTTTTTCATGCGATGGACAAAAATTTGAAAATTTGACGATGTTTTTTGAGCGTATTTTCAATACAATATTTGGGGTGACAACTTCCAATGATATTTGGGGTTTACAAGTTTGAGCCCAAATATTTGAAAACCAACATTTTTGTAGTGGAATGGCGCAACTTGTTTGAGAAACCCCACTGGACTTTAAAGGACAATAATGGGTGATTCATTGTGGCCAGAAAATTTCTCGCGGGCTAACAATGTTGACCTTTTGTGCGATGTTTTTTTACGCTATTTTTGCAATACAATATTGCGGTGACAACCCGCAATGATATTTGGGGCAATTTTTGTAGCCATTTTTGCAACGAAAACTTTTGTGTAGGGGTAATGCAGCACTTTTTTTTAGTAACCTGGACTTTATATGACAAAACAAGAGGTTTAAAAAATTGGGGGATGTATTTTACGCGAGGCACAACAATTTTGACAAATTTTGTACGATGATTTTGAGCGCTATGTTTCAATGACAATATTTGCGGTGAAAATTTTCCCAATATATTGGTTTAAAATTTTTGTAGCAAATTTGAAACGACAACATTTTTGTAGGGAAATTTGCAGCAACTTTTTTGAGTAACTACATGGACATTTTAGTGAAAATACATAGATTGATTGCTTGGGGGGCCCGATTTTTTCGCATGGCATCAACAATTTTGACAAAATTTGTAGG